>OX457048.1:5770317-5802817 GCA_949752735.1 Lumbricus terrestris | reverse complement strand
ATCTTCGACTCGATCGATTTGACTAATAAATGCTTGACGTGGACTGTGGATTCTTTACCGATTTATATAGTATAATCTAAGCAAACTGATACACCGCAAAATTATTACAATTCATATCACAAGTTATTACATAATGAATAGCAATATTCTGTTGACAGCAACGACCATTGTTGTCATATTAAGCTGTCGTTAAACCCTGGATCGTCTCATTGTGACTGAATTACAAGCGAGGGTGAAGCTATTAATCTTAATCTTTTAACGTTGTTTCTTTCGACTGATAAAACCACAGCCGATGAAAAATCTCGCAATACATGATATAGGAAATGACTCAAGGGATGTCGACATAATAGACTTTTACAGATGCAAGTTGTCGCTTGACAGTCGATAAAACGCTGATCGTCTAAGACACCTTTAAGATAAATTTAATGTGCATTATAAATTGAAATGCTCCTATTCACATTAAATTAGACTGATACTAATCCTAGCAAAGAATAATAATTGTCGTCAACGGTCCTTGTTGTCATCGGATGAAGTTAAACTTTAGAATAATAACAATAATAATAACAGCGCAGACAATTAATGATAATTTGGAAGAAGGCTCACGCAAGCGGTTCTTAGAGGTAACAAAGTGTTGATGAACAACGGAAACAGTCTGGTGTCAAGAGGAGGGGATGCCAAAGACAATCATAACGACACTGCATGCATCTCTATGTATAAACTTCAAAATGTCTCTTCAGTCCCTTTTCCCTTTTCCCGATATTCCAATAATTCCTGTGAAGCGATAATCGTCATTTAACGGAAACAACGCCATTTTAAAATAGCTCACTATAAAAATAATGTGTTGTAGTGAGAGATTGTGCGTTTATTATCTCCGCCACTGGTTGCAATCTGCCAGTGCCAGTACCATGTTTGGATAAAGGCGGAGGGTGACGCTAATGATCTTTGTTGACGCACATTGTCATTATACTGAAACTACGATAAATTATTCGTTACATTTTATGCACACATATTGAGCGGTAATATGCCAGACATTTGTTTTTGTCGACGAAACGGCCTGCATGTGTTGTGTGGTCACAAGTTGACGCTAAACTCCGGATCCAACACCATTCGCTGCGTGTATTCGCTACTGTTACATCACTTAACGTTAGAATTCATTATTAGTTCAAATGCTGGTGTTACAAGGAAACGAAAGATATTTTGAGTCCAGAATTACATTATGTGTAAAGTGTGCTATGTATGGTGCCAGCTGGAAACGTGACCTAGGTGACTGTCCAAACTGGCCTCTATTTTCAGGGTGAGAATTGCGGTGGAGGTTGGCCGTTTCAACCTTCCCCCAGTCTTTCTTAGAGCCCCATAGTAAAGTATATTTTTCACATCCCAATTCCAAGTGAATAAAGGTCCACCAAGGCTCGTAAACTCTCCTATTTCGGTCATGTCATCAGGCTCCCTCAGGATTGCGTGGAAAAAGCCATCATGCTGGGTCACGTGGAGGGATATCGACGCAAGGGCAGACCGCGTATTAGCTGGATTGACAATGTTCTCTCTTGGTCTCACTTGTCCGGATCCCATCTCCTCGCCGCTGCATGCGATAGACAGCAGTGGAGAGCTACAGTCCATGCATGTGGCCAACCGTCGCGCAGCGACGTCGGTGATTGACATGACATGACATGACATCAATAAATTATAACACTATCGTAGTTATTTAGACACCTTTAATACTACAATTTTTGATTCTACAAATTTGTCAGCGATACTTGTATGAATAATCGTAAGAACGACGTTGCAGTCTTTGTAACATAAAAAGTCATAGTATAAAAGGTGTCCAAATAACTGCATTTCAAATATTTTTTAATAATGTGTAACAGCTATAATGTAGCTGATACACATTATTAAAAAATATTCGGATCCAGATTTGACGAGGGCTTATGACAACATAGGCAGTTACTGTTGCCCTCGAAAAAACTTTCTTTGGAACAATATTATTATGCAAAAGAATTTTTTTTCGAGGGCAACAGTAACTGCATAACTATGTTGTCATAAGCCCTCGTCAAATCTGGATCCATCCATATTATGTATTTAATAAAGTTGCGCCTAGTAAACGGCAAAACAACTCCTACCACCAATTCTATTACTTTAATCGAAATTACCCCATTCCTCACCGCCATTACTATTATAAAGATCATCTATTACAGATGATGCAACCTATTACAATTGTCATTAATTTTGATAGTACTTCCGTTACCACTGCGTAAACCGTGTGATCACTGTTCGAACATTGCAAACGAGATCGCAACTATATCACTATATAATTATATGACGTGCGTGTAGGCCGCTGATAGCCGGTGTTGATATCTCGCCGTAGGACGGCTCATGCGGGTGGAGTGACCTCGACTGTTGTCACCGGCGGCGCTTCCAACTTCTGACCGACAAGCGTCGAATGCCCATTCATGAGCCTCGACGATTAGCCGGACGGGCGTCATCTACCACCTGCCAGGGACTCCGATCAACCACTCCGTCTACCAGCTGTCTACGGGAATCCGATGGTTAACTCTACGTGTTTGTGAGGGCTCGCCACTGGCGACTCTTTCAGCTTACTGTGTCTTGTTTTTGGAACTTGTTGCTATTTTGCCGGCTATGACTCTTAACATCATTTCGGCGCCTCTGGGCAGATATCACGAAGAAGCGCTATATAAATTATCAGAATGAATGAACGAATAAATTGATATTACTGTGTGACGCAAAAGCACGAACTGTAAGCCGAACGTAGAGAAAAAAAACCATAGAATGAGCTTTCCAAAAAAGGCCAGCTCTATGCTTGCGTAGATGGCACTCTGTTCTTGGAATGGCTTCCTTTGTTCTCAGCGAAAGCACGAACTGTAAGCCGAACGTAGAGAAAAAAAACCATAGAATGAGCTTTCCAAAAAAGGCCAGCTCTATGCTTGCGTAGATGGCACTCTGTTCTTGGAATGGCTTCCTTTGTTCTCAGCGAAAGCACGAACTGTAAGCCGAACGTGGAACACTCTGTTCTATAAGAACCTCAAAACCGTCTTATTAATTTTAGCCGTGGTTGGACCGGGAGCGCTTGTGAGCAGCCTAGCTTGAAGAGACGCTGCATACAATTTTCGAAATGAACAAATAAATAAAATTCAGCGTCGCTAAACATACACTGCTCCCCGCCGACGAAGAAATATCTAATGAAAATTTAACGTTGGCCTAATGTGAGTTATCCACCTAATCGAAAATGTTCTGCTACAAGATGTCACTGTGTTTTTAACATATCCAGCGCACGTCTTAAACACCGTTAATAAGCATTCTCCGTAGACTATAATAAAATCAACGGTGCTTGTTACAAATGGTATTCGGTTAACACTATCGTCATGAAAGGCGGTTAGTCAAATTCAGGAAGAAAAGAAAAGAAAAGAACAAAAAGAACAAAAAGGAAAGAAACAAAGAAAATGAAAGAACAAACAGAAACTGCTGAACAGTTAAACAAAAGTGAGCTGCAATACATCAAACTTTAAAGACGTCAACAACCTTTGTAGTTATATGATGTCGTTAAACTGTTGAATAATAATAAGTTACAAATGGTCGTATGTAGACGGTGTAAAAGCATTTCAACAATAATTATTCATGACGACGATAACTATGAATTCATTGAAAAAAGATAAATCGGAAATAAAGACAGGAGAGATAATTTCTGAAGACGCAAACAGCCTTTGCCGTCACAAGTTGCAGTAAAAACACTGGATCCTTTCCATACAATGTGCCTGTATTGCCAGCGTAATTTAAGCTTCTTTCTCTTATAACTTTGAGTCGTCAGAAATATTAAAACCACTGTTGATGAAAAATAACATCTAGCAGAGAACGATATAGGATATGACTTAATTAATGTCGACGTAATAGGCTTGATAGATGCAAGTTGTCGCTTGACAATCGTTAATACGCTGATCGCCTTCGACACCTTTGTCGTCTATAAAAACGTGGCTATAAATAAGAATGCGTTAAAAACCGATAATAATAGGATTTCTTACAAAATACAGTTGGAAGAAGGTTCACACAAACGGTACTTAGCGGCAACAAAATGTTGATGAACAACTGTTTAACATTATGCGGCACCAGTCCCAAGCCTGGTTTTATGAGGAGGGCGACGCGAAAGACCATCAGTACGACACAGCGTCCTTATAATCATGAAAACTTCAAACATTTTACAGCTTCTATATTTAATGACTCCTCATTCCATTTTTCCCGATTCTCCAGTTTTTTTCTATTAAGCTACCGTTGTTGAAACAACACAATATAAAAAATATCTCGCTAGAATTTTCTGACATGAGAGGTCCATGGGCTTCATCTTTCATTCTATAATGGTCGCCTTAAACACCTTCAATATACTTTCGATGGCAACATTTAACTGGTGCGTTTATTAGCTCCGTCACTGGTTGCAATCTGCAAGTGCCAGTCCCAAGCCTAGATTAAAAAGGAGGGTGACGATAATGATCTTTATTATTGCAGAGTGTCGTTACTCGTTATTCGTTAAACATAATATACCGCTACTATTATAATAAGATACGTTTATCCAATATTTGCCTTAAACACCTTCAAAATGCATTCCATCGAAGCGATAACTTTAGCTCATACATACTTTTAATTACTAAGCTCCTGCAAACTTCTACCCTCATGTAAAAGTTCTCAACGTTCACTTTGGTGAAAATAAGCAAGTAAAAGATACATGAATCAAGAATGACATTCCGAAAAGTGTGAACTTTTTCCAATTGAAAAACTGGGACCAGGATGGCGTCCAAAATTATCCCAATTTTCCATCTGCATCATAGTATTGCAACCTTAGATAGTGGGTTCGCAATGGAAGTGGCACTGCTCTGTGGATAGACATTTGCGATTACCAGATTTTGCGTAGGACATAATTATTCCTCCGGACATAACCCTCCCCCTCTGTGCAATTTGCCCATTTCTGTACTTGATTGATAAACCTTTATCGATGAATGTCCTGCCTTCATTCACTGTGTCATTCTTTGTCATTCTTTGTCATGATGTCGTCATCGTTTAGACCTGTTACTGTAAACTAGATCCGACAAAAGTGTTGTAAATGGTATGGGAAATCCTTTGCCCATGGTCGGTAAAAGGGTTAAGACTGATGAACTGAGAACAAAGTACTTGCTCGAGGTACTTACTCAGCTATGCGCAAATGGTTTCGGTGGTGCAGCGGGAATGTTCCTTGCCTTGCATCCGGAAGGTTGCAGGTTCAAATCTACCTCAAGCCGCCGTGTATCGACTTTAGACAAGTCCTTCACTCGCCATTGCTTAGCGCTTCGGAGCGAAACTCTAATGCAATGTCCGCTGTAGTGACGCAGAAAGCGCCTCTGAGTAGATAGCGTTAAGGTGCGCTAGACCAAGTGCACATACGTACATTCAGCGGAGTTTCTGGAGGACCTGACACACAGTAACGGTCTCCGAAAGAGGATTGTCAACAACAGCAAAAAACGTTATATGAGCGCTAGAGGGCGAACGCTCAAATCAATCGAACTCCGTGTGTCTTCCTACCATGGACGGAGACCTGGGCCGAGACTTGGGGGGGGACGGAAAGACGCGAGATTTTCTGATGGACGAATGGCTGAATGTCCCAGAAAAATTAGCATCTTTTTCCGGCCAAAATTTCTGACGACCGGCGAATCTCGGAAAAAATTTATATTTTCGCCGCCAAAAAGTTGATGACCTTTTTTTAGTCTTGACGCTCAACTATTGGGGGTGGGACAAATGCATGGGCCGTCCCCCCAACACCTCCAATGGGGGGACCGTCCCCCTGCCCCCCCCTAAATATCCGCCCGTGCTTCCCACTGTCCTTCTTCTCTGCTATTACATGAAACCCTAAATTCCTTATCCTCCACGTCCAAAGGTCATAGTTTTGTGCAGGTCGATGGTTAATGGAGGCTGAAGCAGTGATAGTTTTGGACAGTTTTAGTTAGATAGTCTTAGAAGCGGTTGGAAGAATAGTACGAAGTTGGCATTGGACACCTACGAGCACACGGTTCATGGAGAACGATGGTGATGATGTTGTTTCGACACCTTTAATACAATATTCAAAATATTTCATAAACAAACCTAGGGCGAAAACTTTCTGAATTATTCGTTGAAAAGACAGATTGAATATTGATCAAATTTTGAAGCTGCGTCTAGAATTCTAGACACTTCTTTCTAGGATGCTAGAAATTCGCTTTCATTGCATTGTATAATTTATGCACGGTCGTCAACGGCCATTGATGTCACAGGACGACGCTAAACTGTTGAATAATAATAGTAAATTCTCCAAATGCGTCTAGGGTCGTATGACAATAAAAAAAATACCCATCAGCGATCGACTTGGCTCAGCCTACGATCGACTCAATTAACCTTTCTTTGACTCGTTCGACTTGACTAATAAATGCTTGACTTGGACTGTGAACTCTCTGCCGATTTTATATTTGTCTGTATGCACTTGTTATAGCGCCCCTTCAAGCTCCCTACAAACGGACGATTACAAGTTATTACAGATGTCGAGTTTAAATGTCATCAGTCAACAATCGAAAAGCGGATTTGGCGAAGAATGGAGCGTGTCAGCTGGAGGGAGCCCAATGCGAACGAAGAAATACTGCAGATGGTCGGAGAGAAAAAGGACAATGCTGGGGACAATACGGAGGTGGCAGAGAAGCTGGATTGGCCACATCATGAAGAGTGACACCATAGTAAAAGAAAGAAGAATGGAGGGAAGACAAGAGGAAGACCAAGAAGAATGCTACTGGACTGGGTGATGACAAAGGTTGGCTACAGATGGCTAAAGAGGGTGTCATAATATGTCGCGGCAAAACAATGTTGGCGCTCGTCTTAAACACCACGAAAACGCATTCTTCTTAAGCAATAATATTTGAAAATATCTAATCATTAGTCAATCCGACGAACCCGAACTTTGCTCAATAACTTCTGACGACGATAACCATGAATGCATTGCAAGTATAATTTTGAAATAAAATAATAGCCTACAATCCATTATGAATAGCAAAATCTGTTGACGGCAACAGCCATTGTTGTCATAAGCTGTTGTTAAACCCTGGATCGTCTCGTTGTGGCTCTTAATTTTGTAGCCCTTTTTCTTCAGATTTATAGAACCACTGCCAATGAAAAATCTAGCAAAACATGAAATGGGAAATGACTCAAGAGATGCCGACATAATAGACTTTGACAGATGCAAATTGATGCTTGACAATCGATAATACGCTCATCGTTTAAGACACCTTTAAGATAAATACAACCTGCGCTATAAATTAAAATGCGACTATTCACAATAAATCAGACTTCGCCTAGCGATTACAAAAAACATTGTCGTCAAAGGTTTTTGTTGTCAGAGGAAGACGTCAAACTTTGGAACAACGAAGAAAATTGGGAATAATTTGGAGGAAGGCTCACGCAAGCGGTCCTTAGAGGCAACAAAGTACTGATGAACAACGGAAACACAGCTAAACATAATTATGTCGTAATCGTAATCGTAATCGTAATCTCGAAATTTCTAAAACGCTACTTGAAAGCCAAGCGCGGGGCACCAGCTTATTCACGAGCGCTGCGTTGAGTTTGAAGGGTAATCCGTGAGAGTAGTCCGTGGTGGTCCGGGTCGAGGCGCCAGTCCCAAGTCTGGTGTAAAGTGGAGGGGACGCCAAAAACAATCAATACGACATTGCATGCATCTCTATGTGTAAATTGCAAAATGTCTCCTCATTCCCTTTTCCCGATATTCCAACAACATCGTCATTTAGCGGAAAAAACGCCATTTTAAAATAGCTCACTATAAAATATATTGTAGTGAAAGCTTGTGCGTCTCCGCAGTATGCCAGTGCCAGTGCCATGTTTGGATAAAGGAGGAGGGTGACGCTAATGATCTTTATTGCCGCACAGTGCCATTAAACGGAAACTATAGTAACTTATTTTAAGCACACATAATATCCCAATCATTTTGTGTCAACGAAACGGCCTGTGTTGTGTGGTCACAAACTGCCATTAAACTCCTGATGCACAACCATTCACTTCGTGTATTCGCTAGTGTTACATCACTTAACGTTAGAATTCATTATAAGTACATGTGCTGATTTTGGTGTTACAAGCAAATGAACGATATTTTGAGTCCAGAATGACATTCTGTATAAAGTGTGTCATAGCGCCTGTTTGGAAACGGTACCTAGGTGACTGTCCAAACTGGCTTCTATTTTCAGTGTGAGAATTGCCGGGGTGCACATGGTTGGTGTGGGTTTTCAACCCCACCAGTCTTTCTTAGAGCCCCATAGTAAAGTATGCTTTTAACACCCCAATTCCAAGTGGATAATGGCCCAACTCTCTCCCCCTGCAGTTATTTTTCCACAATCCACAATTTTCCACAATTCATACACTGTCTTTTTTCCATTTTCACCATTGCATTGCACCCATATATGTTAATACAAGTGACACCCCTGCTCGATTGTTGGGCAGACTATGCGTAGGCTAAGACATACCAACAAACAAAATATTATAATTCACACTTCTGTAAGCAACACATGTGGCTATTTCATTCCTGCCAAGCATTAATACAGAACGTATAGATTTGAATAAATAGATGGAAAAGTCCCAGTATTAAAGGTGTCCAAATAACTATATATAATATATAATAATACTATAATGATACTTTTTTTAATAATGCGTAACAGTTGTATAATGCCAAGCAAATTCTTTCGATGGAAACAGCCTCTGTTGTCATAGGCACTTGTCAAATCTGGATTCATCCATCCATCTATTTATCTCCATGTCTGTCTATCGTTGCTTGCCGTGGCATCCTCTAACCCTTAAACCTAAAGTTGCGCCTAGTAAACGACAAAACAAATCCCACCACCAAATCTATTACTTTATCGAAACTACCCCAATACTCACCACCACCGCTATTAGAGAGATCATCTATTGCAGATGATGCAACTCTATTACAATTATCTTTACTACTGATATTGTTGCCGTTACAACTGCGTATTATACCGCGTGATCACTGATCGAAAATTGCAATCGAGTTGGTCAACATATCACTATACATTATTGTAACACAGAAGAACGAATAATTGTAAGCCTAACGTGAAGTCGAGAAAAAACGATAGACTGAGCTTTAAAAAAAGGGCAGCTATAAACTTGCGTACGTGACACTCTTTTCCTGGAATGGCTTCCCTGTTACACTGCGCTTAATTCTCATGTGTCACTCCACTCTGTTCCATAAGAACCTCAAGACTATCTTATATATTAATTTTATCCATGGTTGGGTCGGGAGCGCTTGTGAGTAGCCAAGCCTGAAGAGGCGCTACATACACTTTTAGAAATAAAATAAATAAATAAAATTCAGCGTCGCTAATCATGCACTGCTCCCCGCCGACTAAGAAATATGTAATTAAATTTAAGGTTGACCTAATGTGAGTTATCCACTTAATCGAAGCTTTTCAGCCACAAGATGTCACTGTGTTTTTAACATGTCTAGCGCACGTCTTGAACACCGTTAACAAGCATTCTCTGGAGACTATAACAGTTCAACAGTGCTTAGTCGCGAATGGTAATACATTACGTAGATGGTGTGAAAGCATTCCAACAATAATCATTATTATTCATGATGACGATAACCATGAATTCATTGAAAAAAGTATATCTAGATAAATCGACAATAAAGATAGGAAACATAATTTCTGAAGACAGCAACGATCTCTGCTGTCACAAGTTGGTGTTAAACACTGTATCATATCCATACAATGTGTCTGAATTGCTAGCATAATTTAAGCTATTACTCTTTCTCTTTTAACTTTGAGTCGCCAGAATTATGAAGCCACTGTCGATGATAAATAACATCTAGCAGAACATTATGTGGGACATGATTCAAGAAATGACGACGTTATAGGTTTGGTAGATGCAAGTGTCGCTTAACAATCGTTAATTATACGGTGACCGCATTAACACCTTTATCGTCTGTTCAAATGTGGCTATAAATAGGAATGCATTAAATTCAGATAATAATTTTTTTGACGCCAGAATTTAATAGTTGAGAGAAGGTTCAAGCAAACGGTCCTTACAGAGGCAACAAAATGTTGATGAACAGCGTAAACACAGCTTAAGATCAGGAGCATCAGTCCCGAGCCTAGTTTTAGGGGAGGGCGACGCCAAAGACCATCATTACGACACAGCTTCTTTATAATTATAGAAGCTGCAAACATTTTGCAGTTTTTATATTTAACGACTCCTCATTACGTTTCACCCTATTCTCCAATTTTTATTAAGCTACCATCGTTGTTTAATAGAAACAATTCCAAATGAAAGTACCTCGCTAGAACGTACTGCAATGAAGTACATAAACTTCGTCTTTCATTATATAATGTTCTCCGTAAACGCCTTCAAGACGTTTACTTTCGATGCCAACATTTAACTTGTGCTTTTATTTAGCTCCACAACGGGTTGCAATCTGCCAGTGCCAGTCCCAAGTCCAGATAAAAATGAGGGCGACGCTAGTGATCGTTGTTATTTCAGAGTGTCGTTATTCGTTAAGCATAATATACTGCTACTATTAGATACATGTAGCCTACGTCTATCCTGTATTTGCCTTAAACACCTTCGATATGCATTCTTTCGAAGCAATAACTAGGTCGTGCTTCTAAAATTGATTGCTCAATGGTCGAGATCTGCATTGTTCCTCATTTTGGTGATAATAAGCAAGTGAAAGATTTTTCAGTCCAGAATGACATTTCGAAAAGGGTGGAATATTTCCAATTGAAAAATCGGGACCAAGATGGCGTAAAAAGTGGTATCAATTTTCCATCTGTATCATAGTATTGCAACCTTACTGCTCGGTGGATAGACCTTTGGGATTATAACCAGATTTTGTGTAAGACCTAATTATTCATCCAGACATAAACACTCCTTCTGTGCGATTTGCCCATTTCGGTATTTAATTGATTTAAAGCTCTATTGCTGAATGTCATGCTATCGTTCACTGTATCATTCTTTCTCACGAGGTCGTCATCGCTTAGACCTGTTAGTGTAAATTGGATGCGAACTTGATCATTTACCGACAAAAGTGTTGTAACTGAAACGGGAACTCCTTTGCCCATGGCCGATTAAAGGGCTAAAACTGTCAAACTAAGAACAAAGTACTTGTTCGAGGAACTTGCTAGCGCATGCAGCTATGAGCAAAGGGTTTCGGTGGTGCAGTGGGAATGTTCGTTGCCTTGCATCCGTAAGGTTGCAGGTTCGAATCCACCTCAAGCCGCCGTGTATCGACCTTGGGCAAGTCCTTCAGTCGCCATTGCTTAGCGCTTCTGAGCGAAACTCCATTGCAGTGTACGCTGTAGTATCGTCGGGAGCGCCTCTGAGTAGAGAGCTTGAAGGGGCGTTAGACCAAGTACACATTCATACATTAAAAGGAGTTTCTTGAGGTCCTGACACACAGTAACGGTCTCTGAAGAGGATTGTCAACAACAACAACAAACGTTATATGGGCGCTGGAGGGCGACCGTTCAAATCAATCGACCTTCGTGTGTCTTCCCACCGTTCTCTCTTCTCTTCTATTATATGAAACCCTAAATTCCTTATCCTCCACGTCCATATAGGTCATAGTTTCATGCAGGTCGAAGGTTAAAGGAGGCTGAAGCAGAGCACGCCATTCAGGAGTTGAGAGATCAGACCAGAAGCTGGAAGTATGCAGCAGCAGTAGCAGCAGCAGCAGCAGCGGCGGCTACAGCAGCAGCAGTAGCAGCAGCAACGGTTACAGCAGCAGAAGTCCCTTGTTGCGATTCATCTCCAACATAAAAGAGAGTGAGAGTCAATAAAAACGACCAAACTCGCCATATATATCTTCATTCAGAATGGAAACCTGGTTCTAGCGTATTGATCAATATTCATGTTTGTTTATTTGCATATTCACAATCAGCATAATGCTGTGTCACTGTATTTCACAGTAGACCTATGTCATACCCACGCATATACAAACATGCATACAAACAACCATAACATGAAATGATGTATATGTATTATTTATTTATATACGTATATCATATACAATATATCAATCAGTTTTGTGTGTGCTTCCAGCATATTTTATCCTCTGCCTTCGAAGATTGATCAATCTATCTTCGTTGACAAATGGTTCAATAAACGGTTTGCGACGACTCGCCGAACGTAACTCGCGTTTCGATCCGCGCGGCTCTCTTAATTTTACTCGTGCGGCGACCGCCACGCTTATCAAGTCCGCGATATAAGAAAACTACACGGAGTTCAGTCACATTGATCTTGAAAAATCCGAACGAACGATCTTATTGTTTGTTCTGGTATACCCAGATCTCAGATAAAGGTTTAGTTTCACGATATTTATTCATGGCACGCGTGTGGATTATTGCACCCGTTGCGACTTTCCCTACTCGCTTTTAAAGCAAAAATTGCGACAATCAGGTCAGCTTGCTGAGTGGAGTCTGTAGACTCTCGCCCATAACACAAACTGCGCAATGCACATGTGAAAATTTACAGGAATTTATGTGATGAGTAAAAAGTCGATGGTTTCTGAGAGAGTGTAAGAAGTCCAAGCCTATACGAAGAAAAAAGCAACGTTTCGCTAAACATTCGATTACAACAAAGTGTTTGCTATCGACAAGATTCTTGAAAGTTGGATTATTTGTTGGAGACAACGTTTGGCAGAATGAAGTCAAGGGCGGATACAGAAAATTTCAAAAGGGGACAAAAAATGTTTGTCTTGGGACAGGGGGGAAATATCGTCTTGGTATCTGATGACCTTTTTTAGCCATTCGTCCAATTTCAAAGAAAAAGATACCATTCTATATATCCGCCAAAATTTGATGACTTTTTTATTTTAGTTATCAGTCATCCTGGTCGAAGTAATCTCTGCAAGCAATAATTTACTATAACCTTATTCTCCGATGCATTGTATAGCCTAATTTTGATGGATTGGTGAAACCAAATGGGGTGGCAACGTCCCATGTAATTTTTTAGCGGGGGTTATGGCCGGATGATTGCCCACCCCTGGATCCGCCCATGAATGAAATTTCAGTTTAATTACACTGCGCGACGAGAAAGATAATAGCGTCACCATCCTCTTTCATCAAGACCTGGGACTGGTACTGCAGGAGTAAAAGCACCCCGTGCTTGCAGTGTAAAAAAGAAATGCCTGGACGCATAGTGGGAGATTTGGTGCTGGGTTTTTAAGGACGATTGAGCGGCCGAAGGGTGAGGTAGCCAAGTAAAGACGCGATGCGTTGAACAGGGAAGGTTTTGTGAAGGAAGATGTGCCCCCTTCCCGATTTCGATTTTTTTAAATTTCCACACTGCAATGATAGCGTTTAAGCTGTCATTTTAGCGATATTTCTCATTTTAGATCTGATCCAGGTGTTCCGAGAACCTGGAATAGTGGCAGAGGCAATACTTCAGCTTCACGACACTGTGATAAACATAATTAACGTCGACATCCTCTTTTATCAAGGCTTTGGACTGGCACCACCAGAGAAGAACTCCCTCCCTCCCTCCCTCCCTCACTCACTCTCTCTCTCTCTCTCTCTCTCTCTCCCTCACTCTCTCTCGCTCGCTCGTCTCTCTCTCTCTCTCTCTCTCTCTCTCTCTCTCTCTCTCTCTCTCTCTCTCTCTCTCTCTCTCTCTCTTTCTCTCTCTCTCTCTCTCTCTCTCTCTCTCTCTCTCTCGCTCGCTCTCTCTCTCTCTCTCTCTCTCTCTCTCTCTCTCTCTTTCTCTCTCTCTCTCTCTCTCCCTCACTCTCTCTCTCTCTCTCTCTCTCCCTCACTCTCTCTCTCTCCCTCCCTCCCTCACTCACTCTCTCTCTCTCTCTCTCTCGCTCGCTCGCTCTCTCTCTCTCTCTCTCTCTCTCTCTCTCGCTCGCTCGCTCTCTCTCTCTCTCTCTCTCTCTCTCTCTCTCTCTCTCTCTCTCGCTCGCTCGCTCTCTCTCTCTCTCTCTCTCTCTCCCTCACTCTCTCTCTCTCTCTCTCTCTCTCTCTCTCTCTCGCTCTCTCTCTCTCTCTCTCTCTCTCTCTCTCACTCTCTCTCTCTCTCTCTCTTTCTCTCTCTCTCTCTCTCCCCGCTCTCTCTGTAACGGGTGTGAATAACGACAGGCTATTGTCGTATACCAATTGAACGGACGGCACCTACCGTCAAGACATCGTAATTGGTCAGAGGTCTAACATTGTACAACACTGAATCACGGCTCATGAATAAAATAAGAACAAGGCAAACGGCGTCAACAACATCGGACAATGTCAAACTGCGAACGTGGAATTCTTTACGTGAGCAAATGAACACGATCAGAAAACAAGAACAGCTGCTCAAGTAATCGTAATCACACTGTTTGTGCAACATCTGTAGAATATAATTATATACTAGTCTTATTAAAAGTATATTTTGCTGTGTTCGTGGTGGAAGCGGTGGTGATGATATAAACGAGTCAACAGTGGTAGCGAAAGCAAAGTTAAGAGGGAGCTTTTGCAGTGGAAGTAGCAGTTGCAGCAGTTACTATAGTAGCAACAATTTTAGCCCGAAGGTCTTCGTGCAAGAATGAATAAATGAATGAATGAACGAATGAATGAACGAATGAATGAATGGATGGATGAATGAATGAATGAGTGAATGAATGAATGAATGAATGAATGAATGAATGAATGAATGAATGAATGAATGAATGAATGAATGAATGATGATGATGATGATGACGATGACGATGACGACGACGACGACGACGACGACGATGACGATGACGATGACGACGACGACGACGAAAACGACGACGACGATGACAATGATGACGAATTGACGATGACGAATTGACGATGACGATTTTAATGATGATGATAAATATAATATATCACTTAGAACTACCGCTTGAGTTGCAACCAGAAAAATACATCTGCAACGTTTGATCGGTGTTAGTCGTTACGATCGCAGCTTCCAGGTTTCTATCTTAAGCGTATAACGTAAAGTTCCCTACAGCATTTAAAGGCTGCTCACTCGCTAGCGATCTTTTTCTACATTGTAAAAGCAGCATCGTTAAGCAGAACTTGCACCGCTAACAATGCAAAATTTATACACAATTAATATAATATTTTAAGGTAATGATAGATCCGTTCAAGCGGTCATTGCGACCTCAAGCTGTTGATATTCAACAGTTTAATGATTATTACAGTGCGTGTCTTAAACACCTGGAAGATAGATTCATCAGAATCTATATAATTCTCAACCTTTTTTTAAAAAATGCTAAAAAAGTTGTATGGACTATTTTACGCATCGCTTGAGATTTACCGTATAGAGTCTGAAGGCCTAATGCGATTTTTTTTATAAAGCCTGCGTTAAATTGTCACTATCATCATTCATTCATTCATTCATTCATTCATTCATTCATTCATTCATTCATTCATTCATTCATTCCGAAAACTTATAGAACCCTACTCAGAGGCGCTTCCAGTCCAGCCACAGCTAAAAAGATAGATCTTGAGCAACTTGTAGAAAGCAGGCAAATTATTCCGAGGTAGTAAGCGTAGGGCAAGCGGGAGCCCATTCCATGTGGACGGGCCAACAACCGAGAAGGCTCGACGCTGTCTGGTAGCAGAGCGGGTTCGAGGGACCAGCAGCTTCACATTGACCGAAGAGCGCAAAGTTCTACGGGAGGCTACAACAGAGATCAGTTAAGTAGGAAGGAGCACTACCAATTAAGGACCGCATCATCATTATCATCGTGATAGAAATCGTAGAGTTGTACGACGTAAATGGCCTTTGGAAACATACATGCAACGTGCAAACAGCCAACGATCCTAACGCCTGTGTGCACGAGGATTGGAACGCTAATCACCTATGCAATGACACAACATCGAATGCCATCGATAAGCAGGAACCAACCAACAGACCATTCACTTCAGTGGCCAGAACATTCCCAACTACTGGCTCCACCTATCGAATGCCCGATTCAACTCTACTAGCGCCACCTATCGAATGTCCAATTCATCTCTCCTTGCTCCATCTAGCGAATGCTTTGTCCAGCGCCTCTCAGCTTTAGTTTTATATTTCTGTTGCTGTGTCCCGTATATCATTGTCCTCTGTTGATTGCTCGTTTTTATTCCTGTTCCCTGCGGTCCACATTTTTTCAAAATTCATATTTTCTTGGTTTTTCTTCTTGGCGTCATAGCATAGTGGAGGAATTATACAGGGAGACACTCTGACGGAGGTAGAGACAGACAGACAGACAGACAGACATACAGACAGACATACAGACAGACAGACAGACAGACAGACAGACAGACAGACAGACAGACAGAGACATGCACACGGAGACAGAGACAGTGACAGAGGCAGTGATAAAGAGACAGACACAGACAAATTTCGAATATAAGTTGCACGGAGTTCTATGCAATTCGGTTCTTGGTCGCAAGATTACACTAGATGTCGGATGATTGCGTGTTTCCTTTAAACACCTTTAACACGATTTCAGAAAGTTTATACATTCAGCAACCGCGAAAAACTGAAACTGGTCACTTAGATATTATTAATACATATATCGCCCCAGGAAATAAAATAACCAAAGTTGAAATTGAAAAAATATTTCCACTAAAGAGAGCCGTTGTTGTGGGAGACTTAAATGCCAATAACAAAAGCTGGGGAAGCACAACCAATAACGAAAGAGGCAGGGGTTATTTTAACGTGCAGCTGGACACAAAGTGTGTAGTTGGGATAGAGATTTGTGCAGTTGAAAATCAGATCTTGTGCAGTTACTTTTTGCCTAGCTGCGTGAACCGACAAGAAGTTAGTGGTAAAAAGTTGGACACAAACATGATAGTAACAGCCCAAAGTGAACATATTTGAGGCGGTTTATTTGGGAGATATTAAATTTTATGTTCAGGAAAAGAGCAGGCCTGTTGAAATTTGGCGTGAACTATAATAGATATGGTGATTACATGCAGTTTTCAAGTCAAGCATTAGACCGATACGGCGAAGGTCACCCGTGTGCATGAAGTAAGAGCGGGGGAAATGGGTGATGTAATCGAAGACAAGGTTCTGCTAAAAATCACACATAGGCTGCAGACAGAAGAATTTGCAGTAGGTTAAACACGGGGAAGACCAAGGAGGCGCTTGATGGACGATGTCTGTGACTGGACCGGACTATTACATGTGGACTGTGTCAGAGGGGCGCAGGACAGAGTGGAATGGAGGAAGCTGCTGTCTCTGGTCTCCGACCCTCAGAAATTAGGATGGACAGCATCATCATCAAATGTATGGGCGGATGCAAATTCAGGGCCTGCTGTAGGTTGATATCCTGATAAAGTTGTAAAGGTCGGGGTTATCCTTCATACCATAATGACAACTTCTTGGCCATCGTAGTCTACTTTCTCCTGCTTTGCCGCTTACTCTGACAAGCTGAAGCAGGAAGGGACGTAGACAGTCAGACGCATAAACCAAAATAGTCTACTATAATATAACCAAGGGCGGATCCAGGAATTTTCGAAGGGGGGGGCCAAATTTTTTTGGCTTGGGTCGGATTTTTTTTAGTCGTTTGGTCGAAACCAGAGTTTCATTTAGTCCTATGGGGGGGGGGGGGGGTTGAGGTTTGTGGAGGGGTAGATTATGGACCGTCTGGAAGACAACCATGAGGTGCGTATCGCCGAGAGTGGTCGGGGAGGGGCATGGGGAGGAGATATGCCCCTCACCACCAGAAACATTTTGATTTTCACATTGTAATGGTAGCATTTTAAGCTGTTATCTTAGCAAAATAGCGGTACTTTTCAGTGCTTATAAGCGTGCCATAAGATCTCAATAAATATAGACTATACTTTAAAAATAGGCTTTCAAGTTTCCACACTGCAACAGTGCCCTTGTGAGATGTCATTTTAGCAAAACTACTCAATTTGTTCAGTATATGTATACTGATTAAAAAATATACGCAATATTAATATTAATATTAATATATACGATACAATATTAAAAATATCTGTTTGTATCGAGTCCAGCAGCCTTTTTTGAAGAATTCGGGCGGAAGACAAAAAGAAGTCAACAGTTTTTTAGAAGGAAAATTGAACACCATTTTTTTTACTGGGTTATTATACTGAATAACTTCGGACTTATGGGTAATTATATAACATGAGCTGTTATTTTGCACTAGTATCAGCTTATCTCTATTTCCTAAACTTCAAAAGGGTGTTCAATTTTCCTTCTAAAAAACTGATGACTTTGCTTAGTCATCCATCCGAAATCTAAAAAGAGGTGTTTATTCTTTAAAAAAACTGATGACTTCTTTAAGGCTACCGTGCAAGATCTTTAAAAAAGGTGTTCAATTTTCTTCCCAAAAAGGAAATGACTTTTTTTAGTCATCCACGAAACAGTAAAAAGGTGCTAAATTTCCCTTCTAGAAACACTGATGTCTTTGTTTAGTCATTCGTCCGAATTCTTCAAAAAATGGTGTTTAATTTTCTTTCTGAAAAAACGGATGACTTAATTTTGTCTTCCGTGCGAAATCTTATAAAAGGTGTCCAATTTTCTTCTCTCAATAAATGACTTTTTTAGTCATAAGTCCCAAATATTAAAAAAGGTGTTCAAATTCCCTTCCCAAAAAACTAAAGACTTTGTTTAGTCATCCATCCAAAAATTAAAAAGAGGTGTTCATTAAAAAAAACCTGATAACTTCGTTTAGGCTGCCGTGCAAGATCTTTAAAAAAGGTGTTAAATTTTCTTCCCAAAAAGCAAATGAGTTTTTTTAGTCATCCGCGAACCAGTAAAAAAAGGTGTTAAATTTCCCTTCTAGAAACACTGATGTCTTTGTCTAGTCATTAGTCCGAATTCTTCAAAAAATGGTGTTTAATTTTCCTTCTGAAAAAACGGATGACTTAATTTTGTCTTCCGTGCGCAATCTTATAAAAGGTGTTCAATTTTCTTCTCTCAAAAAATGACTTTTTTAGTCATACGTCCCAAATATTCCCAAAAAGGTGTTCAAAGTCTTTCGTGCGAAATCTTAAAATAGGTGTTCAACTCATCCGTCCGAAATCTTCTGTTTAGTCATCGTCCAAAATCTTAAAAAAGGTGTTGAATTTCCGTTCCCAAAAACTGATGTTTTTTAGTCATCGACCAAATTTTTTAAAAATATGACCAATTAGTTGATTATTATTTACCATTTTTCATTTCGTTTGTGTTTTCATTGTTTAATTTCATGCATTTTACATCATGTGCTCGTAAATGCATTAAATTAATTTCTTTCGGATTTTTCATTTTGGGGGGTGTTCAAACACCCAAAACATCCCCCCAAGCTACGGCCTTGACACCTGATGTATAAAATTGAAGGTCTGTAGTGTTTAGAATAGTTGATCCAAAAATCTGTCTATGTCTGTTTGTCTCTCCACGATGAGTCTACTATACTCTGTCGCTAAAATGACATCCTAAAAAGCTACCATAGCAGTGTGGAATTTCAAAAAATTACGTTGCTGGGGTATATATATATATATAATTAAAATTGTTCATGAAAGTGGATTTCAATGTTTTTATTTCACAATGCAATTGTGTGAGACGTTTACAAGTCATTTGAGTCCCTGATGGAAGTGAAGGCACACACTGACAGTGGACAGTTGGTTGCCAAAGTTGCATTGCAAATGTTGTTTGGTAGACTGCATATAATATATATATATATATATATATATATATATATAATTAATTATGTATTATATATATCCATGATTTATGGCTGTGTTATGGATGTATGTTATGCATGACTTAGGGCCATATCCAGAGAATTTATCCATAAATAATAATAGTGAATAATAGTTATTGTAGGGCTATTTCATAGAGCACGCAATATTGCTCTATTAGCTGTTATTAATGGCAAACAAATTGCTTTATATTAAAACAATGCAGTTGTGTGAGAGGCTTTGATTAGATTTTAATTACATTAATATATTTTTTTTAATATAGGTTTTGATTACATTTATATATTAATTCTCCTGGCCATGACTGAAACCCTGCGAAAAATTTGTTGTGCGACCATGGATGGGGGGGCCACGTCCCATGGAGATTTGAAATGGGGGGGCCATGGCCGGATTGGCCCCCCCCTGGATCCGCCCCTGAATATAACAACCCAAGGATCTAACTGGAGACAGGCAATGAAAAGAAAAGAATTAATCAGGCAGACATCCAGACTGAGCTAGCCTTTCAGCCACACAGGCTATCCAATACATACATACATGATGTAGGATTGTAGGTCAATGCATACTCAAATTTTCTTCCAAATTCTCCATATATCCCCATATTACACGCACTCTTTTTGAGTTTATGTGATCCCATCCAAAAATCACCATCCTCATAATCTGAAAGATACACGTGGACCTATGTTATTGAACTAGCATCTCGCACAGGGGTATAGACTTAGATGGGATAGGATCGAGGAACGGAACCCGGAACTTGTGGTGTTGACGGAGATGCTTATATCTTATATCCCCCAGATATTTCCGAAATATTATCAGAAACATTATTATAGATGTTATCCACTGCTTGTCCATAATTATCAATTTTGATACAGATGACAGCCTAAACTGCCACCATTAGTACGTTGTGTAAATTTTAAAAAAAGTTGCACGCAGAGAACAGGGGTTATTTTAAGGAATTTTCTCAACTGCACATAAATGACGTATTTTGAGACTGGACATACGAAAGTCCTTGACCAGGGATTTGTCCCCCAAATCTGAAGCAGCTTTTGGTGAGCGCTCGTTAATAAGCTGGTGCTCTGCGCTTGGCCTTCGACTGGATCTTTAGAATTTAGATGTTTGAATATTAAGATTTTCCGACTTTAAACAAATTTATATTAAAGATCAAAATCAATTGTTATGACAATGTTTGACTCAAAGTTCATCATGGCAAAATCTCCAAATGAATTAACGAATGAAATCAGCTAGACGTTCTTAGACGTTTAGACCTTTCAATATCCTTGATCGACTAGAGAGTAGAGATCCCTTAAAGATCCCTTACAAATCCTCTGCTCTTGCTGGAATTGGAAATAGCTCAGAAAAATTGTTAAGTGTAATAAAGTTAAATGGTCCTATGTTCCTGGACACTTCCAAAGTTTCGCTAGTAGGCCTATGTAAGGGTACGTCTAAATGTTGTTTTTCTGCTCTGAAACCCTGGTCATTAAGATCAACATGATATTGTTTTGCTAAAGCTAAAGCTAGCAGACAAGATGAGATATTTCCCCCAAGAAATAAAATCCTTGAGCTAATTTCAAATTTTGTATAAAATATAACCTACTAACTGCAAAATACGATGTAAGACCGATACATATCAGTAGCAAACCTCCCAAATGGTCATTATTGATCGATAGGCCTATACTGACCCCCACATCAACACGAATATGTACTGTTTAGGCTAATAGCAGTTTTTACCAGGAGCCGCGTCGCCGATCTACTTGTACATGATATTTTACCACACCATGGCCTTAGGGTAAGACTTCTGGAAATTTTATATGCTACAAGCTCTGGTGTCATTCATCCTTGAGAACCAGAATGTGTGTGAACATAGCCGCAGACTTGGTCCTGGGTTTGTGGAAACGAACGAGTGACCGAAGGACAATAATTTCCAATACACGAGCACCTAGCTGGGTAGGGGTTTTGGAAGGTGATGTACCAATCCCATTTTAGAATTTTGTGTAATTTCCACACTGCACTGGGGGTATTCTAAGTTGTAATTTAGCGAGGTTGCTCATCATTTCAGTGCTGATAGTCAAGGTTTAGGACTTTAATAAGTGTCCCGTCCCATTGTTTAACTATTTTTTACAACATTATAATGGCATCTTTTAGACTGTGATCTTAAAAAAATTGCTCACAAATTTAACGCCAAAAGGCATGGTTTGAGACTTCAAAAAATGCCCCTCCCCATTGTTTACATTTCTGAATTTCCACACTGTAACTGTCATCTGAACAAAATTGCTCTTTTTAAATGCTGACAGCTATGGTTCTTAGAGTTTAGAGAGTCTCCTCCTTATTGTTTGATTTTTTCATTTGCACGCTGTTAATCTGGCACTTAAAGCTGTCATTTGAAAAAATTACTCATAATTTTCTTTTTCTCGTCCATTGTTTGAATAAAAACGTCATTCAATCATAATTTGGTACCCAGAGACGTGGTTTAAGACTTGAAGGTTTAGGATTTTAATAAGTGTCCCGTCCCATTGTCCCTACTGCAAATTCCCTACCTGTATCTTAATTTTTTAAAATTTACACAACGTACTAATGGTGGCAGTTTAGGCTGTCATCTGTATCAAAATTGATAATTATGGACAAGCAGTGGATAACATCTATAATAATGTTTCTGATAATATTTCGGAAATATCTGGGGGATATAAGATATAAGCATCTCCGTCAACACCACAAGTTCCGGGTTCCGTTCCTCGATCCTATCCCATCTAAGTCTATACCCCTGTGCGAGATGCTAGTTCAATAACATAGGTCCACGTGTATCTTTCAGATTATGAGGATGGTGATTTTTGGATGGGATCACATAAACTCAAAAAGAGTGCGTGTAATATGGGGATATATGGAGAATTTGGAAGAAAATTTGAGTATGCATTGACCTACAATCCTACATCATGTATGTATGTATTGGATAGCCTGTGTGGCTGAAAGGCTAGCTCAGTCTGGATGTCTGCCTGATTAATTCTTTTCTTTTCATTGCCTGTCTCCAGTTAGATCCTTGGGTTGTTATATTATAGTAGACTATTTTGGTTTATGCGTCTGACTGTCTACGTCCCTTCCTGCTTCAGCTTGTCAGAGTAAGCGGCAAAGCAGGAGAAAGTAGACTACGATGGCCAAGAAGTTGTCATTATGGTATGAAGGATAACCCCGACCTTTACAACTTTATCAGGATATCAACCTACAGCAGGCCTTGAATCTGCATCCGCCCATACATTTGATGATGATGCTGTCCATCCTCATTTCTGAGGGTCGGAGACCAGAGACAGCAGCTTCCTCCATTCCACTCTGTCCTGCGCCCCTCTGACACAGTCCACATGTAATAGTCCGGTCCAGTCACAGACATCGTCCATCAAGCGCCTCCTTGGTCTTCCCCGTGTTTAACCTACTGCAAATTCTTCTATCTGCAGCCTATGTGTGATTTTCAGCAGAACCTTGTCTTCGATTACATCACCCATTTCCCCCGCTCTTACTTCATGCACACGGGTGACCTTCGCCGTGTCGGTCTAATGCTTGACTTGAAAACTGCATGTAATCACCATATCTATTATAGTTCACGCCAAATTTCAACAGGCCTGCTCTTTTCCTGAACATAAAATTTAATATCACCCAAATAAACCGCCTCAAATATGTTCACTTTGGGCTGTTACTATCATGTTTGTGTCCAACTTTTTACCACTAACTTCTTGTCGGTTCACGCAGCTAGGCAAAAAGTAACTGCACAAGATCTGATTTTCAACTGCACAAATCTCTATCCCAACTACACACTTTGTGTCCAGCTGCACGTTAAAATAACCCCTGGCAGAGAAATAATATAATTATGCCATAACTGTAAAATATACAAAACCAAACTCTGCGAATAGCACATAGTGTTTATAATTGACATCAACGTCATCCATGTGCGCCATTCTTGGAAAGCGGGCGCAATAAAAATCCAAACTGAATGCGCCTCATCTAAACTACGGCGTCCTCGTGAAGCTGTTCAGAGAGACAACGGAAACAGCAAAGCTAAATATACTGTCCATCCAACCTCAATAATTGAGGCTGGATGGACAATAGGCAATTGTTATGAAATGCTAAGTGGTACTTGAAATCTCAGTACTTGGAACAATTATTTGTTCCAAGTACTGAGATTTCAAGTACCACTCAGTATTTCATAACAATTGCCTTTTGCGTCAGAATTATTCGGTAGAAACTACCACAATGGAGTATGTCTAAATAAAACAGGGGTTCAAAGTTATAATCATCATCATCATCATCATCATCATCATCATCATCATCATCATCATCATCATCATCATCATCATCATCATCATCATCATCATCATCATCATCATCATCATCATCATCATCATCATCATCATCATCATCATCATCATCATCATCATCATCATCATCATCATCATCATCATCATCATCATCATCATCATCATCATCAAAATCCTTGGGCTAAATGCC
Organism: Lumbricus terrestris; assembly: GCA_949752735.1. Taxonomy (NCBI): domain Eukaryota; kingdom Metazoa; phylum Annelida; class Clitellata; order Crassiclitellata; family Lumbricidae; genus Lumbricus; species Lumbricus terrestris. The sequence goes on along the minus strand of OX457048.1, from coordinate 5,778,620 downwards.
CGTAGGTGTCCGGCGCCACTGAATCTGTCTCGCGTCATATTCCCCATCTTTAACCTGACCGGTCTGCAGGTCCATACCATTAACATCTTGAACCAGCTAGACCACCTTGTCTGATGAAGAGAATATTGGGAGAGAGGCACGAAGGACAACCTGGGTCAATGTCCGTATGTGTCCCACGCTCTTGTGACTTGTGTCGTGGTTTTTGCGGATTTCAATAGTCTTGCTCTTTTACTGCCAGCGTATCTCCACCATCTGGCAAACCTTCCTAATTTTATCCGGGCTTAGGACCGGCACAGGGAAGTTGCTGGTTCCCTGTGGCAGAGGATGGATGCAGTTTAACGTCGTGTCCAGGGCCAAAGTTATAAGATGTGAATTATCATTATATTGCATTTTCATAACATGTCTATTACAACCGATATTGTCGTACTTAGAAGACACAAGACGTTGTTGAAGTTTCACTTAGAATTACGAAACTTCAACTTCAAACTAATAAATAGGTACAAGGTAGCTCTGAGAATCGCAAGAGCCAAAACTGCTGTTGGCAACTGTATGGCAACAGTCCTGGTTGTCACACAGTTGCCAACAGCAGTGTTGGCTTTTGGAACTATGAAGTAAATAGACACAGCAATGGACAATGGTAAAAAATTGCAGTGAAGTGGAGAGGTACTCAGTAATTTTTTTTGTTGGGGGTCATCACAGCTTTCGCAATGTTACAAAGGGGTCGCCGCACTAAAAAGGTTGACCTGGTTGAGAACCGCTGTCTTAAACAAACGCGGGTTTTAGACACCTTGAAGATAGATTTATCGGAAGCTATAGAACTGGCGAACTATCCCAATTGTTTCGTTCACAATGATCAACTCTTTTAGGAGATCACATAACTTCGCCACTGGTCGCACTCTGCCAGTGCAAGTCCCAAACCTGAATAAAAGAGGAGGGCGTCGCTAATTGTCTTTGTTACTACACAATGACGCTAAACTGCAAATGCCAGATACCAGGAGATCATCAGGAAGATAATAAATAATACGTCATTGAATACCCACAATGCAACGAGGACATCAAGTTACAATTAGTTCCATTTCAAGTTTAAAATTTCTTTTAATACGGTAATTAGATTGATAAACAAATGTACTTTACATCAAGAAATTTAAAATAAGTCGCATATTATGTGGCAATTAATGCAGGATATTGTTTGATTTGAATAAGATACTAAATGGCATGTGTCACATACATGTACGTTATCGACTGTATAATATTATGTACTGTTGTTAAATAATAAGCAGGGAGGAAGAGAGGAAGGGAAAGAGGGAGGGAGGTAGGCAGGCAGGCAAGCAGGCAGACGGACAGACAGACAGGAAGAGAGAGACAGACAAGCAGACAGATAAAAGACCGACAGACAGAGACATGCATACGGAAATAGAGAACGAGACAAACTTACAGACAGACAGTGAGACAGACAGACAGACAGACAGACAGGCGACAGAGATAATTCGAACATAGGTTTAAAAGAGTTTTAAGAGAATCATTTCAGAGTCACTTGATAGCGGATAATTAAGCCATGGTCTCAAACACCTTTAATACAATCCCAAATAGTGCTATAAATAAGGTAATCGCATTAAATCCACAAATTCGAGACCTCCATTTTTTAGTGAGCTTCTGTACGCGACGTCGATCCTTGCTAATCACAAGAATAAAAGAAACAGTCTAGCTGCTCTAGCATAAGATAATGCCGTTCGAGAGCCATTCTTATTTAAATAGATTTCGACATTATTCAATTACTCACTCGGAAAGTTATATAGCGCCATTTCAGGGATACTACTCCAAACAAATAATCTTTTTGAATTTAGTGAGGAATGATTCTGGTAGAGAGTATTAAAGTGTAAGTGTATTGTTCTCAAAGAATACTTTCCCAGACCACAGGGCCAGGCGCATGTAGAGAGATTCTCGAATCTTCGTGGCTGCAGTGCGAGAAAATTGGATGTAAGATGTCTCCTTTTCGACTGGGCGCAGGGGACGACGTTTTTGGGTACTGAAATTGAGCAGCACTGCTCTTGGAGGTAAATTAAGTCGAGGACCAAACAGCATCGCCATATCAGAGCAGCTACCCTGAACTCACTGCCAGGGCTGTTTTAAAGGAATTTCTAGAACTGCACAACTCCTTCTTTCCTGTCCAATCCTCCATGGTAAATAGCTCCAAATCGGAAGACAATGACCTTTTTAGACTAGCTTTAACTACACAGAAGTGCATCTACAACTACGGCACAAATCCATTTAGAACTGCACAATTTGTGTACAACTGCACGGTAAAAAAGCCCTGCTCACTGCGCTGGCGAATAGGGAGCCATGAAGCATCTATGGACCTACGGTTTCAATCGTTTGTGCAGGCACGAGCTCTTGTAGCAGAGAGCAAACCACAAAACAAAGTCTCTATACAATCTACAGTTTCGATAATTTTAGCATTTTCGTAAGTATTATTTACAATGTCATCTTTTGGAATAACGACGCTAACACCACAATTTTCATTTTCATCAATTCGGGTCTCAGACACCTTGAAGATAGATTTATACGAAGCTATTATAATTGGCGAGCTATCCCGAATGTCTCGCTTACCAGGGCATACATTTCTATGAGATCGCCAAAGTGTTGTAATAATTATGTCAAACAAATTTCTGTCGTTCTGTTCATCATGCTCCTCTGATTTACCAGACTCAACCAATGCAGGAGTGATTGCGGTTTTGTCTGATTTGTCGGTATAAATTATGAACTTTGAGTAAGTCACATGTTATGTGATCATAGGGTGCGACGGCCGCAATAAACGTATGACAAAATTATATAATATATGCAGCCCAGAGCCGGGCCCATGGACAGTGGTCCATGCCCCAATCTCAGGGGCCTGGCGATACCCGGCCCAGTCAAGTAATTCGACTCAATTGGAAGCCAAGGCAGAAAGAAGAGTCAACGCCAGATATGGAACGAAGGAATGCAAGCACTACGGTGAGAGTAGAAGCAAATGTATGCGAACGGATGGCAGCGCGAAGTTGGCGCAGCTGATAATAGCAATCATGCTTATCTCACGAAGAAGCGTGCGCGTGGAAGAAAGAAAATTTCTCTTGACTGTGAAATTAACAAACCCACAACTCTACATCATAATATTCTAATACTGTGCTTTCATAGTTGGCATAATCACCGTTCTTGTGGGCTGATTTTTGCAAAACAAGCGAAAGATCTATCACATGCCAGAATCCGCATCATCAATACACAAGGACATCAAACGTTGCCAGAATGTTCAATAATAATAATAATAATAATAATAATAATAATAATAATAATAATAATAATAATAATAATAATAATAATAATAATAATAATAATAATAATAATAATAATAATAATAATAATAATAATAATAATAATAATAATAATAATAATAATAATAATAATAATAATAATAATAATAATAATAATAATAACAGCGTTGGCTGTCGTTAGTCGTATTTTTATTACATTGCGCAAATTACATAAATTCACCGTTTTTCGTCTTTGTCAGCGATGGATTTATAGACATGCCACTATTTTAAGTTCTCTAGGTTTCGATGTTGTTATCTGTCGTAAGTGAATAGCTGAGAATTCAGTACAATTCTGTATAGAAATATTTATTTTTATTATCAGTGATCATCAAACCATTTAAATTTTCGACATCATGCTTAAATGGCCGGCTGACGTAATTATCGTCATGGCAACGTTTATCTTCTGAGGTCGAAGCGTAACTGTTTACTTTTCAAACGTTAATTCAATATGGCGCTCAATGACGGCGATGGCTATTCTGCTTCAAAGCAGCCTTCTCAACCAACTGTAACACTACCATTCTCATCAGCGTTATCACCTTTCGCTGACCCACTGTACATTTAGCAACAAACTTATGCACAGATGAACGTCACGAGTCACCAGAGTTCGCGCTGCTCCATTTCCAGCGCTTCATCGCACAAGTCAAGAGGGATCTGCAGCGTGTGTCATGTTTCTAGATTAATACACATGAAAGATGGTAATGTCCATCTTCACGGTCCTAGGTCAAAACCATGCTTGGGTTCTAAAAAGCCACCGTTGTCTCACCAGGTCGCAGTTACACCCGTATTGACTAATAGCCTCTTGAAAACAGGAAATGAAACGGTTGCAATTTCTTCGATTGATAACAGTCAGCAGAGCGACATTGATCAGCAGTTGCCGGACACGGACAGCAGAGAACATTTGAGGCATCCTTCGCTTCAACACAACCTGCTAAGACACATTCCAAAGGGAGCCAGATCTTGCACCGGATTGCTTTTGGCTGATGTCATCAACCGCCTGATTTCGGATCCGACTAAGCTAGACAATTGGAAATGTCTTCTGAGTTTCGGTGCAACCATTCTCGAGCAGCCTAGACACGGTGGCAAGCGACACAACCTAACATCTACCATTAAGAAGCGTACATCAGATTATTTCAACTGCTGGCCCCAAAAGGCCGAGGAAATTTTTGATCCAGACCAGCCTGCTCGTTCAAGCAGCAACAGGAAGACGCTCAGTAATGACCAATCCATCGCAGATGCGGTCTCAGCCAAGTTAGAGGATGGAGGCATCAAGGCTGCCGCAAAAATACTCTGCTCGGAAGAGGCACCGGCCCTAGTCTGCGAACAAACGTTCGCTGAGCTCTGTACGAAACATCCTTCTCCTCCGCTGGATGGTCCTCCGATTCCAACTCCGCCTATTATTCAACCACTACAAATCACGGAGATGGAAATTCGGAAACTTATTCGCACGTTTCCAGCAGGTTCCGCTGGAGGACCAGACGGTCTACGTCCACAACACATCCTGGAGCTGATTAACTCGCCAGACGCTGGACCGGCTCTTGTCTTGGCCATAACTGCCTTGGCCAACTTACTACTGCAGGGCTCCTGCCACGAATTGATACGCCCATTGCTGTTCGGTGGCACACTATTCGCCCTACGCAAGAAAACTGGTGGTCTTCGCCCAATCGTAATTGGCTACTTCTGGCGCAGGTTGACTTCTAAGAGCGCAAACGCCTACGCCATACCAAGACTGACATCGTACCTTTCGCCACAGCAAGTAGGAGTTGGTGTGCCTGGCGGAGCGGAAGCAGCGGTCCATGCTACACGTCGCTTTCTACAAACTTTAGATACGGACTCCATTCTGGTTAAACTTGACATTTCCAACGCCTTCAACAGCCTTTGTCGTTCTCGTATGATGTCAGCAGTTAACGAATTAATTCCTGAATTGGCAGCATACTGCTATCTAGCTTACGCCGAACAATCTCATTTGAAATACGGTTCCTTCACCATACATTCTGCAGTTGGACCACAACAGGGAGATCCTCTCGGTCCATTGCTTTTCTGCTTACCATTGCAACCGATTCTAGTAAGACTGTCTTCTCCCTTGGCATTTGGCTATCTCGACGATATCTCTCTGGGCGGACCAACGGCTGGCGTAGCTGAAGATATTGAAACACTGGAAAAGGAATGCGCAGATCTGGGTCTGACCTTTAATAGAAAGAAGTGTGAACTCATTGCTAAAGATCCTCAACTGATCAACCAATCATCTTTCAGACAATTCGAATACACTGATCCAGACTCGGCGACACTGCTGGGAGCACCGCTGTCCACAGGCGCAGCCTTGAATCAAGCCTTGGAATCACGTGCTGAGGAACTGGAAAGGGCTCTGTCTAGACTAGCCATAATAACACGCCATGATGCACTACTGATTCTGAGACACTCGATGGGCGCTCCCAAATTAATCTACACCCTGAGATGTGCGCCTTGCTCGAATCATCCAGTACTAGAATCATACGATCAAACTCTGAGGAAAGGCTTACAGATCATACTGAACATAGACTTTACTGACACGCAGTGGCAACAGGCTACCTTACCCATCGGTTTAGGCGGACTGGGCATTCGAAGGGCGTCATCGCTGGCACTTCCCGCTTTTTTAGCATCGGCCGCGGGCACCTCCGAGCTTCAGTCCAACATCCTATGCGCGTTAGAAAGTCAACCGGATTTACACTACACGAGCCTTTTGTCGCTCTGGCTGTCAAAAACTGGATTGTCGCTGGAGGAATACTGTCCTTCGCGCATACAAGCAAAGTGGGACTTACCGATTCTTGAAAAAGAACTTTCAGATCTGCACCTCTCCACCACAGAGCAGAGCGAGCAGGCGCGCCTGAAAGCCGTTACCTTCAAGCACGCCAGCGACTGGCTACATTGTCTGCCGATCACTTCCTGCGGCCTCAGGCTCAGTGATGAGGCCATCAGAGTGGCGGTTGGGCTTCGTCTTGGAACAAACATTTGCCAACCTCACGTTTGCGCTTGTGGCACGCTGGTTACCGCTAGAGGGACACACGGCCTCTCCTGTGCTCTGGGTTTTGGTCGCGTCGCCAGGCACGCTGCCATCAACGACCTTATTCACCGTAGCCTCATCAGAGCCGGCTTTCCAGCGATCAAAGAACCACGGGGCATGCTACGTTCGGACGGGAGGAGACCGGACGGCACCACGCTTATTCCTTGGAAAGCGGGCCGATGTCTCGTTTGGGATGCCACTGTGGTCGACACCCTTGCGCCCTCCTATCTGCAGGCAACGGCTGTCACTGCAGGAGCAGCAGCAGAACTAGCAGACAGTAGAAAGGAACAAAAATATACGTCGATTACAGCTACACATGACTTCATTCCGCTGGCCCTGGAGACGCTAGGTCCCATCAATTCGAGAGGAATTGATTTGCTAACTGATTTAGGTCGTCATCTGTCGCAGGCGTCGGACGATCTGAGGGAGACGTCCTTCCTCTTCCAAAGACTCTCAATTACTATTCAGCGCTTTAACGCTGTAGCCTTCACGGGCTCTTTCGTTAACTCGATGCCCGCTTTGGAAAAGGGGTAGCCTTTCAATAACAATAGCATGCCAATATTAATAGTTATAATAATAATAATAATAATAATAATAATAATAATAATAATAATAATAATAATAATAATAATAATAATAATAATAATAATAATAATAATAATAATAATAATAATAATAATAATAATAATAATAATAATAATAATAATAATAATAATAATAATAATAATAATAATAATAATAATAATCGTTTTATTGAAAAACCAGTCGACATAACGCGACAGTACTGTTAACAAGCATACAGGAGCAGCAAATAAAGTCTAGTAAACGTTTTTATACAGCATCCGTGTTATGAAATTTTGATTGTTTTTATTGGTAAGTTCGAAGGGATGCGGCCTAGGACGCAGATTGTATTTGTCAGGACGTCTATAAGAGAGAAATTTATGTAGAACATGATCTTTGTCTTTAATTATAGCTTTGAAGAGGGCAGCATCAGCAGTCTCAGCCATAATGTCTGCTTTAGGGGAGTCTAAGGGGAGGAATCCAGCTCAATGACCAGAGAGTCAGAAGACAAGACAAAACTAACTTGTGACCTAAGCTATTGCCTTCAAAAATTGTCGATTAATTCCATTAGACCTACTCATGAATCAAGTACCAGTCTGTAGCAATTGTTTGCTTATATGTGCACTTGTTATATCGCCACTTCAAACGTCTACTCTGAAGCGCTTCCGATTGCAGCGCAGACACTGTATCGGAGTTTCACGCCGAAGAGCAGAGCAATTATTTCTAGTGAAGGACTTGTACAAGGTCCCTATGCGGCGACCTGAGATGGATTCGAACCGGCAACCCTCCAACTCCAATTAACCGAACATACCAACTACACCACCGCGCCAGTTATTCGAAAGAAACAACCAGAAGGAAGTATGCATAATTAAAATACGAGGTTATTAGAAGTGACCTATTCTTTCAATGCACTCACCATCATGTGTCGAAAACTGCTGAACAGTTACTGTAGTGGGACTTGGAAGACGTAATAATTATTATACACGATTCTTCGATATAACAGAAAAATTTTGTTTGGTTAAACACCTTAAAACGATTTCTCGCTCTCCTAGAAATTGTGAAAAAGCGTCATTTTACCAAAATAGCATATGGAACTCCGGAAGACTACTGTAGTAACTGTAACAACACAGCACTGCTATGCAATATGCAAGTAGGAACAAGTTATACAATTGAAATCAGGGTCGGATTTTGAGAGGAGGGGCTCAAGGGCAATAGATTTGTTTGCTTTTTGATGCAGTCCCACACAGGGACAAGCCCCCATACACTTTGTGCGGCGCGGTGGTGTAGTGGGTATGTTCGACGCCTTACAGTCGGAGGGTTGCAGGTTCGAATCTATCTCAAGTCGCCGCGTAGGGACTTTG
>OX457048.1:5595317-5765317 GCA_949752735.1 Lumbricus terrestris | reverse complement strand
ACTTTATTCCCTTTGTTACTTTATTCCCTTTTTACTCACTGTAATACTGTTGGGTTGATGTCAGAAAGGGCATCTGGCCAGGCCACAAAATACCAACCAATATCATAAATTTCTGGATACGCCACTGTCCACGTGTGTTCACCTCTTGACTCTGTTTCTTCCCTTGTAATTCCTTCCTGAGACATTCTTTAATCGATAGTTTCTACTCAAAACTGTGCTGCAATCGGGGGTGCTTCTGAGTGATAATATTATACCTTTGAAAAGGCGTTATAGAAGTTCTTGAAAAAATGGACGAATGAGTTATTTTGAAGGCAACGCTAATCAGACCGAAATTTGCCTCAACATTTCCGCTGTATATATCGACATTTGAATTTTTTGTTTCAGCGAAAAATACTTTATTACAGAAAAATGATTTAAAATTTTCCGCAACAAGTATTATATATGCGCAAGAGTATTTGTCTAATTTACATGCGTTCTGTACGAGCAAAATCAATCGAATGGTTAAATTCTTGTCACGCTTTAGTTCATCCAAATCAAAATGAAGGTGGATATCAAATGGCAGGTGAGATCGAAAACATGGTGATAACAACTGGGAAATTTCTGCAATGGGTGGTGCCAGTCAAAAGCATTGGGAACAGAGGACGGTAACTCCATTCGTTTATGCTGTGACACAAGCTCGCTCAATACTGTTACATAAAAAAATCGTTCGAACATACACACATGCATAAATAGTAAATACACACAAATACATACGTAGCCTACATATGTGCATACATACATAGAAATACATGCATACATACCATGTACATACAGCCACACACAGTCATATTTGCACGTACACTTGCACACATGCATATAATTATGCATGCATTCGTGCATACAATAATTTTGATGAACAAGCAATTGTCAAACATGCGTGTTCGTGCAGCTATGGGTGTATGACATTGTGTATAATTATGTATGTATGTGTGCATTATAAAGAATTCGACGTAGTGTCACTTATCCGTGAGGCTACCGGTTTTTTGGTGCCATTGATTACCAAGGGTTGGCAACCGCTACCCTAGATTTTGTCTTTGGCTTAAGGTACCATATCTCATAATGCATCAAGGGATTCGACATTCATTTATGAACCAAAATCGCTTACTGAAGTTCAACATATATGAAAGCACCTCGAAAGTGTACTATTTTTTACGTGAGAACCGTGTTCATGCTTAACACACATGCTGTATAATTAATTAAATTCTGCATATTAATAGAGCTGTAACAATTATTCTATACTAAACACATGATGAGCTGTAAAAGGACAAAATATGCAACGGCCTCTGTTGTCGTAAGTTGTCGATAAAATCCGGATGGATCCATATAAACTATGGGATACTGTAATTAGAGACTTGCATGTAGTAACCGGCAGTTTGTTAAGACAATTATTTATCTTCACACAATCATGGTGTTGTCAACTTATATGCCAAACAAATTTCTGTCGACAGCAGCAGCTCTTGTTGTCATAAGCTGTCGTTAAAACCTGGATCCATCCATACATCCCACAAACTAGTTCATTAGGACCAGAGTGTTCGCAACTTTTTATCATAATAATTATACACTGCGCCTTCGATTAATTATACACTGCGCCTTCCACTGAATTTTATTCATCCGCAGATATGCCTCAAACGGTGCTTTGCATTCCATTTGTAATAGTTTTTTTCTAGTCCGTTTGTGAGTGTCCTGAACTTAAGGTAGATGATCAAATCTCCAATCATAATTGACACAGATATACACGAACCGATTTGTTGGAACGCTTGCCGTAATGGCTGGTTTCTATTTTTGTGATCATCAAGACTTCGTTTTTTAATATAATGATGCAGTAATCATTCTGCACAGAAACACCTTTATTACGCAAACTCCATATATTATAAAAAGGTGTACGCGAAATGCACAATGCTACGCCCGGGTTTTCTTCATCATAATAATAACAACTATAATTGGTCACTAGACTATCAATCAATCGTAATTTATATAGCGCTTCTTCAAGATACCTACTCAAAGGCGTTCCCGGCTGAGATCAAGCGAAAACAGTCTTCAACCGATTGTGAAATTGATAGCAGCTTGGGAGGTGTCGCATAGTAAAGGGAAGTCCATTCCAGGTTGTTAGACCAACCACAGAGAACGAACACCTCTGCATTGTTGTAGAGCGAGTGAAAGGAACCATTAGGTCACCATGGACAGCAGAGCGCAGTGCGCGGGGTCTATGCAAGTGGAAAGAGGGAGGCAAAGCTCGCACAGATAAGAGGGTGCCCAGCCAGATAAGCATCGCCACACAAAATATGCAATCATAAATGAAATGCGCTGCGGGAAAGGAAGCCAGTGCAAGACCTCGCGCATATATTAGGATATACGGTCGTACTTGGTGAACCCGCCAATAAGTCGTGCTGCAGCCCGGTGGACCCTATCCAACCTCTCAATCCGAACCCGCGGAAGACCAGCGCAGTAGTCAAGGCGGCTCAGCACAAATGCATGGACAAGAGAAGCTGCAGTTTTAGAAGTCAGAGAGCGAGCCATAACCCTGATCTGTCGCAGTTTGTAGTAGCAGCTGCGACACACCGTATCTATAATTATGAGAATATAGTTATGCAATAAACAGCAAACCAACCGTGAATATAATTAGTGATGCAGTATTCATTCTGTACCCAAAACACCTTCATTACGTATACATTAAATTCTATAAAAGAAAGCAACTCTTCAAATCTACGTTCTTCCCTTCGTCAATACCATAGAAACCATAGGTCTCAAGAATATAATATAATGTAATTAATAATTTCTATAGCGCCGCTCACAGAGGTACACCATTCAGTAGCGCTCCCGGTGCGAGAACTCCCACAGAAAAAAATAGGTCTTAAGAAGATAGAGAGGCAGTGATCCTGATAGTAGAGTCCCACGCAGAGTAGAAGGAAGATAATTCCATAAGGAGGACCAAATGATGGTAAAGGATCGAGTTTGAGCAATAGTGGTTCTAGCTCGTGGGACAAATAAGTCAGCACTGTCCAGAGAACGGAGAGGTCGATGAAAAGATGCAGAAGGAGAAGAACGAATGAGATCACTGAGATATTTCGGTGCAAGACCCAGTTTGGATTTGAGTACCAGAGAAAGGACTTTATATTGTATGCGGTCAGAGAGAGGAAGCCAGTGTAGTTGGTTGATCATGATAATTTATATAAGAGTATACTTAGGAAGATGAGCAATCAATCGAGCACCAGCATTGAGAACAGATTGAATTGGAGATAGGCGGACCTTTGGAAGACCAATAAGAAGGGAATTACAATAATCAATTCTGGAACAGACAAAAGCATGGACTATTGATGTCATGGTTGAAAGGGAGACAGATCTGCGAATGGACCTGAGACGACGGATGTGAAAGTAAGAGGAGCGCGTAAGGTTGGTTACATGTGCTGTGAATGTCAGCGAGTTATAAAAAGTGACACAGAGGTCACGCACAGAAGTTGAAAATGTAAATTGAGGAAAGGTCTCAGAAAGAAGCAAACAGTCATTTTTTTTATTTTGCTGGGGAGTGCCAAGCCAGATGAGTTGAGTTTTCTTCGAATTAAGTTCAAGGCGATTTGAAGACGTCCACAAGTGCAAATCATGGGAAAGTGCCTCAATACGGCGAACTAAGATGTGTTGAGTAGACGGAGAACCATGAACGTAGGCGTGAACATCATCATCAAAGAGGTCACCAATTATAGCAGAGTGACCTGGGAAGATGGAAGTAACATCAGTCGTGTATAGAATGAAAAGTACGCTGATCCCTGAGGAACTCTTAAGAATATCGGTATTTAGATAGATCTGGAATAATATTGTTTGGTCGACATTTATATAAACGGCGAGACACCTTGTTAAAGGTATTTAAGACAAACACTGTTCTTTCGATTATCAACCAAGCAACTTCTGATTGGTAAGTTCTATGTGACAATTCATGTAGGCCAATGTGTGTATGTATGTATGTATGTATGTATGTATGTATGTATGTATGTATGTATGTATGTATGTATGTATGTATGTATGTATGTATGTATGTATGTATGTATGTATGTATGTATGTATGTATGTATGTATGTATGTATGTATGTATGTATGTATGTATGTATGTATGTATGTATGTATGTATGTATGTATGTATGTATGTATGTATGTATGTATGTATGTATGTATGTATGTATGTATGTATGTATGTATGTATGTATGTATGTATGTATGTATGTATGTATGTATGTATGTATGTATGTATGTATGTATGTTTGTGTGTATGTGTATGTATGTATGTATGTATGTATGTATGTATGTATGTATGTATGTATGTATGTATGTATGTATGTATGTATGTATGTATGTATGTATGTATGTATGTATGTATGTATGTATGTATGTATGTATGTATGTATGTATGTATTGTATTGTATTGTATTGTATAAAAACATTTATAAAGCGCCTCTACTAGGGTGAACCACGAAGGCCACGAGAGAAGAAATGGGTTTTAAGAAAAGAAAATGAGGAGGAGGGATTACCTGTCAGAAGTTGAGATCGAGTAGAAGGAGAGAGCGTATTCCAAAGAGAGGGGCCAATTGATGTAAAGGAACGGGACTGAGCCATAGCCGTTCTAGTAGGAGGTACTAGAAGTTCAAATCTGTCTAAAGAGCGGAGTGGACGATGTGAGGAGGCTGAAACTGGCCTGCGAATTCCATTGGTTAGATATTTTGGGGCAAGACCCCGTTGTGCTTTAGAGACCAAAATGAGAATTTTGAACTTAATGCGCGCAGTTAGAGGAAGCCAATGGAGCTGCTCAAACGCAAAAATATATAGTATGTATGTATGTATGTATGTATGTATGTATGTATGTATGTATGTATGTATGTATGTATGCATGTATGTATGTATGTATGTATGTATGTATGTATGTATGTATGTATGTATGTATGTATGTAAGTATGTATTATGTATGACACCTGAAACATAGTTCTTTAGCGCAATAATTTCAACAATGCCAGACAAGTTTTTTTCCGACGGCAACGACCTCTGTTGTCAAAAGCTATCGCAAAAGCTATCGTTAAACTCTGGATCCATCGAATTTGCATGTTGGTCTTTCGGGTAATACTGCACTATTTATCTGCAAAGTAGACATTGACGGTCCTTAGAAGCAAAATATGCATAAGCAATCAGAATTTTGTATACCATTTGGTGATGCCAGTCCATATCTTTTGAAAAGAAGGCGGGTAGCGCTGATCATTAACTTCACTAGTCTGATACACAGTCGCTAAACAACGAATAATTTATTTTCAACTCGATAATATCTTTAATTAAGAAACCATATTATGGTTTCTTTCGCGAAAGGTATATAAATTATTTCGTGTTCTCGAAGCACCTCTGGCATTTACTCTATCTTTTTTTACTTTTCGGAGTAGATGCCTCGGAGGGGCGCTACATAAATGATCAGAGGCTGTTTGTTTGGTGTCGTACAATAGTGGGTGAATTGTATCATTCACCCACTATGCTATGACACCAAGAAGTCAAACCAAGAAAAGACGAATTTGCGAGAAAAGAAGCATGGACCACAAGGAATAAAAACAGGACTAAAAACGAGCAATCAACAGAGGACAATGATAGACGGAACACAGCAGCAGAAACAGAAAACAAAAACTGAGAGGCGCTGGACAAAGCATTCGCTAGATGGAGCATTAAGAGACATTCGATAGTTGGAGCTTGTAGAGTTGAATTGGACATTCGATAGGTGGAGACACTCTGACGAACGCAGAGACAGACAGAGACAGACAGACAGTCAGTCTAGACAGACAGACAGACAGACATAGACATGCATACGGAGACGGAAACAGTGACAGAGACAGAGGCAGTGATACAGAGACAGACACAGACAAAGTTAGAATATAAGTTATACATAGTTCTATGCAAGTCGTTTCTTTGTCACAAGATGACACTAGATGTCGGGTGATTACGTGTTTCCGTTAAACACCTTTAACACGATTTCATAAAGTCTATACATTCAGCAACCGCGCCAAATCACCAGTCTTTTGCCATAAAGGATAACTAGGGCTATTCTGTCCTCAATCAGCGTTCGCTTATTCGTCGATGAACTGAACTGAAAGTGTTTAACAAAGTTAGAACTTAATGTGTAAACCAGTAGCATCAAAAATGACATGCCCTGCCCCTCAAAAAAGTTTGACGCAGAGAAATAATATTTGTCACAACTGTAAAATATTAAAAACCAAACTCAGCGAATAGCACAGCATTTTTATAATTGACATTATCGTCATTCTTGGAAAACGAGCGCAAGAAAAATCCAAACTGAATGCGCCCCATCTAAAGTACGGCGTCTTCGAATGTATAATATTGTATTCTGCTGTTAAATAATAAGGATTAAGCAGGCAGGAAGGGAGGGAGGTAGGGAGAGAGGAAGGCAGACAGGCAGGTAGACAGGCAGATAGACAGACAGACAGACAGACAGACAGACAGACAGACAGAGACAGACAGACGGACAGGTGGGCAGGAACAGAGAGACATACAAGCAGGCAGATAAAAGACCGACAGACAGAGAGGTATACATACGGAAATAGAGAAAGAGACAAGCTGACAGACAGACAGGTGACAGAGAGAATTCGAACATAGGTTGAAAAGAGTTTTAAGAAAATCATTTCAGAGTCAATTGATAGCGGAAAATTGTTTGTCTAAGATACCATTAATACGATGTCAAACAATGCTATAAATAAAGCAACCGCATTAAATTTCCAAATTGGTCCCTTGTATCTAAGAGTTAACTGTAGGAGACATAAAGAAACAGTACAACATCGGATAATGCCGTTCGAGAACCTTTGTGTTTAAAAATATGTCGGCAGTTACCATTCGTTCAATCTTTCGGAAAGTTATATAGCGCCCTTTCAGGGAAACTACTCTAAAATAATCTTTTTCAATTCAGTGACGAAGAATTCTGGTAGAGTATTAACTAAATAAAAAGGGAATAAAGTAACAAAAGGATTAAAGTAGGAAAAACAATTGTCACTATAAGCAACTGGTTTTTTCTTCTTATTTAGGTGGATAAGTGGATAAGTAACCTCTAAAAATACTTTTTCTTAGGCCAAAAGAGGTTTTAACCCCTTAAATTCTCCCCCTTGTCTACGCCACTGGTAGCGCAATTTCCGGGTCCCTGTGCAGAGCAATCACGAGGTTTAGGTTATTTTTACGCTTTGAGCAAATTTAAAAAAATACAATTATTAATGGAACTAAATAAATTGTGGCTCTGAATGTATGATGGTGGGAACATTTGTAATTATAACCAGTTCTTAATGATAAAAATTTAATTTTCAAAATTAATTATAAATTATGGCAATGAGAGGAACTTTTTTGAATGTGACTTCAGCCAAATCGTTTATGACATCCCTTAATTTTAATAGTCCTCAATTGTACATGTGATCCATAAAATGACTTCGCAAAATGCTCTTTGTTCGTCGCCTGAAAAATTGTCCGGATGTCTTGAAGGACCGTTTCTTATGATAGGCCTATGTGTCTACGGTCTCTATCGTTTGTGCAGGCACGAGCTCTGGTAGCAGAGAGCCAACCACAAAAACATGTCTTTGTACAATCTAACAGTTTCGATAATTTTAGCATTTTCGTAAGTATTATTTACAATGCCATCTTTTGGAATAACGACACTAACGCCACAAACTTCATTTTCATCCATTCGGTTATGTTCATCGTGCTCGTCCGATTCAAATGTGGTAGGATTGCGGGCTCTCATTAGTTTTGTCTTCTTTTTATATTCCGAATTGAGATAATATGCCACTCCATGGACTTTGTCTTTTCAAACGTATTCGCCTTTTCTTTTCGTTTATTTTGCTCCAGATTGATATTTGCGAAATAAATTTATCATTTAGAGTTGTTTTCTTTATGTTTTAAATCGGACAACGCATGATTTCGCAGAAGGGCGTTCTGATACGTAAGTTCCTTGAGAAAAAAAATGACAAGCAAATTAATGGTCAGTTTCTTGAATCTTAAACAGTTGCCGTCTGTTATGTGGCGGTGATATTGGGCTATAACATTTGATATAAAATCTGAGACGGTATCAGTCATAAACTTTGAGTAAGTCACATGATTATGTGATCATAGGACGCGACGCCCGCAATAAACGTATGACAAAATTATATAATATATGCAGCCCGGAGACTTTATACGTTTATGGACGGCCCACACCACACCCAATTTAGTCTGGTCAGTTAATTCAGAACAGTATGTTTCCCATCCAGTTTTTGCATCTGATTTTAAAGTCACCTTTACAACCGCATCTTGATGTTTATATTCAATATAGGCCTAGTCTTTCAACTCCTATGATTTAATTGCTTTATTTCTAGATTTTTGTCTGCTATCATAATAGATGACCTCGGTGCATTTGTTATTCCAAAATAGAATAGGCTTAAATTTCCTATTTATTTGGTTAGGATTATTATTATATCCTTCTCTTGCAAGGTAAAGTTTCATTAGCTAATGATGTCAGTGATTCAACAATGTTTTTAAAAGTATCATTATTATTTTCGTCGATAAGACCTTCAATTAAAAAATATTTACTATTTTTCTTAATTTTTTTCCAGTCGGCCTTCTTTAAATTCCACATTTGCATACTCATGTTAGGTTCTATTTGAACATCCTCATTCACAATAACGTTGCAGTTGCATAAATAATGGTCGGAACCCATGCTATTGTTAGTAACGTGATGCTGGCAATTTAATGCCAGTTCTTTTTCTACAATCGACAGGTCTATAACTGAACAATTTTTAGAATGAATAGCATAATTAACGCGGGGCAATACCCATTCATTTGTTAAGAGCATTTCATTTATTTATAGCCTACGGGGATTTCGTATTGAAGGTGTTTTAAGTTAAACGGTATAATCGATTGCTAAGCGACATCGTGCGGTCGACAGGATCTTTCATAACGTGGCATTCTCGTCATCTTACTTTTAAGCAGTACTTTACATATTCTTGTCTACAGAATCAAGTTACGTATCATATGTTATAAAATTCATTTTTCCGCTAGATTGTAAGCAGTGTAAGATTTCTTAATAATATTTTTCCGCTAGATTGTAAGCATTCACTAAAACTGCCTCATGTTTTGTCATGAAATTTATTGAATTAGCGCATAATGAAATCCAATTTCACCCTTTGTACAACCATTTATTGAGTTTTGCTACAAAGCGGACAATATAACTGATTCGAGGGTATCAGCAAGACCGGTCGAATTGATTCTCCGCTAGAACATGTGGGCTCAATGGTTTTGTGTTGTGCCTGGGTAGGCCTGCTTGATCTCGATCACCCTGCTTGATCACCCGTCACCATTCCCTTTGTCCTCATTGTGGTTCTGTGGGTCATCTCTGGAGGGTCTTGCTCCCACGTACCTACAGGTACTCTGCTGTCCCACATCTGTTGTCCAGCGGCGATCTGACCTCTATTTATACATTTATTATATGATTTATATTGCATAAAGAGACTGATACATTGCTGTTTTAAGTTACTCTGATATAATCTTACAAAATTGGCATATAAAAATTACTATTTCCTATGAAAAACACACATCAAAACGGGGGGCCTGGCCAGACCCCCCTTGTTCAAATTAAGTTGCATTTTAGCTCGTTCGGATGAGGGTTAAGTTAACAGGCGATATCAGATCAGAACGGGCCGACAATAGAACAGGCGACACCTAACCGGAATGCTATAATTATTACCCGGCGACTAATGAACAATTCACAAGGTGCGCGTTGTACAATATGCACGTAGGTCTACTTTTAATTTTAATTGAATGTTTGGTGTGACGTTTGGTGACACTTGATATTAGATAAAGTGATATAAAGTTCCGCTGTTACTTTTACGTGTGAGACAAAGTTGTGTTTTCGTTTCTTAGTCACAAAATGACACTAGATGTCGGGTGCTAATAGTTATATTTCCCTTAAACACCTTTAAAACGATGCCATGAAATTCATACATTCCGCGCTAATTCAAAAATTCAATTTTCAACGTCTGAAAAAACAGTATTCCCATGTCACATAATATTCTTCATTAAGTGTTCATCTCTTCAGTTAGACATAGACTATGTAATGGTGGAGATGAATAAGAAGTAGACGTCTAAATACGGTCTATAATGACTCAATATAAAAATTATGCTTATGGTGCAAGTAACAATACACTGTTCACCCATTCTGGAATGTAGTCAATAGATTAATATTAATTAAAGCCACTTGAAAGTCGGAGAATGAAGCTATATAGATACTGGACAATAAAAATATCTTTCACACGCTCAAATCTGGATTTCTTTCCTCGTTAAGAGAATTCTCTAATAGTTAATAGTACATGATAGCCTTCAACACCTTTAATAAAAAAAATTTAAAAGTAATAATAAATGACACAAAAGCGACGCATTGGGAGATCATGTTGACTTTTCGAGATCGATAGATACAGATTTGACGAGGGCTTATGACAACAGGGCCGTTTCTCTCGATTTTTTTATATTTGGCATAGTACAGCTCTGTTTATTTATTATTCGAGAGTGAGTGTGCATTTGCAGGTTAACGTCACTGTGGGGTAACAAAGATCATTAGCGTCGCCCTCCTCTTTTATCCAGGCTTGGGACTGGCACTGACAGATGGAACACTGTCGTTAAATTCTGCACTGGTTCTTCATCATCTTAATCAATCAATCGGATCACATAAATTTGTATAGCTCCCCTTCAAGATCACTATTCAGAGTCACTCCCAACCCATGCCTGGTCAAAAAGAAAGTCTTGACAAGACTGCACAACGAGACATCACGAGGAAGCGAGCGGAGAGCCTCGAGGGGCATTCCAGATAGCTGGACTCACCACGGAGAATGCTCTTTGCTGTATGGTAGTGGTACGAGAAAAATGAACAAGATCGTCACCACCTGGCAGCCGAACTCAGAGAACGGCGGCCCTGAGAAACGGATAAGCGGAGACAGAGGTAAATACAGGAGCTACGTCTACTTCCTGGGGTTATTACTGAAACATTTTAATTTTTTTAAATTCAACTCAAAACTGTCCTTTTTGCCGTGCTAGAGTCGAGAGCGCTTCTGAGTAGTCTCCTTGAAGAAGCGCTATATAGATTCTTGAATGAATGAATGAATTTTTGAATGAACATGTAGCTCACATATGTAGGATGGAGCTTGAGCCAGGATACAGCGCCAAGCAATTACAGATGGGACTCTACAAACAATGCGTTGCTGCAGTGGGAGCCAGAGGAAGTCGTCCCTCATGAAGGCAGAGATATGTGCATACATGAGATGATATCAACAAAGCGTGATGCAGATCAAATGACCTTAACCAATATCCGATGACAGAGTGGGTAACTATAGGCACAATTCAGCCGCAAGGAGTGATCTTATTCGAGCACACAGTTTAGCCTATTTTCAACTCAGTATTATCCTCGTCTTAAACACCTTAAACATGCATTCCTACAGTATTATAGATACCTAAAATTCGACAAATTGCTTTTAACTTAACAAGGCGTGATGCAGTTCAAAGGACCACAACCAAGGAGTTCAGGCCGACTTAAAGTCACCGTTCACAACAATGATTACGTTAATATGCGATGGCAGAGTGGGTATTTAGATACAACTCAATCGCAAGAAATGATTATTTATTATTCGAGCATAATCTGCGTCCTAAACACCCTGAATATGCATTCTTACACTACTATAAATATCTAAAATTCTATCAATCGCTAAGCTATGTGACGTCAACTATGATCAAAAGGAAGGTTGATGAAAATGATTCATTGTGGCCACCAAGTGTTTATAAACAAAAGGAAAACGACGCCAGACTATGCTTTGTCCACTGAAACGGCCCCTATTGTCATAAGCTGTCGTGGTTCAGTGGCGGCGCCAGGATTTCAGTTTTGGGGGCTGAAGCATCCGGAGGAAATTCCCCATTTTCATCCGCCGAAATTTCTGACGACTTTTTTGTCATCCGGTCGAATATCGTGGAAATACTTCAGTCTAGTATGTAAAAAAACCCGGATGACGTTTTTTAGGGGGCTTAGCCTCTGATAGCCCTAGCCCACCCTCCTAGTGCCGCCACAGAAGTGGCTACAAACAAAATGAAAACGACGCCAAACTACGCTTTGTCGACAGTAACGGTCTCTGTTGTCATAAGCTGTCGTTAAAACCCGGTGTAAAGGTTTCAAATTACCCCCAATGGTTTCAGATTACCCCCAGCACACTAGATTTGCATCAATCATCGCATTCAATGCACTAACAAAATCAGAAAAATGATTCCGCTTATTGTTTTGGTCTAAAGATTTTCATCCGTCATCCCACTTCGTGGTTTGCTATCAATATTTTGATCGGAAAAAATAATAGCCTCGATGCCATTTCTCCATGTAACTTCAGCGGCGATTAGTATTTTAGTTACAGATGAAAATATTGATAATTATATTGATATTGTTTTAATATTCGTGAATATTAAGATTTTTTAATATTCGTAAATATTCTCAAATATTCGTTAACGAATTAAGATGAACGATCGAAACCGCAATGTTACTCGGTATTAAGCGGTTCAAGTTTCTGTACGTCTCTTCGACATTCACTCGCATCCAAGGCAAGGCTGAATTAAAATATGCAATGCTCTTGCTGAGATCTGGATAATTTTTGCTTGGCACTATTATTTCCTGCGTTGGCATAAATTTATATTTACTCATCATGTTACGCTAATATAAAACTACTTTATCATTTTGCAGTTACTATTATAGGCAGTTAAAGTTTATTTCTAATTTAGCCTACTGTTGCTGCTACTTGCCAACCGCCATCGGTGACTCTGTCTCTTTTCAGTTGGGTAGGATGGTCAGAAGTCAGACAAAGCGACTAACATTAAGTATCGAATGTGATATGAATGACCCATGGCCACATTGACCAGACCCAGCATTGGCCGTTTTTGTATAACTACCCTCTGCATATCATGTTCTTCTCAACTTCATGTTCATCATTGTTTGTCTTCTTGTTGTCATAGAAAAGTTGGAAAGAGATTCATGAGACATTTTTACTCTCATAGAGGAAGAGTGAGATGGAGGGCAGACAGACAGACAGACAGACAGACAGACACACAGACAGACAGACAGACAGACAGACAGACAGGCAGACAGACAGACAGGCAGACAGACAGACGGACGGACGGACAGACAGACAGACAGACAGACAGATAGACAGACAGACATACGCACACACAGACAGGGCAGACATGTGGAGACTTAGACAGTGAGTTAGTGACATTACAGAGACAATAATTATTAGATAACTGGTGAAATGTGTTTTTAACACCTTTAACACTCGAGTGCCCAAGGTATTTTTTGGTACACGAAGGCCCAAGGGGGGGGTCCGCGCGGACCCCAGCGTTTTCATGGTAATATCTTGAGAAGGGAGTGGAATATCGTTACAGAATTTAGTTCTATGTATTCCCAGATGAATTTGCAATCGATTGATGTATCTTATACCACAATAACACCACCTGGTGTAAAATAATAGTGTAAAATCTCTTGATACACATTTTATGCTTGCTTGCGTCATTTACCGAAGGAAGTCTATCGTTTTCATGCTAAAATCTTGAGAAGGGATTGGAATATCATAACAGAATTTAGTTCTATGTAATCCAAAATGAATTTTCAGTCGACTGATGTATCTTATATCACAATAGCACCACCTCGTGCAAAATATTAGTGTAAAAATCTCATGATACACAGTATAATGCTTGCTTGCGTCATTTACCGAAGGAATAGCCGCAAATCTTGCGGTACCCTTAGTATACGATGTGGTTGTGGGGTAAAGGGTTGGACAATACTCACGCAAAATATACCATTCGATGCCCAAATGGTTGCTCTAGGAATACCTAAAAGCATTTTTGCATATCTATAGCCGTTAAAAAGTTATCCGGAAAAAACGGGCCTGGGGTCCGGTCGGACCCCCCCTTGGGCACTCGAGGGTTAAAATATTGCCCTGTTAATTATATATAAAACGTCCGCATTTTACAACCAATGTTTCTCATAATTTTACGTCATAACTAAAGACTTCAATATTATGTCACCTCCACATTGTTCAAATTTTTTGAATTACCATAATATTGTAATTATAGGAATTCAAGCTGTCATCTCTAATACGATGGCTCTAATTTTCCAATGCTGAGAGTCATGGTTTAAGACTTCAGAGTGTCGCCCTCAATTGTTGACAATTTTTGGGATTTTCACACTGTAACCGTGGCTTTTTAAACCGTCGTTGTCACAAAATTATTTATTATTCTAATGCTCATTAAGACTTCCATAAATGCCCCAACCATTGTTTAAGGTATTTTCAATTTGCAAACTGTAAAGATAACATTTTAAGCTGTCACTTTGACAAAATTGCTCAATACGGATAAACAGTTGGTAACACTTAAGAAATTTACTATATTATGACTGAAATATTGGGGGGACATAAGCACCTCCGTTCCCCACCACTAACTTTGGAGGGGATCGTTCCTCTATCCCTCTTAGTCTCCACCCATGATGTCAGCGCGAAGGCTCGAATTAGAATGAAGGGCGACGCTACTAAGACAGAACATTGTGCCGACATAATAATTTTTACCGTATTCAAACATGTCCAGTAACTGTTCATAACAGCGAGAAACGTGGCGGAGGTATATTTCTTATTTCCAGATGCTAAGTTCTATAAAATCCAACCAACGGGTCTTTTTGCGCCTGACTCACTCGAAATTGAGGTGAATATTAAATGTCATATGTGACGAAAGCATAGCGATAGCTACTGCCATGCGAAACTCACTGAATTCAATCAATAATTCAATGGTCGTTTTACACACCTTTTATACGTATGCTGAGAATTATATAATAACAGCAACTGCGAAAACAACATCGTTCAGCACTTTGTCGGTTTAGAGTGCAAAGGCGTCAACTCCATTTTAAGAAACTTTGTTTACTCTATTGATTTGGGAAAAATGATCGCCCAGTTGTCTGAAACGGGCTCGCATAGGAACTGCGTCAGCTTCCTATATTGTACATACGGAATCATTTTTTAAATTAAACTCAAAACTGTCCTTGTCTGTCGTGCTTGAGTCTGGAGCGCTTCTGATTATTCCCTTGAAGAGGCCTTATATAAAGTATGAAATGAGTGAATGAATGAATGAGGGGATGATTAAATGAATGAATGAATGAATGAATGGATGAATGGATGAATGAATCAATATATAATTACACTGACAGGATAATAGGATAGTTTTGTAACACCATATCGCTGAGCGATAGATGATGACACAGCGCTCGTCCCATTAAAACACCTTTAACGCATATTCATCATGTAGTATAAATAACGAAATGCATCTAATCATTACATGCAATACTTCATCTGCTTAACCGCCATTGACTACCAATGCAACTTTACTTCGCCTGATCTTGGCGAGTTCTTGCCATTCCAAAAACAAATTAATACGTCTACGGATAATTTAATTATATTATTGGAACTGCAACATGCCGAAATATGTCCACATCTATCCAAACACAAATATGTCCGATTATATCCAAACATAAATATGTCCGCATATATCTAAAAATAGATACCATCGGATTTATCGAAACATAAATATGTCCGTATTTCATCCAGACGTTGTTGCCAAACCAGTCTTTATAATAGCAACTGTCGAAGTCAACGTTCACATCATGGTGAATACAACTTGGAAACTGCCTGTTATCGGATGGTGCCAGCTTCAAGCGCTGATACCCGAGGGTGGCAACACAGATCGCTTATACTTAAACGCAACGTAGACAAACGTAGGAAAATAACGGTTACAGTCGTATACTGTGGTGGTGCCAGTATGAAGATACGATAGAGGGGGGGACGACGTTAATCATACTCGGCAAAAAGACACCGTAGTAGATTTATTGGAGAGTTTTGCTTACATTGACGGTGTTTGTAAGCATCGGGATGTGGTGTTTTAATTAATGATGAATGGGTCGTCTGGGACACCTCTAATTTACAACTTCGAGATTCTATAAAAATTAACGATATGTTTTCAAATGCCAGAACACACATATCGTAGGATTATAATATTATTTCAGTCAGAACAAGATATTTTCCTTATGTAAAAATTATTTTAAAACAGATCAGCTGTAGAATATGACTGCTCAAACTAAGCTAAAAACCGGCATGTGATGGGTGTTGAAATCCAGTGTCACATAATGTCCACATCTATCCAAACATAAATATGTCCGCAACCAAAAAAGTGCTGAAATGTGCCAAACAATTTCTTTTCGAGGGAGACGGCCTCTGTTGTCTAAGGCCCTTTTCAAATCTGGATCCACAGATCCATTGTTTGAACTTAAGTCAAATAATGTCACTAAAATCCTTAAATGCACAGCATTTGTCTTAAACACCTTTAAGACGCATTTTACAGCTATTATAAATAAAGCAACGCGCCTATTACCTACAGCATATTTTAATTGGCCAATTTCCTTTTAGTATTTTTTTAATTTCTGTCCAAGGTAAATGCCCCTGTGGTCATAGACCCTGGTCAAATCGTATCCATCCATCCAGCTCTATCCATAGCTCCGTCAAAAAATTCCGATCATGTGACTTTCGGATCAACCACGTGACTTTCGACACGTGACTGAAACGTGGCTGAGGATACAACGTTGTTCGGGAGACGGTCATCAAGGTATCATTAGCGCTGACCTTCCCTACTATTGTCCACACTTTAGCAGTGCCAGACCCAAGACTGGATAAATGAGGGTGGCGACGCTAATGATCTTTGTTATCACACAGTGGCGTTAAACTGAAACTACGGTACTACAACAGAGGGGCGACATTCATGCAACTCTAGCTAAATGATGGCCTCATCTTAAACACCCTTTAAATGCAATCATTAAAAATTATAAAAAAAACCAAAATGAGGTCAGTCATTGCCTAACTTCAGTTCGATTCAAAATATTTGTTTCAAGTTGACCATAACGGTCATCGACCGTCACACGCTTGTGCTAACTGCTAACCAATGAAGTATATAGCTTCTTGCCATTGACTGGAACCAATCTGAAGCTTTAAAGCTGTTCATTAGGCCACACAAGATTAGGCCTACACATGATTTGCATAAACTCAACACTATAAAACAAGATGTAGAGTGAAATAGGTATTACAACCCCCGTAATAATATATTCTTAACAAAGCAGAATAACACGATTAAATAATATTAAATACGCAAATTAATTACACTACACGACGTTATGCAATGCACTCCATGGGACTGCTATCATCCATTCGGTGTGGAAGTGGATCGGAGTGGTTTCTAACCCATCGACTTTGCTTGAGTGGTGTAGTGGTGGCGTCATTGCCTTGAAGCCGGAAGGCTCAAGGTTCGAATCTACCTCAATTCGCCGCGCAGGGATCTTGGGCAATTCCTTCACTCGCAATTGCTCAGCGCGTAGATTGCTTGAATGGGCGCAATAATAAGTGCACATACAAGCAAACAAAGATAAACGACAGCTTATGACAACAATACCGTTGCCGTATAAGGAAATTATATTTCCTTAGGAACGGATTTGTTTGGGTACTTCAGTTTAACGACACTGCATGGCAACACATATCACTGGCTTCCTCTCCTTGTTTATGCATGTAGGGATTGTCATCGTGCTGACAGTCGAGTTGTTAAATTAAATTTTCAACGCAGCTGCTTTATTTATACAACCTGGAGTATATGTTCCAACGGTGTCTAAGGGAACACTGCTGTCAATGAGCTGTTTATTTATTCATTCATTCATTCATTCATTCATTCATTCATTCAGTCAGTCAGTCAGTCAGTCAGTCAGTCTGTCAGTCAGTCAGTCAGTCAGTCAGATAGTCAGCCAGTCAGTCATTCATTCATTCATTCAGTCAATCAGTCAGTCATATATTAATTCATTCATTCAGTCAGTCATTCATTCATTCATTCATTCATTCAGACAGACAGACAGACAGTCAGTCATATATTCATTCATTCATTCATTCATTCAGTCAGTCAGTCATTCAGTCAGTCAGTCATTCAGTCAGTCAGTCATTCAGTCAGTCAGTCATTCAGTCAGTCAGTCATTCAGTCAGTCAGTCATACATTCATTCATTTATTCAGTTATTCATTCATTCATTCATTCATTCAGTCAGTCAGTCAGTCAGTCAGTTAGTCAGTCATTCAGTCAGTCATACATTCATTCATTCATTCATTCATTCATTCAATCAATCAGTCATATATTCACTCAGTCAGTCGGTCAGTCATTCATTCAGTCAGTCAGTCAGTCAGTCAGTCAGTCAGTCAGTCAGTCAGTCAGTCAGTCACATGTTAATTCATTCATTCATTCATTCATTCAGTCAGTCAGTCAGTCATACATTCATTCATTTATTCAGTTATTCATTCATTCATTCATTCAGTCAGTCAGTCAGTCAGTCAGTCAGTCAGTCAGTCACATGTTAATTCATTCATTCATTCATTCATTCAGTCAGTCAGTCAGTTAGTCAGTCATTCAGTCAGTCATACATTCATTCATTCATTCATTCATTCATTCATTCAATCAATCAGTCATATATTCATTCAGTCAGTCAGTCAGTCATTCATTCATTCAGTCAGTCAGTCAGTCAGTCAGTCAGTTAGTCAGTCATTCAGTCAGTCATACATTCATTCATTCATTCATTCATTCAATCAATCAGTCATATATTCATTCATTCAGTCAGTCATTCATTCATTCAGTCAGTCAGTCATTCATTCATTCATTCATTCAGTCAGTCAGTCAGTCATATATTCATTCATTCATTCATTCATTCAGTCAGTCAGTCAGTTATTTAGTCATTCAGTCAGTCATACATTCATTCATTCATTCATTCATTCATTCAATCAATCAGTCATATATTCATTCAGTCAGTCAGTCATTCATTCATTCAGTCAGTCAGTCAGTCAGTCAGTCATATATTCATTCATTCATTCATTCATTCAGTTATTCATTCATTCATTCAGACGACGGTTATCAGACATTTTTCGTCAAAACGAGCAAATTTTGGTCGCATGACTAAAAAAGGTCTTCAGATATTTAAATTTTATGCGCAAAAAATTGAAAAATCGAAGTATTTTCTCAGAAATTCTCAATCAAGCCTTTTTTCGCCGAGATTTGACCTTTTCTTAAATTCAAAGAGGCATCCCTGATTGAGTGCTAAGCGGCAGGTCTACGCTGGTTACCTGGTCGTGGCTCTCATAATAGCTGGTACCTTGGTACTGCAAGAGTCGCTTTGCGTATTCTCATAATCATGCGATTCGATACGACTTTGTGTGAAAATCACATGATTGTGAATTAAGTGATGTGAAATGGTATGATATGATACGATTTAATGTGAAGTGTCATTGACTGATATCATACAAAATGCAATAACATGACGTGGTGGGTGATCAATAATCACATTAAAGAATCAAAATAATTGGATCATAGTTTAGTTAATTCGAACATAGGTCATATTGTGGGGTGGAGCGGAGTTGTTGTTTGGAGACGGAGGTTCCAGGTTCGTTTCCAACTCAAGCCGACGCATAGTGACCTTTAGCAAGTCCTTCACTCGCAATTGCTCGGGCGCTTCGGCGTGAAACTCCGATGCAGTGTCCGCTCTGTGGTCGGGAGTGCCTCTGAGAAGTGAGTATGGCTGGGCGCTATAGAAATAACCCTGCTGACCAAAATATTGGCAAAGAGAGGTCATTGAGATTGGCCACTCAATAAAAAATCTCGCTAAACAATATATTTTATATACACGTAATAAACACCTCTTAAACGCATAACTTCTATCCTATAAATATTTTAGAGACGTCTTTATTATTCTAGAATTCGGAAGAGATGGCCACATCGTGGGTAAACAATAATCACCCTAATGAATTGAAATAATAGGATCATTGTTTAGATAATTCGAACTTAAGTTATAATGTAGGGCACGGTAGTGTAGTGCAAAGCAGTGGTAGTTACGGTGCCTGGGAACCGTAGGGTTCCAGGTTCGAATCAGACTCAAGCAGCCGCGTTTGGACCGTGAGCAAGTTCTTTCACTCGCAATTGATCGGGCGCTTCGGCGTGAAACTCCGATTTAGTGTTCACGCTGTAATCGGGAGCGCCTCTGAGTTGTGAGCTAGAAGGGGCGCTATGGCAAATGGAGAATATTGAAACAACGGGTTCTATGCAAGAGTATTTCTTACTCGCAAGATGACACCAGGTGATGTGTGACAAGGTTCGTCTTAAACACCTTTTATGCAAAATATTGCTCATCTATAAATTCAGTCATTGCGCTAAACAATCTCATATTAACCTGTTTAAGAATTTCTTTTACTGAAATGTAGAAGCTAAGAATCAAACTTGTTTTAAGAATGGTAATCAAGAAAAGTTTGTGAAATAGCTTGCATGTGACAATTATTGCAGCATATTAATGAATGTACCCAAGCAAAATATTTGGCATAAATTGTAAGCTTATTAACTGTTAACCATTCTGCTACTAAACAATGAACGCTATAAGACGACGTACAATAATATCATGTTAAGACTTGATGAACAATGATATTGTTATGACAATGTTATAATTATGGTTAATTTGGACGGACATCATAAATTCATTGTTACTACACTGTATAAGCTGTAAATTGTCGTCAACGGCCTTTGATGTCATACGACGACGTTAAACTTTGGTTAAATAAAATAACAAATGTCAAGACTAAAATTAGGGAAAGTAAACCTGAATGAAAGACTTTATCTTATGAAAAAGCATGACAGTGGTCTTTGTAATTCATGTAATGTTACAGAGAACATAGATCATTTATTGTTAACTTGTAAAAAAAAAATATATCTGACGTACTAAGAAATGCATGTGCTGCTTTTAAGTTAGACTTCAATAATAAGAATTTACTTGATGACGGTTATATGCAAAGTGTAGTTTATAGGCTTATAAACCAAATAACTAAAGGATAAATTGTGTAAATACTGTCGTTTATAAGCCCATGTAAGAAGTTGTACATGGT
Organism: Lumbricus terrestris; assembly: GCA_949752735.1. Classification (NCBI taxonomy): domain Eukaryota; kingdom Metazoa; phylum Annelida; class Clitellata; order Crassiclitellata; family Lumbricidae; genus Lumbricus; species Lumbricus terrestris. Next base: position 5,744,233 of record OX457048.1, on the reverse strand, counting down.
GCATGACCAACTTATCAAAAGATGCATACATGTATCTCGTGTGCCTGGAAGCTCTGCTTTGCTTCTGAGTTTATTTCTTCTCTAAATATTTGTTGTTGATTCTTTTCGTGAAGTACATGTGTCTAATGAAAAAAAAAATTAAACACCAAATTCATATGATGGTTGATTTCAATGACTCAATAGATTAAATTGTGAAGTACAATTGTTTAGTATAACAAAATAAGATATAAAAAATATTTCTTTGATGTGACAATGCATTGAGAAACTGATCGTAAATGTGCTTTGTTGTTGTTGTTGTTGTTGATGTTAATGTTAATATTGAATGTCATGCCATTGTAACATGATTGTGTTGGTATATTGTTAGTCGTCTTTGCTCTTGTTAGAGCAAAATTATATCTCAAATTAACCTGTATAAGAATTTCTTTTACTGAAATGTAGAAGCTTTTAAATCAAACTTGTTTTAATAATGGTAATCAAGAAAAGTTTGTGAAATAGCTTGCATGTGACAATTATTGCAACATATTAATGAATGTACCCAAGCAAAATATTTGGCATAAATTGTAAGCTTATTAACTGTTAACCATTCTGCTACTAAACAATGAACGCTATAAGACAACGTACAATAATATTATGTTAACACTTGATGAACAATGATATTGTTATGACAACGTTATAATATTTTTATGGTTAAGTTGGATGTCATAAATTCATTGTTACTACACTGTATAAGCTGTAAATTGTCGTCAACGGCCTTTGATGTCATACGACGACGTTAAACTTTGGTTAAATAAATAAACGTTGGTTGCTTTCTAAAAACAGAATTGACTATTACTGGTGACTTCAGAATCTAATGGGTTCATGTTAAACTGAGCGATCGTCGAATATTCTGCTATTGGTTGCACTCTGCCAGTGCCAGTCTACACCTAGCTGGACAAAGTAGGATGACGTCATTAACGGTCTTTGTTGCCACACAGTAACGTTAAGCTTCAACTACCACTGGCAGATAACTTTACATAAAGTTTCCCATAGTGACGTCCTTCACTCGGTCTACAGATGTTTCGGATAAACTGTTGTCTGGGCCAGTGAAAAAACCAGAATGCTGAAATAAAGAGGGAGAACGAAGCAAAATAACACTCGTCATGATGTTGCAGCGTCTGTTGACGCTGCAACATCTACTTCTAAACAAGGAAATGTAATATTAGAGCATAACGTAATAGTAGACTATTTAGACCATAAAAGACACGCGATGGGCGAAATGAAAAAAAACAACACAGAGATGAATGACATTCCGCTCAGGGTAGATGGCATTTCGATGTCGTCGGGGTCTAATTGTTGGGTATTATCAAAGGAAGTCGTCCCCTATATGCATTGCCAAAAAGGTGTCAACTTGCATTCCCATTTGATCGTACTGCAACCGTAGTTAACCGAGCTTTGTCTGTGGTTTTCCTTCGCTTAGAACTCCACCTCCAATAAATAATGGATAGACGATTTAGTTGAATTGTGCGGAACATAAATTTTTACATAGATAGATAGATAGATAGATAGATAGATAGATAGATAGATAGATAGATAGATAGATAGATAGATAGATAGATAGATAGATAGATAGATAGACACACAGACACACAGACAGATAGACAGATAGATAGATAGATAGATAGATAGATAGATAGATAGATAGATAGATAGATAGATAGATAGATAGATAGATAGATAGATAGATAGATAGATAGATAGATAGATAGATAGATAGATAGATAGATAGATAGATAGATAGATAGATAGATAGATAGATAGATAGATAGATAGATAGATAGATAGATAGATAGATAGATAGATAGATAGATAGATAAATAATGGATAGACGATTTAGTTGAATTGTGCGGCACATAATTTTTCGTACATTGACCAAAACCGGTTCACAGACCGCAATCGGTTGCAGTTACAGCAGTATGCGGTCGTACAGTTATCTTAATTAAAATCATTATTAACTATGGTATCAGTGTTTACCAGTGGCGTAACAACCATATAACGAAGGTGGACAAAATCCACGGGCCCCCAAGGTTCAAAGAGCCCCCAAGCGTTTAAACTAAAAAATCTCACGCAGATCTACTTTTCTATTTATAAGCCTACAGTTTCAGACTTCAGTCTGTAGTCTTAACTATGGCCTGTATACATAATAATTATAGCGGGTGTTTCAAGATACATATGATATGCTTTCTACTCATATACATGCAGAGATTGATGTGTTCCTTCTTAGGGTCAAATACTGACACAAATTTCGACCCATGAAGTTCTACACAGACCCCACACATGAGCCTACAATCCCTACATGCATCTGAGGCTGCGAGAGGCAGGTGGTTGGAAGACTGACAGATAAGCGAATCTATAGACGAAGGTATCTAGCAGGAGTCAGGCAGTCAGATGAGCAAAATCAAGCAGACAACCAGGCTGACCCAGCCGTTCAGCATAGCAGGTTATCCGATAGGGACTATGCCAGAGACTTCAGAATAATTTAGGTCACTGCACCCTGCATCTGATCCCCTTCCCATCATCACAGGCCTTAGAATTGGAAAGATATATAGATCTCTCGTCAGATTAGTCTTCCAAACACATTAAGGTTTTCATGCGTGAAAGGGTTTGCAGTTGGCTCTATAATATATCAAATTTCTAGCAGATGAATCTGAACCCATGCACGGACCTCCGTCGCATTAGCCAAATCAAGCTGTATGTGCCTACAGTAGGTTACACAGTAATATACATGTATACCAGTGCATTTCAGACTAGTAAGAATTACAATTCTCATAATTAATAAATAAATAATAAATCAGACTGACAATAAATAGCGTTGAGCGCCAGAGTGGCCTAACCCACAAAAACATAATTTTGAGAAAATGCAAAAACAAGATTTGAATGTAAAGTATAAATCAGGTGATTATGTTATATCCGGTTTTAACTATTAATCAATTGCTCTGATCCATGTGGCAGCCCCAGGCTGTTCTAAAACTAGAATTCGGGTACAGTGGGTACAATTTGTACGTTTATTTGTCAAGGTCAGTGTGGGTTAAACCAATCTGGCAAATAGGAAACCAGGTACTCGAAAGGTTTTATATTGATATTTTGCATCAGGTATTAACTGCTTGCAAAAAATATAACGGACTATGGTGTACAGGGAATACAAAGGCGTTATAAAGCATCCTTCTTGTTCTCCGGTACAATTGTTGCTGATAATGGATCATTGTTAGATGTTAGTCTTAAGGTACAACATCATTCTTCATTGTTCAACTTCATGTCCAAGTTGGCTTCTCAACCTTTTCATTGGCAGCTGGATTCAAATGTGAAAGGAGTGGAAAATAGATTGTAAGTGTACAGAGGTATAATGGGGTACAAAGCAACGTTCATTGTTCCGCTTTTAATGGTCATTGCACGTCATTCTTTATTATTCCTCTTCAGAATCTGTCCAAGGTCACTACTGAACCTTGAGATCTTCATTGGCAGCAGGATTCTATTGTCTTAAAAAGGAAAATAGATTTTGGGTGTACAGAGGTATAATGTGGTACAAAGCAACATTCAATGTTCTTCTTGTAACGATCATTGTATGTCATTCTTCACTGTTCATCTTCAGAAGCTGTCTAATTTAACTGCTCGACCTCTTCACTGTCAGCAAAATTCAAATGCTTCAAATAGGATAATGGATCGTGGGTGTACAGAGGTGTAATGTGGTACAAAGCAGCGTTCATTGTTCTGCCTGTAACGGTCATTGTATGTCATTCTTCATTGTTCATCTGCAGAATCTGTCCCTGTTGACTACTCAATCTCTTCATTGGCAGCAGGATTAAAATGTTTTTAAAAGGAACATAGATTGTGGGGGTACAGAGGTATAAAGTGGTACAAAGCAGCGTTCATTGTTCCGCTTGTAAAGATCATTGTAAGTTATTCTTCATTGTTCATCTTCGAAACTGTCCATGTTGACTATGCTCAACCTTTTCATTGATGTCAGGAAATGTTTTGACTTGGGGAAATGGTTCGTGGGGTACAAAAGTGGTACAAAGCTGCGTTCATTGTCCAGCTTGCATCGATTATTGTAAGTCATTCAGCATTGTTCATCTTCATAATCTGTCCAAGTTGACTCTGCTCAACCTCTTCATTGATGTCAGGATTCAAATGTATTGATCTAATAAAATAGGTTGTGGGGTACAAAAGTGGTACAAAGCTGCGTTCATTGTTCTGTTTGCATCGACTATTGTAAGTCATTCGGCATTGTTCATCTTCATAATCTGTCCAAGTTGACTCTGCTCAACCTCTTCATTGATGTCAGGATTCAAATGTATTGATCTAATAAAATAGGTTGTGGGGTACAAAAGTGGTACAAAGCTGCGTTCATTGTTCTGTTTGCATCGACTATTGTAAGTCATTCGGCATTGTTCATCTTCATAATCTGTCCAAGTTGACTCTGCTCAACCTCTTCATTGATGTCAGGATTCAAATGTATTGATCTAATAAAATAGGTTGTGGGGTACAAAAGTGGTACAAAGCTGCGTTCATTGTTCTGTTTGCATCGACTATTGTAAGTCATTCAGCATTGTTCATCTTCATAATCTGTCCAAGTTGACTCTGCTCAACCTCTTCATTGATGTCAGGATTCAAATGTATTGATCTAATAAAATAGGTTGTGGGGTACAAAAGTGGTACAAAGCTGCGTTCATTGTTCTGTTTGCATCGACTATTGTAAGTCATTCGGCATTGTTCATCTTCATAATCTGTCCAAGTTGACTCTGCTCAACCTCTTCATTGATGTCAGGATTCAAATGTATTGATCTAATAAAATAGGTTGTGGGGTACAAAAGTGGTACAAAGCTGCGTTCATTGTTCTGTTTGCATCGACTATTGTAAGTCATTCGGCATTGTTCATCTTCATAATCTGTCCAAGTTGACTCTGCTCAACCTCTTCATTGATGTCAGGATTCAAATGTATTGATCTAATAAAATAGGTTGTGGGGTACAAAAGTGGTACAAAGCTGCGTTCATTGTTCACATTCACAATCTGTACAAGTTGAGTACTCAACTTCTTCACTAAAGGCAGCTTTTGGCGATCATTTTTAGCGAGCGATATTGAACGCATGACACCGTAACGCATCAGCTTGAAGGGTTAGGCCTTTGATATGTATTATATAGTTAATAATAATTAATTTATTGATACAAATCAGTGGGTTAGGCCACTCTGGCTCCAGAGAATTGCAGAAATCTTCCAGTGCCAGAAAAGACTTTGCATAGAATACCTAATACAAAGAAGAATTTGGACTGGTCGTTTTGGCAGTTGATAGCCTCACAGTAAAAGAATTGATTGGCGTCATAAACACCATTTTGGATATTTTGAGGGTTAGGCCACTCTGGCGCTCAACGCCTCTTATATCTGCAAGTATCTTTCAGTCTTTTAATTGGAACGACGATGCGTTTGATTTAGCATCAACATCCAAGGATAATAAATTGAGAAATTTGAACAGTTCGTTTATAACCGTTAGTTTATCTACGAGGGCTAATAGGCATAGATAGCAGCAACGATAAAAATAGGCCTACAAACGAGAATTGGGTGGGTCTCACAAGCATTTGGAATGATAATTAGAGAAAATCAAGACAAAAAATACGAGACGATACAACCGATTTTCCTATGCTAGACAATGTGAAAACAGGATGAGAAAATAATTCTTACGGAAGTTACTGCAGAAATGAGTTGATGGCAGGAATTTCATTATTTCAAGACCACAGAAAAATAAAAAAAATGATGACATTAGAATGATTAGATGATTAGACAGTTATTAAGAATCGAAGCAACTCTGCTACATAAGTCGTTCACCGACTGTTTGAACATGTAGAGAACATATAGACGATTGAGATCGAATGTCAAGCGACAGAATTCCTCTCAATTGACTACATGCAAGAAACGAAATGAAAAGAAATAAAGGCATAGCAAGATTACTCTGGATAGAAAATAAATAAAGGAGGATTTAATATGAATTCAATTGACAAATGAACGATGGCAATGGATGTCATTTATTCGTACCCACCACCGCCAACAATACTGGCTGCAGGCGTCAGGAACTGATGACGATGATGATATTCATTCTTTTGCTGTTAATCCTATTATACGAAACCTAACACCATCACCCATGCAAAAAGACTAGAGGTGAGGAAAGTGACTTTATCTTGGCCATTTTCTCTTCTGCCTAAGACTGACTTATTTACCATATCTTACGGGCACATGTTATCCATTATTGCCTCGGCTTCTTGAACCTTTGAAAGCATGATTTTCTCTCATGGCCCATGTCATCCTATAGTGGTCCGCATGAAGAAGATGAATTAAAGTGGGTCGACTATTTTCAGCAACAAACACTATGCCTATACTGCGATATATTCTTCTCAACTGGAAACATAAAAGAAGAGATTGATTGTGCTTCTCATCATATCAAAGGAAAAAATTGCCACGTATAACCTACAGGGCAAATTGGCAAATGCATTTCAATTACATGCATTTCAGGACCTAGCCCTAATCTATACTGTTTGCTTGGTTTCTCTTGAACTATTAATACATGTATAGGTAGGGCCCCCGAGCTTGATTGTAAACGGGCCCCCGCCTAGGTTGTTACGCCACTGGTGTTTACAACGTCGATGATAGCAGTCTACAACCAGAGTGAGTCTAAGATCACCCCCCATCCCCAACAGGTAACTGGTAAGTGGTAACCCATCCGATTGCTGCAAAAATGACACCAGGTTTCAAGTACTTAGTTTTCAAAAACCAGTCAGTCATGCAGTCTCAATAGTGTCTATTGCCTGAGGATTAATATAAAAGGAAAGTAAGTAATTGCATCTTATATACGAAAGAAAAGATGTCAAATTAGAAAAAAATAATTATGAGACGCAGTCTGCAAAGCAATACACATAAATTATCATCTCGTTATAACGGAAAATACAACGCTAATGTTAGAAACCTTTATTACGATTACTCACAATGATATAAATAGTGTGAAAACGTTTAATTGGTACATTTTTAGAGGGAATGTATCATTGCTTATAGTTTGACAGTGCCAGTATTACATGAAGAAGTAGAGTAACTACATGTACATAATGGTAATTAATTGATGACCTTGAATATTCCAAGATGATTTCCGCCGATGGCAACAACTTTTGTTACCACTATTTAACGACACATAATATACTCGACTACTGTTCGCATACTCGTATAGTGCCAGTCCAAACCAAGTTGAATGAGGAGGGCGACGCTGCTGATCTTTGTGGAGTTAAAGTTTAAACTAAGACAAGTAATAAGCACCACGTGGTTCATTCCAAACTAGACGTCTCACATTGGTCACTTGACGCAAATAAACAGCGGTAAAACGTCCATAGTTGATATTTACGATTAAACCCTTCATTCGTTTATTGCTCCGCGAGATCAATCTTTGGATTTGCGTTCACAGATTAAAGAAGAAGTTGCAATTTACGACAGAGATGAATCTAATTAGAATACGAGAGAGATCAACGTTTTAGGTCGTGGACTGGTAAAATATATCGCTAAACAATTCGTAATACACAGCGTCATTTATGTTTATAATTACACACCTTTAACAATATATCACAGACGATATACATATTTCAGAAAGGCCAATTTTTCAGGTATGCTCTGTTCCAGAAAGGAAAGGAGGTCATTATCGAGTCAAAAAACGCATATTTTCGGTTATACTAGTCTGAAACCTGTGAAAACGAGGAGAAAACGCTAATAAATCTGACCCCGGATCTATCATTGATAAGCAGTAATGGCAAAGATATTTTTGGTCACTGACTGGTTCAGTACCTTGCTCTTAAGTGCTGTAATATGCCGAGCAAATTTCTGTCCAGGGTAACGGCCTCTGTTGTCATAGACCCTGGTCAAATCGGATCCATCCATGATCCGCAGTAACTAAGCGACCATTCGCCTAGTTGTCATGTGACTTCGACTTCAATGGAGCCATCTAGCGAATGCCATAAAATTATATAACTACAGATGTTCCTCGTCGTTTCTTCATTATACCGTACCGGTATGAAATCTCTGTTTGCGGCTTTCCTTATTCTGCTGCTGTAAGCCTTAAAAACCGTTAACATCAGGGCTGTATTAGCAATTTGTGATTTCTGTTCAGAAAAACTGTGTGAGGCCCAAAACTTACAGAATCACGACAAAAAGACACACAAAACGTGTTCTATTCAACGAATCAACATTCCTCTATAATAACAGGTTCTATTATTAATTTGTTGCTTCTGTTTTACAACAGGTGTGCGTAGTTGCAGTTTAACGTCACTGTGTGGTAACAAAGACCATTAGCGACGCCCTCCTCCTTTACCCAGGCTTGGAACGGGCACTAGCAGAGTGCCACCAGTGGATGAGTTTTTACAACAGGTCTTTTAATATTCCAATTTAGTGTAAAAGTATATACATAATTATTTTACGGAGTAACAATGTTAACGATTGATGTTCAGACTTTCTAAAGTATGACATAGCCACGGTATTTGTACAAGTTAAAGTGTAGATGCAATTTATGCCCAAAATAAATAATTGGCTGGCAGGGAAAAATTCTGGTAGTCTTGCGGCAGGAGGTTCAGAGCAAAGGGTTTTATACAAGCCTTGCCTTGCTGCAACCGTCACTAAATACAAGCCACTAGTATGCTATATAGACCTTGTTCGTAAAAACAAATAGCTTAATTAAAATTCTAAAATAAGATTTCTATTGCATGTGCGGGACCCCTGTTCGGTCAAACATGTTGTACATGTCTTAATCCGACACAGCAGGGCTATATAACTTAATTTGAACCGGTGATAAAAATCATGATTTTTATATAGTACAAAGACTTCTATTCATATCACCGTTTCAAAACGATATCGCTAACAAAGCAAGACAATTCTCATTAGACTACAGTAACTGTACAGAATAGAAACAATAGTTTACAGATGTAATGATTAATTAATATGGGTATTTATGCAATAATCATAATATAACATACATTTAGTAAAACTTCTTTTACCTAATGTATCAGTACTAAGCCGGATGAAATCATTTTGTCTCGGGTCTTGCATTGTATGGAGTAACCTACGGGGTGGAGGAGGCAGTGTGGGATGTCACAACGTATATCCGTTCTTTTTCTCGCTGCCGTTTCGAATAAAGTATCAGTCAGAGATTTAAGAAGTTGCGACGTTTCGTTGGGGCAAGTCTCATGACGAGAAGGAAAGAACGGATGATGCGCGCTCGCATTAAACACCTTTAACATGCATCCTTAGTTATTATAAATATTGCGAAGTCGACCTCTTTACAGATCCCACTTGTCTTTTTCTTACCAACGTCATGAAACCATCTGCCTTCATAGCAAACACTAAACCGTCAGAAAATCGGAGAATGTCAGTTTCAATTCCACTTCTTCTACTAGGGTGTCAAATGCTGTTTGGTTTTTATCCAATTTACTACTGACAGTAGACTTCCACTTCTGATATTGAGGAACACTTTAACCTATTGTTTACTGCACAATATTATAGCCTAATATTATTTTGTATTAGTGTCTTTAAACAGAAACTACTTTCCCGATGAAGAAAATTATATAATTTGACTATTAGTACTTTTTTATTTCTCGATTTCTATAGCGCCCCTTGAAGCTCGCTCCTCAGAGGCGCTCCCGACAACAGAGCGGACACTGCATCGAAGCGTACGAGCAATTGCTGGTGAAGGACTTGCACAGGGTCCCAACGCGGTGGCTTGAGGGTGGATTCGAACCTGGAATCCACCAGCTTTAAGGAAACGAACATACCACTACACCACCGTGCCCCTCAAGTGTTTGGTAATACATCGACATATTCGGAGTTTGTGGTCTCTTGACAATTTCGATAAAAAAACCAATGCAAATCTAGCAAGTTCCATTTTCTGAGGTTCGTGAGATGACGAAAAGCTTCACTAAAAACTCACTCTATAATAACAGTACGTAAACCCACATCACATGCAAATGATCACCATTTCACATAGTCTGGTGCCCTGCTGCAGTCAAGTAAGTAAGTAGTTCCAGAGAAAGCGACTAAAGATCAAGGGTGAATCGGGTACATGGGTGCAGGTTCACCCCAACCATCATACCCAGTCCATCTCGCCCTTAGTTCACACATAGTTGATACTTGTGATTTCCATAGTAACAAGACTTGTTGCCAATTTAAAACCAAACTGCATCTAACACCGCATTGATATACGAAGCAAGGTTGTCGTTTTCGACCAAAAATTGTGACGCACAAAAAATAATACGCCGTTGTCAGGAAATAGACTATTCCACTAACATTCTTATCGATCCGGATAAAGAGAAGTTTAAGAAAAGACATTTCGCGTATGTTTATTTTGCAAATAACGTCCATTTCAGTGATACCGCTCCAAAATTTAAGAAAAGCCAAGATGGGGCTTTAAAAACAGCCAAGAAAAGCCAAGTTAATAATAATGAACAATGCCGCCTGTTTTATTTCAATAGAAGAAGCTATTTTATCCGATAAATTGCGATGTTTATGAAATTATGTATAATTAATCTTGAAATTATTCTATGTAAAATTGTTAATAATTGGTTCCGTTCTATGATTTTCTAACACACGAACAACGTTTTGGAACATAGTGCGGTGGTTTTGAGAAATAAACGTCATCTTCACTTTAGTTGTTGTTGTCTTGAGTTCAACATTCTGTGTGTGCTTTTGTGTGATCTTGTGAGCCATTAAAGCTGACTTGTTTGCATTTCTAAGCTTGATGTCTATTGTTATTAATATAAGTATCTGTGATCAACTTATCATTTATCTTTATCAAGTTATTTGCGATTTTGAGCGGAATCTCGCGAAAATGCGCGTGACGTCACAAATAACTAATATGCAGAGCAAACAGTTCAGAGAATAATAATAAGTCGGATATTATAGGCTACTAGTCAGTAGATGGAGCCATGATTATATCACTGCTAAGAGTATTGTTAATTAGTGGATTATTGCTAAAATTATTGTTATTTAGTGGATTATTCATAAGATTATTGTTATTTAGTGGGCAGAAAAAAAGCCAAGTGAAAAAGCCAAGGTCCTTTGACAAAAAGTCAATATCCCAAGTTACGATGGAAAAAGTCAAGATCTTGGAAAAAATGCAAAGGAGCGGTAACACTGGTCCATTTGCTTTGCTGTGAGCATTGCCGCTTGCAGTTGTGTTTAGACCAACAAGCTAACTGTGATTGCTTTTGTTTTTGAGCACTGAGAACATTTAGGACACTTAAGAACACATAGAGTCACGGACTAAATTCGAGTTTTCTTGCATTGAACAATGCTTAGGTCCTTAGGATACTTTAAACAATAATGGATACTTTATGTTTTGATAGCAGCATAAATTTCTCAGTTACTAGTTTTTTGCATTAATCAAACGTTTAGGGATGGAATGGTTTATTCCTCCTCTATCTCCAGTGTCATTTTACCTTCTCTCGGATAGCTTTAGGGGAGGGGCATAGAATAACCCGTGACACATGAACCAATTCAAAGACTATGGATGCTTCTGAATGGCGACCGTTATCAACCTTAGTATCATAATGTATAGCGCCATGAATAAAAACAACGAAATAGCGCTCGTTTAAAACACCTTTAAAAACAAAGAAATGTTGCTTATATTAAATATCAAATCCAATGTCTTCGAGTAAACCTTCGATTACTATTTTGTAGATTGCGATACAACTGCGATGGACGTAATTGCATTGGAAGACTATAATAATATATCCAATGCATAGGTGCATCGGGCATTGAATATTTATGTCATGTTTTAATCAATTGAGCACCGCACCCATGTTTCTCGGACACTTGCAAACGATGTTCTTTCAGTTTCAAGGTTGCATTTCGTATACCAGTGGTAAACGAATAATCAGTCCCCGATAATGGTAGATTATCAATTATAGGTGTAATAAGTTCGATGAACAAAGATTGTATAAAACAGTGCTCGCATTAAACACCATTATCACCAATCAACTAGTGATTATGAATTTAAAAATTGTGTCGTGTAATTTATTGAAATAAAGTTGAGACATCCATCCATTCATGGACTTGAGCTGAAATGCTTAAGCAGTAGAAAAAAGTAGACACCTTTAAACCGGCTGAGATGTTACTATAAATTCGGAAAATTCGTTCAAACGTTAGTTGTCTGTCTGGTCAAGTTATATTGAATCTAAACATGATGCTGTCGGCGTAACGGCGCAACATAAACGCAACATGGAAAAGCGTGAATTGTCAACCGTGGCTTGTCACTGGAAAATCAAAATATACAAAGAGGAGAGCCTTAATTGAAACTCTGATATTAATAGAAACATCCTTCAGTCTACAACACTAATCGACGACTCTGCGACAACGATGAATTCTCTTGGGTATAAGGTTTACGAATCATAAAATGGCGAATATGAATGAAAGTTTGCTATAAACAAAATGTCATGGCTTTTTTACATTGCTCCGCAATCAACATCTATCAAAACAATATGATATAATTTACTCTTATTGCCTGCTCTGTCTGCTGCTTCAACGTCACTGGTCATCCCAACACAGGAAGCACTGCATAAGAGGCTAGTTCTGTCACAAGACATCGCTGAGCAGTAGGTGACGCATGTAGCGTTCGTAGCATAAACACCTTTTTAAACATTTTTACTCGTATATATATATAGCGGGACAGTATGCTGCATTGAGTTGTATGTCACTGTTCTTAAAATTGTGACTTTGTTAATACATTGCAAATGTTTTAATAATAGCGAGTTTGCAATTTTCTCTGATACATTGAGTGTTCTTGTATCAATTATAATTAGGAAATCTTGTATTCAGTCTAGACAAACATTATTGAGTGATTTGCTGTATTTCATAAACAAACTAGATGCTAATCAAAAGAAAAAAATGGATTCAAAATCACATTGATCTGACTGGCAATGTTATAGGAGATACTTTGGCTGGGAATGCAGCAAGTATTGAACATAATATGATAATAATAATATGATAAGCATAATATGCATTCTGCTAATAATCGTGAATTTCAAGTAATTGAAACTCTAATTAAACAAAAAAAAACTTAGTAATGATAATAAAGGTCATTGTTGTAAATCTATTTGTGCAATACATTGTGAATACAAATATGAAATACACTGAACTTTGCAGACACGAGGAAGTCCAGATTTCTAAAGTAGGCCAACGTCTCTGTTCTCTTCCGTTCCTAGCCATAATAATTCACTAAGCAGCAGATAATACAGAGTTCGCCGTAAATACCTTTAACACCAAGCGCAATGAAAAATAAATAAGTAGAATGCGGCTAAACAGCAGCTCGTACCATAAAAACTCAGTTTATTCTCGTGATCGTAATCTCTAAATTCTAAAGCCAGGGATGCCACTCATAGTTTTTTCCACCTAGATCTAGGTTTTTAAGTCTTGTCTAGGTTTCTAGGTTTTTTGGTCAGGATCTAGCCTTTTTTCTCACGGCGGTTTTTTTCGACTTTTTACATAAAAAATTATTATTTTTTAAGTAAAAATGCACAAAACTCGTGGAAAAAATCAAAAAATTTGTGAATTTGGACCAAAAATTGGAAATTTTGGAGCGAAAGACTAAAAAAGTGGGTCATCAGAAATTTTTTCGGGAAGAAAAAGAGAGGCAAATTTTAATCATCGGACGACTAAAAAAAGGTCGTCAGAAATTACACGCCGAAAAATTTGAAAATCCATGTATTTTACAGGAAAATGGTCAATCTAGCTTTTTCTGGCCTTTTTTCGACCGGAACTGACTTTTCTTCAAAATCCAGAGTGGTATCCCTGTCTAAAGCGCTTTTTGAATGCGAAGAGCTGGGCCCCAGCTGATTCACGAGCGCTGCGTTTCTGCGTTTAAAGAACGACAATTACTATGTTTAGTGGTTTCGGCCATGTGATGAGATCTAACGGTTTGGAAAAGGAGCTGATGACGGCATGTGGTGAGGGAAGGAAGAGACGCGGAAAACCAAGGAAGAGATGGTTGGATGAGGTACAGGAAAAGTCTGGCATGAGCCTGGAGCAGCTAAGAGAGGCGACGAGAGAGATGAGACACTGGAGAGGATACATCAAGACAGTCGCCAGAGCTTCAAGAGCACCAGTGGCTTAATATCAAAACAAAACAAAAATCATGTTGAACGAATAAACTTTGTTGTTATAAAACTGATGTTAGACTCCGTGTCCAAAGCTGTCCATGATACGTTTGTTAAACTTTATGTCAATGCATCCAAACTTTATAGGGTCTCAGCGGCTCGAAACACGTTAGAATTTATGGTTAATAAACATAGTGAGTGCAAAATTTGCATCTGAAGTCCAAAGCAAGAAACTCAAAATAACTACTTGCGCTAACAAATAATATTATTTACTATGGCAACAGCTTGCATGTCAAATTCGTGCAGAAATTGCATTCTATTGTAGCCTATCACTAGATTCATTATGTAGCGACTACACAAACTCCGAGAAAAACAGAAATGCCTTAAACGACTAAGAGACAGATAAGGAAAGTGAGAAATTTGTTTAGATAATTATAGCTATTGCCACAACTAATATTGCACTTGTTGCCATACCAAAAATGCTGTAACTGTGAAACCTGATAATGATTGCTCAGAGCTCTCGACTTGTAAGTCTCAAAGTTCAGGTTCTATGATAATCGTAGACCACTTAATTACTGTGTATGGATATTGAGCAAATTCTTCGCTTATCATGCGCACAAGATAAAGGTGTTTTAGACGAGCGCTGTCTTGCCCATGATGGCTATTTCAAATTGTTTGACTATACAATGTCTGTTCTGATAATCCTCATAATATCACTAGCTGGGTACCCGACGTTGCCCGTCAGACTATACCCTCGTGTGGAATGTTACTAAATGGCACAAAATGCAAAACCATTGACCTCACCATGTCACATAACCTTGCGCAACACCACACAAAACCAAATCACGGCGTTACATGTAATGCAAAAGCCTCGTATAATAAATGGAGACCATATCATGGTGCGCTGACAAAACGGCGCAGGACAAAACGGCGCCGACATAACCGCGCCGACAAAACGGCGCGGTAACAAAACGGCGCGGTAGCAAAACGGCGCCGACATAACGGCGCAAACTGAACTAAAAAAACAATGGTTTTCAGTATTTTAATAGCAGAAGCAGCAAAAATATATTCTAAATATCAATCCAACTTCCATTTAAATTATTATTATTTTTCATCAATCTAGTTCCAATTTAAGCCAAGATATTTTCTTCAATCCAGCTTCCATTTAAGCAAGAATATTTTCTTCAATCCAGCTTCCATTTAAGCAAGAAAATTGTCTTCAATCCAGCTTCCATTTAAGCAAGAATATTTTCTTCACTCCAGCTTCCATTTAAGCAAGACTATTTTCTTCAATCCAGCTTCCTTTTAAGCTAGAATATTTTATTCAATCCAGCTCCCATTTAAGCCAGACTGTTTCCATTCATCCAGGTTCCATTTAAGCAAGATTATTTTCTTCAATCCAGCTTCAACTTAAGCAAGAATATTATTTTCAATCCAGCTTCCATTTAAGCAAGACTATTTTCTTCAATCCAGCTTCCTTTTAAGCTAGAATATTTTATTCAATCCAGGTCCCATTTAAGCCAGACTGTTTCCATTCATCCAGGTTCCATTTAAGCAAGATTATTTTCTTCAATCCAGCTTCAATTTAAGCAAGAATATTATTTTCAATCCAGCTTCCATTTAAGCAAGAATATTTTCTTCAATCCAGCTTCCATTTAAGCAAGAATATTTTCTTCAATCCAGCTTCCATTTAAGCAAGAATATTTTCTTCACTCCAGATTCCATTTAAGCAAGACTATTTTCTTCAATCCAGCTTCCTTTTAAGCTAGAATATTTTATTCAATCCAGCTCCCATTTAAGCCAGACTGTTTCCATTCATCCAGGTTCCATTTAAGCAAGATTATTTTCTTCAATCCAGCTTCAATTTAAGCGAAATCTTTTCCATCAATCCGGAATCTATTTAAGAAAACATTATTTGTATCAATTAGACTTCTATTTTAAACGCATATATGTATTCTGACTTGTGCCCCTAGTTGCCGGAATCCGGAACGATATCTCATAATCTTGAATTCGTAGTGAGTTTGCTCTTGAATAAGCAAACAATCACTAGACGGGTATCATAATCTTTGTACTGCGCCGTTTTGTCGGCGCCGTTTTGTCGGGGTACTTTGAATTGCGCCGTTATGTCGGCGCCGTTTTGTCGGCGCCGTTATGTCGGCGCCGTTTTGTCCTGCGCCGTTTTGTTACGGCGCCCCATATCATATATCATATATCATATATCATATCATATATCATATAACGTAATGTCATATCATTTCGCGTAATGTCGTGTCATTTCATATCATTAAACTCATATCACGAGCTGATACATTGTGCTCTGACCAACTTATTCTAACTACCTATAATTATTTGCTAACGTTTTGTTTCTGCGACCACATTTCGCTCTTTGTGCGTATATATCTCTTGTATGTATTCGTTTTTGTTTCTCTCCTGCTCTTTCACTCTCTCATAACTCACGACTAACAGCAGCAGAATAAAGAAAGCAGCCGATTGACGATTTACACAAGAGAAAATAAAAGAGAGAAACTGTATCAACAACAAGAATGTAGAGAAGTAGCCTAGTTCTCCTTTATCAGCAATTCTGTTCTTCATGTACTGGAAACTGTGATTCTTTTGGATTAATTAAAGCACAGGAAGAGTTTGTAATAAAGGTGTCTAAATAGAGAACTAGAATGGCTGTAACATCATTTTTCATTGTTTTGCGAATTGTTTAAGTTAAATAAGCCCCTGACATGGATCTCTCATGCCATAGATACTTACAAATGGATAATAGTTTTATTGATGTTTAACACGACGCAGAATTTATCATGCGCACAAGGAATAGGAATTATCTTTATTGTAGATATCACACAACAAAGATAGGAATAGGAATGCGCATAGGAATAGAGAAAGTTTACAAATGGACCAAGTGTATTAAATTCATGACATTCCTATAAAACAGTAATTGGCGTTTCTGGTGTTGGTGGAAATGATACGGAATGGTTCGGCATGACATGACACAGTGGGCATGACATAGAACGGCACGACATGACATGGTATGGTATGATATGGCCTATTATCATATCATCGGAAATGATGTCGTGCGGTGTTGTGTGATATCTACAATAAAGATAAGATTGTCTGTTTGAGCAAATGAATTTCCACAGTTTTTTTTGCTCTTTACTCCAAACCTTCACTACTGTATCCGTGTCGGCATGGGACACCCGGTGGATGGGTTGGTGAATCTCTATCCTTATAGTGGGTCAGGATTGGGGGTGAGACAACCCTGATTTTCGCTATAAATTTCCATTCCCTTCAAATAGATTCACACTTTTCACCATAAACGATGCAGCTAAACAGCTATAGTGCTACAGAGGCGACATCGCCCCACCCAACACTCACCTTGTCTCGCAGGGGCCGGGTGGAGGCAGGGTATTTTTGGTAGGGGGTACAATTTGCCCGTAAACGGAAATAGTACGAGAGACGTACTGGTTAGGAGGTCTCAGTGTGGTGAGGTTGGGGTTGGGTAGGGTGGAGTGGGGTGGGTGGGATCAGGCGGTTGGGAAGAGAGTGGTTGGAGCGGGTTCGAGTGGGCCAAAAGCGAAATTTATCGGGCAATGCAGAGTAACCCACTGAGATGGAAGCAATGTGGGCCGGTGTCACGAAATAGAGTATCCCCCCGTATTAATTGTATCCCCCCAAATTAAAAAAGTCGAAAAAACCGCTTTCGCGTGTATTTTTTTGGCAAATTAATTTTCATCTGCTTTGTTTTGAACAATGACACTAACAGGTATGTTTATTCCTACTAGATAATTTGTTTTGCCCTGTTTTTAGAGCACTTAAAACATTTAAAACACCTAAGAACACTCAGAGTCACTAAATAAATTCGAGTTGCCTTTATCTGAGCATTGCTTAGGACACTTAAAACAATTGGACTCACTTTAAATTTTGATTACAACCTAAAAAATTTTATTATGTATTTTCAAAAAAGGGGATAGAATGGTTTGTCCCCCGGATAGTATAGACCGATTAATTCCATCCGGGGGGATAGATTAATTTTTCCCCTCGGATAGCTTTCAGGGGGATACTCCGTTTCGTGTCACCGGCGTGTTAAGTAGGTCGGTGGGAGCGGGGGCGAATCCTAAATTTCTCTGACAACGCCGGGTACCCCAACTAGTGATATTATAAAGACATTGCATGACATTGTATGGTCAAACAATTTGAAATAGCTATCATGGGAAAGACAGCATTCGTCTAAAACACCTAGAATACAAAATTACCAGGAGCTATAAATAATCAAAATGGATTGAAATCATAAGTTGGTCCTGTAAATACTTCATGCCCAAATGAGTCTCAATTATACAGACGAAAAAAATACAAAAATAATTTGTCCACGGTGACGGTCTTTGTTGTCATAAACTGTCGCTAAACTTTGGATTTAGTTCATCCCTAGTCAAGAGTCTACTACTCTAACAGGGTCAATCCAGCGCCTATAAAAAGGAAGGCGACTCTAATGGTCCTTGTCACCATACCAGTGTCGTAAACCATCAACATACCAACCAACAATCAAACCTAGCTGTCAAGCATGATGTCTTCCAGCGCAATAAATCGAGCGTCCTAGCTTAATAGAACATATCACGATAATTTTAGTGGATGGCCTTTGTCACAAGCTGTCGTTAAACTGTGACTGTTCTCTGTCTTTAGCCAATAGTTAATCCAACTCGATATGGACGTCAATAATTATTGGTGGATAGATGCGGCTGTGACAACAGAGTGATAAGAAATAGGAATCTGTCAGACATCTGGTGGTGCCGGTCCAAACATAGACAACCAAGGAGGGCGACTCAGAACATTCATGATGTGCGACATCGTCGCTAAGCTACCATACATGAAAGAAACTCTCGGTCACAGCTTCATACTCCATCTATGAAAGTCCGAACACGCACAAAAATGAGAAGGCGACACTAATTGAACTGGACAAAATAGAGACACGGCAATCAATTTGTTGGAGAGCTTTTCTTGTATTTGAGGTCTTTGTCGGCATAAGAATGATGTCTAGCAATTAATGCGGCAGAGGTCGTCTTAAACACCTTTTATGCACTTCTACCTATTCTATAAATAGTGGCGACATCAAACGTCATTGACACTTATCACAAATTAAATTTTTATTAGAAAGAGGCGATTATTAACAACACAGAAACTGCTGCTACCACGATTGTTACCACTATTGATACGACTCTATTGCTGTTAATGCAGCCAAAATTGCTACACATAGAACATCTCACATTGACTATGATGCGAAATACTATTCATGAGACCGTTATTATTGCTTACACCAGTGCTATATGATATAAACAAACCAACCATTGCTTTTTTATTGCAACCAATTGTAACTGTCAGTCAAGTAGGAATTGGCCAATATTACAATCTAGCTCAAACCCAACATGGATCGTGATCCAAATTGAGCAAAGCCACAAAATTCAATAGCGGTTATCACATAGTAGCGTAAAGACAACCGAATACAGCAGAGTATAATTCTCTTGGAACAAAACGTGAAATAATAGTTCTTGTATAATATGACTTTTATTTCAACTAAAAAACTAAACTGCATATATATATATATAAATCATTTCGCTTGCAACGGTAAGCAAAAGTATAACCACAATCATGATTATTAATATTTTAATATATACATGTACGGATATATGCACAAAGTAATTAATCGAGATGTGACTGGTGCGCAATCTATCTGAGAAATCCTGTGGGTGCTTGAAGAGATCGATTTTCAGAGGAAACGCGTTCCATATTGAGGAGCAGTAACAATCGGAGTATTGGCTTACAGTATTGTGTGTGTTTGTGTGTCCGTCCGGACCCAGTGGGAAATCATAGTAACTCTTCATCTTCTTCAGTCTTCTGCCGCTGAGCAGGTTTGTGACATGGACGACCTCGTGATCCCCTCCGCCATCCCGATCTGTCCATAGTTACCAGGGTCCATTAAATTTTGGCTAGCCCTGTTACTAAACAATTGAAATTCGTATAGCCAGTATCAATACCCTCACAACATGATATTGTGACCGATAACCAGCACTCTAACTGACCCTGAGTAGTGAGTAGGTCTTTCGTTTACAGTTGCTCCGCTCCATCGAACTTAGCGGTTAAACTATTGGGCACAGACAGGTCATTGCTATAATTGGCCACATCAGCCAAAAAATATCCCCTAAACAATGTATTTTTATTGCACGTCTTGAGAACCTCACAAACAGGAAATTCCGATGCTATATGTAATGCAGAAACGTCTGCATTTACAGTTCAGTTCAGCTATGATAGCTTGTCTTACACACCTTTAATATCACCA
This sequence comes from Lumbricus terrestris, assembly GCA_949752735.1. NCBI lineage: Eukaryota > Metazoa > Annelida > Clitellata > Crassiclitellata > Lumbricidae > Lumbricus > Lumbricus terrestris. The sequence goes on along the minus strand of OX457048.1, from coordinate 5,723,760 downwards.
TCTCTAAAATAGTAAAACGGCCTTTGATTGCTAGTAACAAGAAAAAATGACTATTTTCACTGAATGAAAAAATCGACGTTGACTAAAGGCCCTTCAAGGTCACAAAACTGACAACTCCGCCACTAGTTGCACTCTGCCAGTGCCAGTCCCAAGCCTGGATAATGGAGGAGGGCGTCGCTAATGGTCTTTGTTACCACACAATGACGTTAAACAGTAAATGCACGCACACACACACAACTGACGATTTACATGGCATCGCAGTGCTAGTACGTATAAACTCGAATGAATAGAAGGAAAACGAAAATCAGAGCAGAAATTACATGTGCCCATATTTCTTCTCATCGTGCTCCCATAAATTTAACAGCTCAACTGTAATGAACACATTGATTGAACTTATTGTAAGTGGCAAGTTAAAACGAATGTGCAGAGAACGATGCACACAAACGATCTCTTTTATGATGTGGTTGAGAAACCGAAGTCACTCTACTTGATTGAACTTTCGGGACTGCTATGGCTCAATCCTGATCATCTTCTTGCATAGGTCCATCTCCATAGAGTGAACTTCCAACGTCAATTCACGCCACCTGTCTCTTTTCTAGCCTCTCCTCATCTTTCTCTCGTCTCAAATTCTGCCTCTACTCTCGGTGTCGATCGCACTGAGAACGCTTCTAAAATACTTTATATACAGGTGCTCAATCAAAACAAAGGTGTTTATAATAATATAATGATGCGAGAACAGATGCTAAGGTGGACGTCAGTGTCTATGTTGGATAGAAGGAGCAACCATGGTGGATCTGCCGTCTTACAAGTCGAAACTCCACCAAGTGATAATAATCTGTCTAATAATAATAATAATTATGATTAAGTGGCGAGAATCAGTTTTCTTAGCCTCAAGATGCCGCTGTCCAAGAGATCACACAGCGCTCGTCTTGAACACCTTTAAAACGTATTCGCAAGACATGTATAATTCCGAAAATGCATCGTAGCATTGGCTGAAACAAGCTTTTTGTATCTATCATGCTCTTCCATAACTATTATGAATAATAACATTCAAGGACTTACTGCTAGAAATGTAGCATTCAAAATAATTCAGTCAACGGAACAACTCTGTTGTCATATATACCTATTCTATTGTTACAATATGTATCCGTTGAAACTTTGTATGGCCTATGCGATTCAAAATGCAGTTGAATTTCTAATCATGATATTGTGTGTATGCATAATATTGCGTGTATGTAAAATAGCAGTGGGAAAGTAGCATCTGTAGTTCACAACAATTTAAAAAAAACTAAGCCATAATAAGCATTTGTGATGAAAGCGTTCCTTTCCCGTCGTTTGTCGGGATCTTGATAGAGAGTTAGAAGGCAAAACATGCGAGAGGGGTCAAAAATATGGAAAATTGTTTTATGGTGTATATTTATTCAGAAATATGTCTACTTTCAATATCTGCAATCAGAACTTTTTAATTCAAACATTTAGTCAAATAAAACTGACTTTTAATGCATGTGGTGTCAAGATTTGCTTTGAAACAATGGCTCACTGAGCATGTTTTCAAGGTTAAAATTCGCCATGATAGGCCGAGTTTTCATACGCCAACCGGCCTATTTCCTGTAGCCGTGTATACCACTTAATAAATTATACCTCCAATATGCTACTGGATGGTCCTGGAAAACTGTGAAACATGTTTAAATGACACGAGTTTTGGCCAAATATCAGACGCGTCATCTTAGCGACCATAATAATTATTCAAACCACGCCTCCGACCCCGTTTTCTGAGAGTCCTATTGGCCAACGAGACCGACCTTCGATCTTGACCTTGTGACCTAGCGAATCACGGAATTATTCGGTCATTTTTGCTGCCCCCTTTCTGGTTGCGTTCAGTCAAAAACGTTAGTTTACGCTTGTTTCGGAAAGGATTTATATGAAAATTATTTTACAAAGCGTAAAGTGAAATTGCGTTGTTAAACTGCTCAAATAGCGATCAGGGCAAGCTGCAGGCATTGTTAGATGAAGGAGCTTACTATATTGATCGATAGGGAATTTGATACCGCCGATAGCTGCTAGCCTATCCTAAAGAGGGCAAATATCAACCACTTTCTCAATTTGGGCAACCATGCATGCTCAACTGGCAATATTTAATCATAATTATAGACCTACAACAAGCTTGATTAGTAGGCCTACTGACTTTGCTGTCTTAACACAAATGAAATCTATTCCTACCGAAAGCGGTAGGTATAAACAACACAAGGGCTTAAGCCTGAGTTAGCCCTATGAACAATTTCCAACTGGGTAAATACAGTCCTAATTAAAATTCTTTATATAAGAATCTAAGGGGATCGCATAATTTATCGGACCAAGTCCAGATTCTTATCGGACGCAGTTTAATCGTATGATTGATCCTATTTAGGCTAGCTTCTCTGTAAGCGCATAGGTAAACATTAAATGTTTACCCATGCGTGTAGGACATAGGTGTAGGCTGCCTCAAATAAATTTTCTTGGAGGCAGTCTACACCTAGGTCCTTGCTGTCGGACGCAATAATAAGACTAGTTTTCATCTAATTTAAATTAAGAATCTAAGGAGATCGCATAATTTATCGAACCAAGTCCAGATTCTTATCATACGCAGTTGAATCGTATTATTAATCCTATTTAGGCTAGCTTCTCTGTAAGCGCATAGGTAAACATTTCTTTGAGGCAGCCTACACCGAAGTCCTTTGCTGTCGGTCGCAGTAATAAGACTAGTTTCCATCTAATTAAAATTATGTATAGGTAACCTATGCATATTAATTCTCATTCTTTTCTTGCACAGCCTTGTTTATTTGAAGTAGGCTATGTAGGCCTATACACCAATACATCCTATATCCTGTCTACGATGAAGCATCTGGTCCCTGCGCTTTGGACGCCTTTAATTGTTTACATTTCAATTCAATTCGGCAGTCGCTTGTAATTTCATTACAACTTTCAAAGTTGTAGATCGATTTTCATGCCGTTTGATGTATTTGATACAGAATATAGCCCTGTGTTGACCAGCAAAATTGCAGAGGAATTAATTAATGGTTACTAAGGACTTTCATGACACGAATGTTCTGAAACTTTGAGCTCGATTTTCTCGATTGTTATTATTTTACAAATTACAGATTCAAACGAATATAACTTCAGTTAGGAAAAAGATATTTTTATTCTGTAAAAAGTATTTTGAAGTAGAATATCTGTAGAATATGACTGAATAAAAAAGCCAAAATCGTCATCCGACGGCATTTGAACGCTTGTGTCACATTTATGTATACTCAATATTTACTCAGGCCGCAACCTATTGACAATAGCCACAAGGATAGTCATGCAATAAATTCAGTTTTGTGGGGAGCGGTGGTACAGTGGTGTAGTGGTGGCGTCGATGCCTTGAAGCCGGAAGGTTCGAGGTTCGAATCCGCTTTTAGTCGCCGCGTTGGGACCTTGAGCAAGTTTAAAGTCCTTCACTCGCAATTGCCTTTCGCTTCGGCGTGAAACTCCTGTGCGGTGTCCGCGCTGTTGTCGGGAGCGCCTCTGAGTAAAGAACTTGAAGGGGGCTACAGGAATGGAGAAATAGATTTTATTTTTTTAAATAAAATAGCTTCTCCTACATTCAATATAGTCCAAGTAATATCTCCTCTTCAGTTAAAGATGCCGCAAAACAATTATATTCAAAATGCATGTTGTCGACGTACGCACCTTGAACATGCATTCCTCATTAATATAAATACCACGAATTCGGTCATTCGTTAAGTAACGTTAATCTATGTGCATATTCCAAACAAGATTAGGGCCGACGCAAACGGTCCATTGCGGCCACCAAGTGGTGATAAACAACATGCAAACGACGCCTGCAATAAGTGAACGGTTCCATACAACGTCATCATAACACAACATAGATTTTAAAAAATTTAAGAATTGGGCTGCAGGTTCGAATCCACCTCAAATCGCCGCGTATGGACCTTGGGCAAGTCATTCACTCGCAATTGCTCAACGCTTCGGTGTGAAACTCCGATGCAGTGTCCACTCTGTAGTTGTGAGCGCCTCTGAGTAGTCAAGTTTGAATGGGGCGCTATAACAAGTATACATACAAACGAGTCTCTTAACTGTTTCGTGTGTATTCTAACGAATGCTTCGTCCAACTAACATTTTTCTCTTCATTTTTGTTATTGACGCAATTTTTCGTCTGTTGTTTTTTCTTGTATGAATTTTCAATTGACTGCTGTCTTTATTCTGCCGCAGTGAGTAATAGTAGAGCAAATAGCGGGATAGAAAACAACAAAAGAAGACATACAAAAGAGCGATTGAGGCATAAAGAGTAACATAATAATTTATTATGGTCAGAGGGACAGCAGTAGCAGCTACATGTATATATATTTAGAACAAGTTAGTGTGAGCCAAATGTATCAGCTTATGAGTCGCAGGCATGGTCTCTTACGTAATACGATGCCTGGTGCCTCTGATCACACGTTTCTGGTGTTATTTGGAAGGGTATGGTATGGTATGGTGTGACATGACATGGCACAGTATGATATCGTCTGATATGACGTGGTGCAGTATGTGATACATGCATACTACTGCAAACGTGATCAGAATGTGCATCCTCGAGTTCTTCCAAAGAGTAGGTGAAATAGCGGTCGTCTAAAACACCTTTAACACGTATATAACAGAAACAATAAATTCTTGAAAAGCAATAAATCTATAACTTAGCGAGAATGTTGCGAATAATTCTGTAATAGACGATGGCAGATAATATATTTATTTATATATAATTAGAATAGTTTAATCAGAGCACAATGTATCAGCCTATGATACAATAATGATGTGATACAATAATGATGTGATACGAGAAGACACGAAGTTACGTGATATGGTTATGCTATATGGTATGGCATATGTGTGTTATTTGATTTTTGGCAAGAATTGCACCGCTATTATATGGAATGGTAGGCTATTTTGTTGCGCGAAGTAATGTGACATGGCGTAGTCAATGGTGTTAAGTTTTAAGCCATGTAATGGTATTCCACATGAGTCGCAGGCATGGTCTGACGTAAGACGTTTCTGGTGTTGTTTCGGAAGGTATTTCATGGCATCGCATACCTTGTTATGGTATGGTAGGGTATAGTATGGTATGGTATGGTATGGTGTGGTATGACAAAAGTTGACAGGGTATGGTATGACATAGTATGACTTGGTGCGGTATGGTACGGTATGATATGGGATGACATGGTATGGTATGGTATGGTACGGTATGATATGGGATGACATGGTATGGTATGGTATGGTATGGTATGGTATGGTATGTCATGGCATCGCATGTCTTGGTATAGTATGGTGCGGTATGATATGGCATGACATAACAGTGTATGATATCGTCTGATATAATGCTGTGCAGTACTATGTGATACATGCATACTACTATAAAGGTTATCAGAATGTGCATCCTCAAGGTTCTTCAAAGGAAAATGGTAAAATAGTTCTCGTCTAAAACACCTTTAACACGTATCTAACAGAAACAATAAATTCACGAAATGCATTAAGTCTAATGTTAATTCTAATTCATGTAAACTATGTGCATTCTAAGATGGGTCCCAATGTGCAGACAAAAGTAATAGCATGGGGAATTTTTTACGACGGTTGTACGACTTTAATTTGCTGTCCTCCTTTGCTGTCATTAGTTGTCGTTAAACTCTGGATTTAGTTTCATCCATAGATACTCGCATTCTAAAGGGTCGATGTCAAGCTTATATAAAAGGAAGGCGACTCTAATGGTCCTTATTGTCACACAGTATCGTTAAACTACAACGCACCAACACTAACAAGCATGATATCTTTCAGTGCAATAAACACAGTAATCATGCGCACTCGATTTTTCTCACTTGCCAAACTAACCTTGTCGACACCTACTACAGGTAATGCGATGATCAAGTTATTTACACTTTTCAGCCATATAACTATGTCGTTGAAGATTTTATTCTGTTAATTGTTTCATTAATTTATGTACAGTGTTGTCAGAAACACCTTTATCTCATATTCTCCCACTGCTATAAATAAATCACAAATTCAGTAAATAACCACGTGTGACCAATGGATAGATAGGCCTACAGATTTGACGGGGGTTTAATATGACAACAGAGGGCGTTCCCCTCGAAAACATTTGTTTGGCATAATATACCTCTTAAAACAAGACAGCCTCCAAACAGGCGGTGATAGAATTATGAGCTGTATTGTGGATGAATGAATAAATGTATGAATGAATTGGCGGCACTGAGTGATAGCAAACATATCATTTGCGTCACCCTACTTCATAATCTACCCTCAAACAAAGATATTCTTTAATAAAAGCCAGAGTTTCCACTGTACTGTAACAGAACGCAGAAAGGTAAGCAAAGCTAACTGGCAATATAACTGAATGCCTGTATCGTGTGCATTGCATAGTCTCTAAATTCGCTATTATAATGCACTTTGGTTTCATATACCAATTAGTCCTTCACGCAGAATTGCAAATAGCCTCAGAATTGACAGAAAATCTACCGCATGAAAATATATCAATCGAGAATTATACAATGTAGAAAGAGATCGTTGACGTAATTTGCAGTACAAAACGCAAGATGTCGCTATAATCATAACAGATAATACAATGTCCCTGTTAGACACCTTTTATACAATATCAACATCTGCTACAAATACGACGACACGATCCAAACACGATCGATCGAAAAGCGGGAAGTCGACTGTAACAGTAGACTGATGCGAAAAACCACCATCGTCACAGAATGTACCACGCTTGTTGATGATAGAACATGTGAATAATATTCATGCAATTTAATGACACAACCCGGTACTATTCAGGCAACCACAGTCGCCATTAATACAACAAACATTGCTACTTGCTACCAGAAATATTATTATTTCAATATTGTTACCACAACCAATGCTGGATCTTTGGCAGATTCTTTTCATTCTTCAGAGCTTTCGACTCTCTTCGCGCTGTGAAACGATTTCATCCAGCATCACTTAGATAAATTGCACGATTTAGACACCTTAAACAAGCATTCTTTCAGCACTATAAAAAAGCACAAAATAACTTCATTTGACTTTTCCTTCTTCGACGGGTATTTTTGCTATAGCATGAGACAGCAAAACGATAGCATCGAAAGCAGCATCATGACGGGTTTTGTGGAGGGGAACCGAGGACGAGGAAGGCCGAGGTTATCTTGGATCGACAACGTTCTGAACTGGACAGGACTTGTAGGCTCTGACTTAATGAGCGCGACAAGGGACAGAAGACACTGGGCATTAAAGATCCATTCATGTAGCCAACCTTCGCGAGGCGACGATAGCGACATGACATGACATGACTTCATTTCACTTCTCCTTCTTCACCATCTTCTTCCTCTTCTACATTGTCTCCATCTAATCATTCCACCTCCTTCTTTGTTCCACTATTCATCATTACGTCTGACCCTATGCCGATGATTTCACTTTCGTAGATTCTACTTCTACGTAGGTATGCCATGGCTCAATGCAGATGCTTCACTTGCATTGGTCCCTCTCTATGGAATGAACTTCCACCATCAATTCTCTCCGCCTTTCTATATGGCAATAGTCTTTCTTTGATCGGAATTTCACGCCGAGGTTCTGAGTCAGAGCTTCGGCGTGAAATTCCGATTTAGAGCATGCACTGCCTCTGTGTAGATAGCATGAAGAGTACGCATACAAACAAAACAAATAATTATTAGCACCGAAATCTGAGTCGACATTAATGGTCAGAATGTGATTGTCCTCGAAAGCTATTAATACATGTAGTTGTTGTTGCAGTTTAAGTACACTGTGTGATAACAAAGGTCGTTAGCGTCGTCCTCCTCCTTTATCCAAGCATGGGACTGGCACTGTGAGAGTGAAAACAGTGGCGGAATCCCCAAAACAGCCATGAAATGACGAGGAAGAAGATTATCGCGGAGGATGTGCAAAAATTATGTCTCTCTGACTCTATGTCTCTCTTTCTTTGTCTGATTTTCTTATGGAATATCCACCAACCGTAAGATATTAAGTATCCGATTAAGAAATAAGGCAGAAAGGTAAACGACATGTTTAGTCTCAAGAGTCAGTAAACCAACGAGAAATACAGCGCTCGTCTGTCATGTCATGTCATGTCATGTCGCCATCGTCGCATCGCGACGGTTGGCTACATGAATGGATCTTTAATGCCCAGAGTCTTCTGTCCCTTGTCGCGCTCATTAAGTCAGAGCCTACAAGTCCTGTCCAGTTCAGAACGTTGTCGATCCAAGATAACCTCGGCCTTCCTCGTCCTCGGTTCCCTTCCACAAAACCCGTCATGATGCTGCTTTCGATGCTATCGTTTTGCTGTCTCATGCTATGACCAAAATATCGAAGTTTTCGAATTTTGGTGTGGGCCAATAGTCCTCTTCTGGCTCCCGCTGACATATACACTTGTTCGTTGGTCATCATTTTTGTCCATGGAATTCTCATCAGCTTTCTGGTACACTTGTTCTCAAATGCTTGAATTCGCTTTTCTTCATCCTTCTTCAGAGTCCATGCTTCGCATCCATACGTCGCTACTGGCCACACCAAAGCCTTCATCAACCGCAATTTGGTGTCGATGCTGATTGATTTGTTCTTCCAAATCTTCGTCAATTTGGTCATGACAGTCATCCCCATGGCTAGCCTTGATTTAACTTCATTCACACAATTCCCATCTTTTGCTATCCTGCTCCCTAAATATACAAAGGAGTTCACTTGTTCTAGTTTTTCCGTGCCCACCACCGTTTCGAGCACCTCCTCAGTATTCGTCATAACTTTCGTCTTTGTTACGTTGATCGACATGCCATATTCTTCCGCAGCACTTGCGACTTGTTTCACTAGTTCTTGCAGTTCTTCTGGTGTTGTGGCCAGTAGGACGATATCGTCTGCATATCTCAGATTGTTGATGGTTCTTCCGCCAATCCTGAATCCACCGGCGAAACCTGCTAGTGCCTTTCGCATGATTTGTTCTGCTAAAATGTTAAACAGACATGGGGAGAGGTTGCAGCCCTGTCGAACACCTTTTTTAACCTTGAACCATGCCGAAGTGTGGTCGTCTGTTCTGACATTTGCCCGTTGTTGTCTGTACAAATTTCTTAGCAGCTGGACTAGATGAGGTGGAAAGCCCATTTCGAGCATGGTCAGCCATAGCTGATCGTGTCGGACCCTATCAAAGGCCTTAGTAAAGTCAATGAAACAAAAGTAGAGTGGTTGATTTCTTTCTCTTGCTTTCTCTATTATGATCCTGAGGTTCACAATCTGGTCTCTTGTACCTCTTCTTGGTCTAAAGCCCGCTTGTTCCTGGGCAATCTCCATTTCGAGCTTGTTTTGCATGCGGTCTAGCATAACGCACAGCAAAATTTTGCTTGCGTGCGAGACCAGTGCGATGGTTCTGTAATTGTCACATTGGAGCGGGTCACCCTTCTTGGGAAGTGGGATGAATGTTGATTGAGTCCATTCTTCCGGCCATACTCCGGTCTTCCACACCTCCGTACATATCTCATGTAGTTTGGTCACTGTCATCTCTCCTCCAAACCTCAGTAATTCAGCTGCCACGTCATCCGGACCTGGTGCCTTTCGTGACGCCGACTTCACTACTGCACGCCTGATCTCTTCCTTCAGCGGTGGTGATTCCCTTTCTTGGATGTCAATCTCTACGTGCTCGTCTTCTTCGATGTATAGTTCCTCGCAGTATTCTTTCCATCTTTGATTCACTCTCTCTGGTTCGACAATTTTCTTGCCGAAGGCATCCCTGATGGCCGTGGTACGAGGGACGAACGATCCCGTAAGCTGCTTCACTGTTTGAAAGACTGGTCTACTATTACCCTTTTTCGCGTTTTCCTCTAATTCGCTACACAATGTCTCAAGCTCTTCCTGTTTATCCCACCGCAGTCTTTTCTGTACCTCACTTCTTAGTTTTTTGTATTCTGTGGGGGATTTTGTTTTGGCCTCGCGTTTCTTTCCAATCCATTCAAAAGTGTCGCTGGAAATCCAGTTCTTGCGTTTATGGTGATCCCTTAGTATTGTCGCCTTTGCAGCACCCAAGGTGACTTCCTTCAATTGGCGCCATAATTCATCTGGAGTTCTCGATTCGTCCATTCCTTCCAATACTTCGAATCTGTTCGTCACTTCCAGTTGGTATTGTTGCCCAACCTGGCTATTTTTGAGTTTCTCAAGATCCAAGAGTAACGGTTTATTCGCTCGCTTCTTTTTAAATCTCAGTTTCATCGTCAGAATCACCAGGTTGTGGTCGGAATCGCAATCTGCGTTGAGGCATACGCGTGCATTGTTGACCGATTGTTTCCACTGTTTGCTGATCAGTATGTAGTCTATTTGTGTTCTAGTGAATCCATTTGGACTCTTCCATGTATATCTGTGTCTGTTGTGCAGACGGAAGAGAGTATTGGTGATAACTAGTCCGTGTTCCGCGCAGAAATCCACCAAAATCTGTCCTCTATCGTTTCTATTCCCGTGTCCATATTTCCCAAGGACGTCGGTCTCAGTTGCGTCTTCTCCTACTCTGGCGTTGAAATCTCCTGTGATCAGAAGTATGTTTCGCTTGGGAACCTCTGAGATTGCGCGATCCAGGTCTCGGTAGAATTGTTCGATTTCTTCGTCTTGTTTGTCAGCAGTAATTGGCGCGTAACACTGGATTATTGTCATGTCTCTCGGTTTTGATGCAAACGTGGACGATATTACTCTGTTGCTTATTGTGTTGTATGATGCCAAGCATGAGGCGGTGTTCTTGTTTATCCAGATTGCCACTCCATGATGTTCCAGTCCAGATGTACTAGGCCTACCTGAGTAGAGCACGGTGTGACCATCCAACGTCTTAAAATGTCCATTACCCGACCACTTGGTTTCTGACAGTCCACAAATACTGATGCCTTGTCTCTCCATTTCGTTTCCAAGCATCGACAGCTTGCCTATCGCATTGATTCCTCTCACGTTCCATTGTCCAATCATAACGCGATGTCTACCATTTAGATGCTTCCTTGTTCCATCGGTCGTTTTCGTCTTCATCGGTGGTGATGTTGAGTCAGTAGCACACTTATCGGCACCCATCCTGACTCTTACGGTGGGTGTCGCGGGCCTTTTTATCATTAGGCGACGTCCGAGCCTGTATATCTTCGTTTTCATTGTGATCCATTCATGTTGTGTGGGAGAGGTTTCTAACCAACTGAGTACCCCATTCTCTTGCTGGTCACGCAGTTGATTAGCCGTTTTACCAGGTTGGACCCGGCATGCGCCTAATCATACGCTCGGTGATTGCCGTTGGGTGCATTTGAGCTCCTCATCCGCCAACAACCGATAAGAACCCCGCTGCTGCCCGCGGTTCTAGATTTTCAGGTTAATCCATAACCGGCTGCAGTTTAAAGTCATGCCCAGGAGTGAGAGAGATGAGACGTGGATTCAGGGAAAGAAAATATCGTTTGAGATGTAAACAACGAGCGCCTTTACTTTGTTGCTAGGCAACGCTCATTGTGACGTCGCATGCTGCTATAACCGCTTGCGGTTTGAGATTATGAAATCAAATTCTGAATTCATGCAGATGTACGTTACCCTTTTCAACTCAAAAATTCGCAAAATTCCGTGTACAGTATATAAAAATGAGTATATATTCCAGGTCTTGGCATTGAAAGACCTGGAATAGACACCTTTAACACGTATTCACCGGTCTTAATAAATTTGCATTAATTCGAAAGATTACAATTTCATCAATGATCTTGTAGGCTTACATGGATCCTTCGGTCCAACGTTTTTTCGAACCCAGTAAACTAGATTTGATGAATGAAGACGACGATAATCGCACTCGAAAAAATAAAGGCACAGTAGCCAATTTGTTAGAGCGTTGACGTTCTATGAACGACTTAGAAACTACTGACCTTAACAGGCTATCTAGCAATTAATGATCCAATGGTCGCCTTTTAGACACCTTAATAATTATTATACAGTGTTTATAAATATTGGCGATTGCTTTTAAGTGCAAGACGATGTTTCTTACGATAGCTTTGGTCATTAGGAAGTGGTGATTTATTAACAACGCAGAAAAATCCTCTTCAACGTCTACTGCAATTATTGATGACACTGCAAAACTGTCGATGTAGCAAAATTGCCACTTAAAGCGCAACTCCTACCAATGATTCAAACGAAGATTATTCATTAGATGAAACGATATGTAGGCTAAGGATCGAAATAATATATATATATATATATATATATATATATATATAATTTGATATAGGGATCAAAATAGTCTTTTTTATCAATATCAAATTCGACGATTAATCTGCTTATCATTTGCATGCATTTGTCTCATTAACCCTTTACCCGTTCATTTTTAAATTTTAAGCCTGTTTTCAGCGGATATTCTCATGCAAACGGGTAAAAGATTAATTACACATGCATCTATTTATCTCACTGTTTCCAAACGATATATCTAAAATAATCTGTCAGCACATTTTTAATTATATAACAGGCAAACGCAAAGTAGTCTAGAGATGAAACAAAATTATTGAAACAGTTTTATGTAGCCAAACAACATTTTCGCATTAACGTCAGTAATGAAGCATTTTAAAAGAGCCACGGGTAAACAGTTATATAGTCGCACAATGAAAGACTTAAAAGCTGCCCAAACTAAGCAAAGAAGACACTGAAAAAAGAGAGGAAAGTGGATGAGTAGAATCGCAGTGGCTGACTCCTCCTCGCCAGGGGGATTAATTCTAGCGTGAAGGGAAGGATGAAGTATGATAGACTGATTTGTATGTTATAGCGCTCCTTCATACACTGCATCGGGGTTTCACGCCAAAGCGCTGATCAATTGAAGACACTGATGAGGAAATCTGAGTCATTATTTCAGATTAATAATCTTATTGCTATTTCTAGATTTGCGATGGTTGCTACTACTATTGCTGGAACAGTGGAACATGCTAATGACTCCTCACTGCTCTTACCTTGTAAAACTAGAGTACCGATTCCATCGTAAGCCACTTGGTTACAATGATGGGACATAATAATATTATATGATTGAGCAAATCACTCGCTGGCGGTTGCGCAGAGTCATTGAACCGACCACAGTGAAGAAAAATAAAACCATTGTTTGTTCGCATTTTAAAAGGCATGTCCAATGAGAGTTCCAATCAATAATTGGTCTATTTACATGTAACTATAATATCCTACTCTAAAAAGATGACAATGTCACAGTGCTCTCTTAAACACCTTTAAGACGCATTCTTCCTACGTTATAAATAGAGTGGATAAGCTGAAGTTTGCAGTTTCGCGTCGTCTGACGGGACCTCAATTATTGCTGATAACGGATAACTACTTCCAAGCATTCTTTTGGCGAATTCTAATGTCTCAATTATGATGGAATGGGGCGCCAAACAACCCTCGCCCTGTTTTGAACAGCGTCATTTAAAAGAAAACCTGCGAAATGACACGATATGACACGTGATTGAGCATAATGAAAGCAACAAGAAAAGAGTCATGAACATGAGTATCATGAGTAGCTCAATTCGATACGTAGGGACGTGAGGCAGTCCAACACATGCAACATTTGATCATGCGCTTCGGCGTGAAATTCAGATTCAGTGCCGAACTTAGTCAGGATGTGCTCTGAGTAGCATTATGATGGCGCGCTTCAACAGGCACACGTGGTGATTTAGATAAGGATTATAATTGCAAGAGATGAATGAGCAGAACGGGAATGAGTTTCAACTTCTGAAAGTTAATCATTATGAACTCAGATGCAGAGGTCATCTTATACACCATTATTTCATTTGCTCTATGTTCTTTAAAAAGAAGAAATTGCAAAAGACTAAACCAGATAAAAAAAAACTAGACCAGATAATCCCAAATAATTCTGTAATAGATGAAACAGGCATTGAAAAAATTTGCTCTTGCTATTATTTTTAATGTCTCTAAATGATGGATGAATACTTTGATTTTTATTTCAATGTTGAATATCTAATCTGCCAATAATTTCATTGTTGTTCAATGAATGTTCAAAATTGCTTGTAAACATGTGATAAATATTTGATGTTAATCTAATTAAGTAACCTAGATGTTGTATTATGTGAACATCATGAAATGTGCAAATGTATAATAAGATTGCCATCAAACTTCCGAAAAAGGAAACGAAAACAGAGAGAAAGAGGACAAAAACTGCTGAACAGTTGAACAAAAGTGAATGAACATACGTTAAAATCTTTAAAGACGTCAACAGCCTTTGTAGCTATAAGATGTCGTTAAACTGACACAGCGTGGTTGGAAGGAAACCACCAATCAACCTCTCTGAAAGCTTATTAAGTGCTGTAATATGCCAAGCAAATTTCTGTCGAGGACAACGACCTCTGTTGCCATAGACCCTCGTCAAATCTGGATCCTCCTCCACCACTAAACATATCAATCAACGAGATTCCATAAATAATTTTTTATAATCAGAAAGTTCGTTTTGATTTACTAAACTCCGCCACTGCTTGGACTTTGACAAGGCCAGTCCCAGGCCTGGATAAAAGAGGAGGGCGACAATAATCATCTTTGGTATGAAACACTGTCGTTAAGCAACAACAAGTCATTTTACTCGCTTAATACATGTATGTAAATGCTAGTCGTGTGGAAGATCGACGTTTTCGGAACTTGGATTAGAAATGCATAATTTTTTATCGTTGCACACACCTTTAAAACGCTGTCTTTGAAAGGTATAAATACCACAAATTTGATCAATGGCTTAACTGTTCGGTGATCAGATCCGGGCTACAAGCAAGAATAGATCGACATTAACTGTACTGCGGTCGCAAAGTGTTGACAAATATGGTGAAAACAATGTTTGGATGACGGATAAGAGTGACGTCATCTTTGCACAACCTAGTTTTAAAACATTAACGACGAATATAATGTCATTTATTTTCTTATCATCTAATTCCTTTCCCATTGATTTAAGTCTTGTACTTGAGAAGCACGGCGCAATAGAAGTCATAACCTTACATTTCACATTTCAACGAAAGCCATCAACCTTATTTTAAGTATTCAAACATACTCATCATTGATTTATCATTCTCTAATTACCATTACCATCATCATTCATTGTTATTACTGCAATTACCACGATCATCATTTTTATCATTTTAAGCGCATGTTGTGCCTAAAAATGGTTTCTTTAATGGTGCTGATATTGCAAGCGCCGAAGTCGCGAAGCTGCGAGTGCCGAAGTGCATTCATTTGTGTTACCTAACCAGTTCGTTCTCGGTCTTCCTCTTTTCCGCTCTCCTGGCCCTGCATGATATGTTTCTCAATGCATGTTCCATCTCTTCTCATGATATGTCCAAAATAAATCTTTTTTCTGCCGTTTATTATCTTCAGCAGATTCCTCTTCACTCATTCCTCCTTCAGCACCAATTCATTTGTCCGTTTTTCAGTCCATCATATTCTCATATTTAACCTCGTCCTACCAAGTGGGTTCCGTTCGGACCATAAGCACATAAACTGCTGTGCAATTTTTTTGCTATAAATGATTAAGAGTTGGCATTTTATGGATAATTATGTTTAAAAGTTTGTCCTACATGATATGCTGAAGATTGTTTTTGGAAAAAATATTTTGGATTTTCAAAAAAATCTGTTTGGGTCCAAACGGACTGTTGCTAGTGTAAGTCATGCGTATCTTCAGGTACCTTACAGCACGCCATGAGCCTTTGAACACAATTTCTTCGATTTCATGTTTTTCATGAAAACTTCCACCTTCTGAGTGAGTTTTGGTTCTGTTTTATGATGCATGCTGTTGATTTGCATAGAAGAAAATAATGTACTGATGGTCTAATTAGTGTACTAATTAATGTACTAATTAGACAACTTTCATTTGAAAATAGGATTCAAATGATAGTTGTCTAATTAGGATATGATTAAGTAATTCTCAGTAAATATTTGTAATCAGTTTCCCTGGACTCAGTTATTCATTAAGCAGTGGATAATACAGAGTTCACCGTAAACACCTTTAATATAAAATCATGCTGAAATATAAATAAGTAGAATGCGGCTAAACAGCAGCTCCGATAGGAAGTTTTGAAGTTTTGAAGTTTTGAAGTTTTCGTAATCGTAACCTCGAAATTTCTAAAGCACTTATCGAAAATGTGATGAAGTTGGGAGTTCGGTGCGGTGGAGTGGTATGAGGTGCATGGGGAGCATGCGGTTGGGGAGCCGCCGGGTGGAGGCAGGTATTGTTGGGGGAGGCGAGAAAAATAATTAGCCCGTTAACGTAAATTTAACGAGAGTCGAACTGGTGATGATGTCTGAGTGTGATGAGGCTGGGGGCTGGGTGGGGTGGAATGGGGTGAGGTGGAATGGAGTGTGGATGGGAGCGGGTGGTTGGGGAGCGGGTGGTTGTGGCGGGTTCCGGCGGGCCAAAAGCGAAATTTATCGGACAATGCAGATTACCTCGCAGAGATGGAGGCAATGTGGGCGGGCGTGTTAGTGGGCTCTGTGGGAGCGGGGAGAATCTTAAATTTCCCGGGCAACGCCGGGTACCCTAGCTAGTTTTATTATAAAACTTATCAGAACATAACATTGTATGGGCAACAAATTTGAAATAACTATTATAGACAAGACAGTGCTCGTCTAAAACACCTCTAATACGGAAAAATAAGAGCCTATAAATTGCCAAAATACTTTGAATTAATAACTCATTGCGATTGCGAAGGGAGTCGCAATATACAGACGGAAATTTAAAAAGAAACATTTGACAACATTTGTTGTCATAAACTGTCATGAAACTTTTAATTTAGTTCATCCCTAGAGTCTACTGCTCAAACAGGGTCAATCCAACGCGCTAAAAAAAGGGAGGCGACTATAATGATCCTTTTTAATCACACCAGTGTCGTAAACCATCAACATACCAACCAACAATCAAACCTAGCTGTCAAGCATGATGTCTTCCAGCGCAATAAATCGAGCGTCCTAGCTTAATAGAACATATCACGATAATTTTAGTGGATGGCCTTTGTCACAAGCTGTCGTTAAACTGTGACTGTTCTCTGTCTTTAGCCAATAGTTAATCCAACTAAATATAGACGTCGATGCTAATTGGTAGATATAATGCGGTTATGACAGCAGAGTGATAAGAACGAGGAATCTGTCAGACATCTGGTGGTGCCCGTCCAAACATAGATAACCGAGGAGGGCGACTCTTATCATTCATGATGTGCGACATCGTCGCTAAGCTATACCGTACGTGAAAGAAAATTTCGGCCACTGCTTCATACACCATCTATGAAAGTTCGAAGATTAAAAATGGGAAGGCCACACTAGTTGATCTGGACAAAATAGAGACAGGGTATTCAATGTGTTGGATAGCTTTTCTTGTATTTGCGGACTTTAGCAGAATAAGAATGTTGTCTAGCAATTAATGAGACAGGTGTCGTCTTAAACACCTCTAATACGCTTCTCCCCATTCTATAAATAATGGCGACTTCAAACGTCATAACTTATCAAAATACAATTGGCATTTAGAAAGAGACTACCACGACTGTAAGTTGCCATTATAGATACGACACTATAATATTGCTGTTGATGAAACCAAAAGTGCTACCCGTAGAACATCTCTTATTGACGATGCAATCGAAATACTATTCATGACACCGTTATTACTGCTTGAACCAGTGCTATTTGAAATCAATAAATCAATCATTGCCCCTAAGTACTGTAATACGCCGAGCAAATTTCTGTTCAGGGTAACGACCTCTGTTGTCATAGACCCTGGTCAAATCGGATCCATCCATCCATTGCTTTTTATTGCAACCAATTGTAACAATCAGTTAAGCATGAATTGGACAATATTACAATCTAAGCTCAAACCCAAAATGGATCATGCTCCAAATTGAGTAGACACATAAAATTTAATAGCGGTTTTCGAGTGCTAGCGTAAAGCCAACCGAATACAGAAGAGTATTATTTTGGAAGAAAACGTGAAATTATAGTTCTCGTTTAATATGACTTTTATATCAAACAATAATTAAACTGTATCTGTCTAAATCAGTTCGCTTGCAAATGTAACTGAAAGTGTAACCACAGTCATGATTATAATATATATGCGGTTATATGCACAAAGTAATTAATTGAGACGTGACCTGTGCGCAAACTATCTGAAAAGTCAAGTGGATGACTGAAGAGATCAATTTTCCATATTGAGGAGCCGGAAATAGAAAAATCGGAGTATTAACTTACAGTATTGTGTGTGTGTGTGTGTGTGTGTGTGTGTGTGTGTGTGTGTGTGTGTGTGTGTGTGTGTGTGTGTGTGTGTGTGTGTGTGTGTGTGTGTGTGTGTGTGTGTGTGTGTGTGTGTGTGTGTGTGTGTGTGTGTGTGTGTGTGTGTGTGTGTGTCCGTCCGGACCCAGAGGGGAATTGTAGCAACTAAATTTTTCATAGACCTGCTAACATAACAATTATTTATTTTCATACAGCCATTATCATTAACCACACAACATGACATTGTGACAGATAATCAGCACTCTAACTGACACTGAGTAAGTCTTTCTTTTACAGTTGCACAGCTCCTTCGTACTTACGCTACGCACATGCAAAATAGAGCGTCACTGAACAGAAAGAACCGCTTAACGGTTAAAATATTGGGCAAAGATAGGGCATTGCTATTGGCCACATCAGCCAAAAAAATATCCCTAAACGATGTATTTTATAATTATGCACATCAGAAGACCCTCTTTAACGGGAAACTCCGATGCTATAAATATTCCAGAAACGCCTACATTTTACAGTTCAACCATGATCTCTTGTCTTGCACACCTTTAATACAGGCAGCTCTAACACAATAATTAAGGCCTAAACATTAAATTGTTAGTTGGTTGTACGTTTTGAATCTCGTAGTTGCAGTTTAACGTCACTGTGTGGTAACAAAGACCATTAGCGACGCCCTCCTCCTTTATCCAGGCTTGGGACTGGCAATCCATTTGTATCAATGCTGTAGTACATGCACGCTGGTCAAACACGCCGTCGTCAAATCTGGATCCATTGAGTGTTCCGGATGTTTAATATTTTGTATATCACCGTGTTCCGTATGCTATTCTTGCATAGGTCCATGTGCATAGAGTGAACTTCCACTTGTCTCGCTTCCAGCCTTTCCACATCTTTCTCTCACCTCAAATTCTGCCTCTACACTCGTTGTCGATAACACCGAAAGGCTTTATTTACAGGCGCTCAGTCAAAACAAAGGCGATAGGCGATATAATGATGCGTGAACAGATTATAAGGTGGATGTCAATGTCTATGTTGGATAGAAGGAGCAGCCATGGCGGAACTGCCCTCTTACAAGTCGAATATCCACCAAATGATAATAATCTGTCTAATTAGAATAATAATCATGATCAAGTAGCGAGAATCAGTTTTCTTAACCTCAAGATGTTGCTGTCGAACAGATAGCACAGTGCTCGTCTTAAACACCTTTAACATGTATTCACAATGTATCTGTATTTTCGAAAATGTGTCTCAGCATTGGTTATGTGCAGTCTCCTGGATTTATCATGTACTACGATTTATGAATAATAACGTTCAAGAACTCAATACTAGAACTGTAGCATGCAAAATATTTCTGTCAACGGAACAAACTTTTTTGTGTTTGGCCTATTCTTTTGTTATACTCTGTATCCATTGAAACATTTTTATGGCCTCAGCGATACAAAATGCAGTTGATTTTCTAATAATAATACTGTTTGTGTGTGTAATACTGTGTGTATATAAAATCGCAGTGGGAAAGTAGCCTCTTTCGCTCATGGCAATTTAAAAAAAACCTTAAACCATAATAGCCATTTATGCATACTCAATATTTACTCTGGCCCAACCTGTTGATAATAGCCACAAGGATATTCGTGCAATAAATTCACTTTTGTGGGGCGCGGTGGTGTAGTGGTTGCGTCGTTGCCTTGAAGCCGGAAGGTTCAAGATTCGAATCCACCTTTAGTCGCCGCGTGAGGACCTTGAG
The DNA here is from genome assembly GCA_949752735.1 of Lumbricus terrestris. Lineage (NCBI taxonomy): Eukaryota > Metazoa > Annelida > Clitellata > Crassiclitellata > Lumbricidae > Lumbricus > Lumbricus terrestris. The sequence goes on along the minus strand of OX457048.1, from coordinate 5,703,725 downwards.
CAAGTAATTCACTCGCAGTTGCTTGGATGCTTCGGCGTGAAACTCCATTGCAGTGTCCGCGCTTTGGTCGGGAGCGCCTCTGAGTATAGAGCTTGAAGGGTCGCTATAGAAAGGGAGAAATAAAAAATGAATCAATGAAATAGCTTTTTCTACATCAAACATTGTCCAAGTATCTCCTTTTCAGTTAAAATTGCGGCAAAACAATTATATTTGGTGTCGAAGCACACCTTGAACATGCATTCTTCACTATTATAAATACCACAAATTCGATCATACGTTAAGTAAAATTGATGTTGATGAATATTCCAAACAAGTTAAAGGCCAACGCTAACGGTCCATTTGCGGCCACCACGTGGTGATAAACAAGCAGCAAACGCCGCAGGCCTGCATTAAGGGAACGGCTACAAACGGTGACCATCCATATCGTCGCAGATCATTTCGTCGCAGTCATATGGTCGTTAATTAATTGGTCGTTAATTAATTGGTCGCCGTCAATATCGTCGCAATCAACTGGTCGCATTCATTCAGTCGTATTGGTCGTTATTCCTCAATAATATATTGGTCTACGTGACAGCAGACTTGGAGTCGACGTATATAAACCCAAAAATCCAAGGTACGCCTAGTATAATAATTGATGGGTTTATACACGTCGACTCTTCTGCCAGTGCCAGAAGACGTACGTCTAGTTATCGCCACAATGTCGAAGTTAACGTTTGTTACGAGTAGCAGAGGAAATCACAAGGCAGTCTATGAGGGTTACATTTATACAAAGGAGAGAGCGGCAAGACATACTGGCGATGTGATTGATTCAATCGGCTAAGACAGTAAGGGTTAGCCTACATATTGTGCTGACGTTTTATTGTGCTTTTAAATTTTAGCCTTTTTTTACTTGGCTATGTAACCGTCAATTTAATAAAATGTCAGTTTTTAAATTAGATTTGCATGATGAGAAATTGTATTGTACTATTACAGATATACAACACTAAATAAACTGCGACAAATCTGCGACAAAATTATTTAACGACGATATGAAAAACGACGGACTGAACACGACGACTTGAATACGACGAATTGTACAGCGACGATTTAATTTACGACGATATAAATTGCGACGAATTGATTACGACGAAATGACTTGCGACCAAATGATAGGGAACCCTCCAAACAACATCATCATGACACAACATAGATTGGCATAAACTACGAACTGTCTCATTTTTGAAGCTACATAAGTAGGCTGCAATAGAGTTGTGCCAGTCTAAAGTTTGTGTAAATAAGGAGGGCTACTTCGATCATCTTTACTATGAAACAGTAACCAACCAACGCCTTGCAGCCGGAGGGTTGCAGGCTCGAATCCACCTTTAGTTGCTGCGTTGGCACCTTGGGCAAGTCCTTCACTCGCAATTGCTCAGCGCTTCGGCGTGAAACTCCGATGCAGTGTCCGCTCTGTGGTTGGAATAAATAGCTTGAAGGGGCGCTGTAACAAGTGCACATTCAAACGAGTCTCTTAACTGTTTCGTTTGTATTCTAACGATTGCTTCGTCCAACGAAGATTTTTCTCCTAATTTTTGTTATCGACGCAATTTTTCGTCTGTTGTTTTCTCTTGTATGAATTCTCAATCGACTGCTTTCTATGCTCTGCTACACTTAGTCGTGTGTAATGATAGAGTGAAATAGCAGGAGAGAAAACAAACAAAGAAGACATACAAGTGAGTGATTGAGGCATAAATAGCGACATGGGGTCACAGAGACAACGATAGTAGATATATACATTTGCTGTGGCTGAAAAGACCGTCCCTCCACAGATATATGCGTTAATGAGAACACGGCCGCATTCGAATGCAAACCGAGGGACGGATGTGTGAAAAGTTGAAAACTGAAGTCTAAATCGCTCGAATCGAATTCAAAGTTGTGGTTTTTTGTCGAAAAGATTGCGCTTTTCCAAAAAAGCATACACAAATACGCTCGTGTTCGAATGGAACGTTTTGCGAGAATTTTCAAAACAATCGGTCAAGACTTTTCGAGCACCTTGATTAGGTGCAAGCTTTTTACATTCTTATTTATATAGATGTAGAATAAGTTAGTCATAGCACAATGTGTCAGCTTATGGTCAGTGGCGGCGCTAGGAGGGGGCCTGGGGGGCTAAGCCCCCCCTACAAGAGGCTCAGCCCCCCCCCTAAAAATGACCATCTGAATTATTTTACATTGAAATATCCACGATTTTGGTCAACGACTAAAAAAAAAAAAAAAAAAAAGGTCGTCAGAAATTTTGGCAGCGGGCTTCAGCCCCTCCAAAACTGAAATCCTGGCGCCGGCACTGCTTATGGTGTAATAAAAATGTGATATGAGAAGACACGATGCGACAAGACACGAAGTTACGTGATATGATATGCTATATGGTATGGTATCTGAGTATTATGATGTTTTGGCAATAAATGCACCGCTATAATAATTATGGAATGGTGAATGGTGTTGCGCGAAGTAATGTGACATGGTGTGGTCAATGGTGTTGTGTTTGAAGCCATGTAATGGTATTCCACATGAGTCGCAGGCATGGTCTGATATAAGACGATGCCTGGTGTCTATGATCCGACGTTTCTGGTCTTGTTTTGTATGGTATGGCATGACATGACTTGGCATGGTATGATATGGCATTGCATACCTTGGTATGGTACGGTATAATATGGCATGACATGACACAGGATGATATCGTCTGATGTGATGCTGTGCAGTACTACGCGATACATGCATACTGCTATAAACGTTATCAGAATGTGCAACATCGAGGTGTTCAAAAGGAAACGGTGAAATAGCGCTCGTCTAAAACACCTTTAACATGGATGTAACAGAAACTATAAATACTCAAAGTGCATTAAATCTTTAGCTTACTAAATCCATGTAAACTTTGTGTCTTCCAAAATGGGTCGAAATATGCAGACAAAATAACGTGGGGAAAATTTTCACGACAACTAACTGTTGTCATCCTTTGTTGTCCTAAGTTCTCGTTAAACTCTGGATTTAGTTTCAACCCTATATACTCGTACTCTAAAATGGCCAATCCCAAGCGCATAGAAAAGGAAGGCGACTCTAATGTTCGTTATTGTCACACAGTATTGTTAAGCTACAACGCACCAACACTAACAAGCATGATGTCTTTCAGCGCAATAAACACAGTAATCATGCGCACTCGCTTGTTCTCATTTTGCCAAACTAATCCTTGTAGACGTCAACTACAGGTAATGTGAGGTTCAAGCTAGTTTCACCTCTATTAATTGTTTCATTAATTTATGTACAGTGTTGTCAAGACACCTTTATCTCACATTCTTCCGCTGCTATAAATAAGCCACAAATTCAATAAATAACCACGTCGCATTAAGGTAGCCACTAAAAAGGTGATAGAAGTGTCAGATGCATTATGCCAAAACGGTCTCTGTTGTCATAACCCACCGTCAAATCTGGATCCATCCATCCATTAAGACGGAAGTCTCGACACAAACTCAATATGACAAAACATAGCGGAGTTGTTTGGCGATTGCCTTTTATTAATTAGCACGCTCTCTACATTGCGATTGTAATCGTAATTGCAGCTAGACGTCACTATTCGATGCAATAGATCATTAGCGACGCGTTAAGAGTGTGTAAGGCGACCAGATGAGTGTAGAAATGCCTTTAAACAATGCTACACTGACGAGGAACACTAGCCATTCAGTTTGCCCTTTGTCGGAGCTATTTTTTTAAACCTAATAATTGTTTTTATATTGATATTTTATCCTGTTCATTCGCTAGACTCGTTAATGAGTAAGGAGCCAAACTCAAAGTGTCCACAAACGTCTGGCTCAGTTCCTACGCAACTGTATACTGGCCTACTAGCATTACACTCTGTAAGTACTTTAAGACTGTTCTTTTTAACCGCTGTGGAGTGGGGAACACCTTTGAATAATTTTCTTGAAGAGGTGCTATATAAATACTCGAATGAATGAATGGATGAACGAATAAATGCATGCATAAATAATGACGACACTGTGTGATAGCAAACATATCATTAGCTTCACCCTCCTTCATTATGTGCTGACAAACACATGTATTCTTCGAGAAATGACAAAGTTTCCACTGTATTACAGAGCGCAGAAAATGAAAGCAAAGCTAACTGGGCAACCTAACTGAGTGCCTGTATTGTGTGCATTGCATGATCTGTAAGTTTGCTATTATAATGCACTTTGGTTTCATATACCAATTAGTCATTCACGCACAATTGTCTAACAGTCTCAGAATCAACAGAAAATCTACCACATGAAAATAATATCAAGTGAGAATTATACAATGTAGTAAGAGGTCGATGACGTAACTCGCCTTAGAAAACGCAAGATGTCGCTATGATCATAACAGATAATACAGTGCTCCTGTTAGACACCTTTTATACATTACCAAACTCTACTACAAATAGGACGACACGGTCCAAAAACACAATCGATCGTAACGAAAAAAACACTACAGTAACAGTAAGGTGGTGCGAAGAAATCACTATCGTCACATAATGAACCACGCTTGCTGACGATATAACACGTGAATAATAATTATATATGCAACTTTATGACATAGCCAAGTACTATTCAAGTAACCACAGTCGCCATTCATACAACAAACATTGCTACTTGCTACCAGAAATAATTATCTCAATTGCTACTACAACCAATGCTAGAACTTTGGCAGATTCTACTCATTCTTCAGAGACTTCGAATCTTTTCGCCCTGTGTAACGGTTTCATCGAAATTCACTTAGATAGTCTTGAAGTAAATCAGCCCCGTCAGTCTACAAGCGAGTGGCGTAAGTCAGAAAGGTAGGGTGATCAGAAGATGCTGACAGACAGTGGAAACTATCGTAGATTGGTGCCAGTCGGAAGCCCGCCTAAACGAGGAGGGCAACGCTCATAAATCTGATCACTGATGCAGCCATAATAAGCAGCAATTATTTTCAGCAGTCAATATGGGAACAGACGAGTTCAATGGAACCGTCGTTGAGCGAATATTAAATTTGGCTGCGGTTGTTTCACGTCTGACTTTCTCTTCATATATAAAATTTCTGTTGACTACTTTAATTATTTCGCTGCTGTTAATCTTGAAAATCTCTAACACACGTCCACGCTACCCCTCGTGAAGCATTGATGATACTCAGCCGCAGGAAGTGTATCTACATGTTTTTCCATAAAACAGTTGAACTAGAAATTCTCAGCCAAAAATTGTTGACCAACAAAGCGGGTAATAAATAGTTCGATTTAGACACCTTTAACAAGTTTTATTGCAAAACTATAAATAAAGCACATGAATACATTATTTCACTTCTTTTTATCTTCTTCATCATCTTCTTCGTCCACGATGTCTCCATCTAATCATTTCTTCTCCTTCTTTGTTCCACTATTCATCCCTACGTCTGACTCTTTGCCGATGATTTTACTTTCGTAGATTCTACTTTTAGGTCGGCCATGGCTCAATGCAGATGCTTCCCTGGCATTGTTGGTCCCTCTCTATGGATTGAACTTCCACCATCAGTTCGCTCCGCCTTTCTATATGGTAATAGTCTTTCTTCGAATTTCTCTCGCCTCGAATCCTGCCTTTTCTCTCGGTGACGACCTACTGGGACCGCTTCTAAAACGCTTTACATGGATTCACAGGCGCTCAGTCAAAGCAAAAACGATAGACATGTGAAGACATGTGTACACTGTACAGGTGTACGTTAATGTCAATCCCAGATAGGTGGAGCAACCACAGTGCGAAAGCAGTTTAAGGACACTGTGTGATAACAAAGATCGTTAGCGTCGCCCTCCTCCTTTATCAAAGCATGGGACTGGCGCTGTGAGATTGAAAACAGTGGCGGAATTCCCAAAGCAGACATGAAATGACGAGAAAGAAGATTGTCATTCGCCGTAATAATTATTCGGAGGATATGAAAATGATGTTGCTCTGTGTCTGTGTCTGTCTTTTTTTATCTGATTTTTTAATAAAATTTCCATCAACCGAAAGATATTAGGTATCCGATTAGGAAAAAACGGCATAAAGGTAAACGGCATGTTGTTTAGTCTCAATATTCAGTAAACCAACGAGTAATACAGCGCTCGTCCTAAACACCTTTTACACGTATTCACCGGTCTTACAAAAATTGCATTAATTAATTAGCTTACAATTTCATCGATGATCAACTCATATTAGGCTTACATGGTCGAAAGTTTTGTCGAACTCAATAACCTATAAATTCGTTGAATGAAGACGACGTTTATCATAATTAATTAGAATTTTGAAAAAGCTCTTAAGTGCTGTAATATGCCGAGCAAATTTCTGTCCAGGGTAACGGCCTCTGTTGTCATAGACCCTGGTCAAATTTGGATCCATCCGACGTTTATCATACACGGCCAAATAGAGACACAGTAGTCGATTTGTTAGAGCGTTGACGTTCTATGAGCGACTTAGAAATTACTGGCCTTAACAAGCTATCTAGCAATTAATGATCCAATGGTCGCCTTTTAGACACCTTAATAATCATTATATAGCGTTTATAAACAGAGGTGAATGTTTTCAAGTGTAAGATGATTTTCATACGATAGCTTTCGTCATTAGGAAGTGGTGATTTATTAACAACGCAGAAAATGCCTCTCCAACGTCTCAGTAATTTTAACTTGTCAAATAAAATAGTTTTCACACAGTCATGCGACCGTTAAATAGAAAAACTTGGTTAACGAGTTTGCAGTCTGGATCTTACGCTGTTCAGTGCCATTGTTGATGAGTTGAAACACCAATAATGCCATTGTTTAGAGCATCACTGTTGCTGGGTTCAGGGATAGGGTGCACATGAGTATAGCAGTTAGTGGAGATCTTGACAGGGCGCTATATACAAAATGTACTAAGAAGACATTTCCTGCTGATAATCCATTCCACTACACTGCGTGCAATAAGGAATTCCTCGATGTTATTTCAAAAACCATTGCAGTCAATGACGTCGTGAGAAGGAACGACAGAGACAACGATAGAGGCGGACAAAGAGTTAAAGAGATCAGAGCTTGAGAAACTCGGAGTTCAAACAAGTTAATCAGAAATCAATATGACAATAATGGTTCATGATACATAATATGACACAATCGGGGATGGCAAGGCATTATATGCCATGACAATTGTGTTGTATTGCATTCTGGTGAGCATTAAATTGTAAAGCATCTTTGGCAAGGATAGCCGTTCAGGAACGCACACAGCGCAGAAGACCCTGAGAGAATAATGAGATTTTGAAAGGAGTGAAGGAAGATGAGAGACTGCCAGACAGAAGTGAAGAGCGAACAGAAGAAGAAAGGCATTCCAAAGCGAAGGACCAACTGAGACAACTGAACAGGACTGAACCATGCCAGTTCAGAATCAGAAGTACTAGAAATGCGCACATTCTACTTCCATATAGTTTGGAGGATTCCAACAATTTAAACCTCGTACGTTGTCTACTCGGCGCAATAGAATCGATTATAATATTACCAGAGAATCACCAATGCTGAAGTGAATTATAAGGCAGTGACGTTTATTTTGTGTCTTTACTAAGAAAAGAAGATTCTCACCAGCTTGTAAACGAACTTTGTTCTACTCTGTGATACTTTTCAGACCAGTGGTAATTAAGACGGACACAGTGGTGAAGGCATTACTTTCTTCGGTGCCTTGGAACCTGAAAGTTTCGGATTCGAATCCACCTCAATCCGATACTTAGGGACCCTGGGAAAGTCAAACATATTCAACATTTGCTCATGCGCTTCGGCGTGAAATTCAGATTAAGTGTCGAGCTTGCATTATAATGGTGCGCTTTAACTTTAACAAGTGCACTTAAAGATTGCGGTAAGGATAATAATCATGAGAGTCGAATGAGCAGAACGGGAATTAGAAAGGTCATCATATGAATGGGCGCCTTACGCCTCAGATGCAGATGTAATCTTATACACCATTATTTCATACGCTGCATGTTCTATGAAGTGAAGCAACTGCAAACGACTACGCTCGATACGTGATTACGTGTTCAATAATTTGTCACAGAAAGATCCACACTTAGACCTGTAACTGGCGATAAAACCTATAAACATGAATGCAACTAAGCAACGGTTTCGATTAGTTATTAAGTTAAAACTATTACAATTAACATTATTGCTTATGCTATAGATACGAACCGTCTTAGAAGTCGCAAGTTGCAACCCAATTATACTATACATGCTGCGAAAAAAATCACTATTCATACCACATATATTTACTACTACTATTACCAATATTCCATTGATAAAATCCCAATGCTGGAACTGTGGCAGATTGCACCGATTCCTCATACCTCGATTCTAAACGCCCAGAAAAGCGGTTCAGTCCAAAAACCATCTGTATGAATGTCTAAAGTTACTTATCCTGAGTAAGTATTTCGCTTACACAAGAACAGTGACATCGATCTGACATTGCGTATATGTAAATGAAGCGTCTTAGGATCATAAGAATCATAAGCAGCTAAGCTGCTAAAGAGAGATTAATGCAATTGGGCAACTGCGTGTGTACATGTACGTATATTCGTTTGAAAGCAATTTCGGCAATAATAGCACGAGACGAATGTGTTTTAAAGGTGTTTAATACACAAAAATTGCTTTGTCATAATTATATTAATATTAAAGGGAGCAATCAGTTATTGGAATTTAATTTAATAGACAGTTAGACTATGCTTTAATAATTATGTTTGAAAAGAACTCTACAGACAGCGTATCCGGTCATCAATGATGTCTACGATAGATAGATGGTTGACCACATGAAACTTATGCAATGCATTGCTAATGGATGAGTTAGTCTAATGACGATGACACTCTCTCGATTGGTCGGCGTAGGTCTACCCGACCTGCAACTCGTTTAGTACACGGAGTCTACTCATCATACTCTGCTTCACTGTCTGAATTTCAACCCTTCGTGCACAACAATTGCACAGCGCCATCAAGCTTCGTATTTTGTGTACGCTGATAAAAGCAGCGTCGTTATGGTGATGGAGATCGACGTAAAAACATGCTCGTGATTATACACCTTTATTATAATTTGGAACTCTGCTATAAATAAGCCAAGAACACTATTATATTATTATCTGACAGTAAAAGAACGTTGAGTTCTACAGTGTTAATCAGAAAAGAATAATAGTGCAAAACTGAAATACATCTGACTAGAAAATTAGGTAGAGAGGTAATTGCATTGTCGGATTTTCTGCGCTTCTCGCAGCAAGAGCCTTTCAGAAGCGTTCCCAGTGCGTTCAACCCAAAAAAGGCATGTTTTCAGACGAGAGAAAGAAGAGGATACACTACCAGAAAGGATGGCAGAGCGAACTGATGGGGGAAGCCCATTCCATCGGGAGGGACCAATGCAGGCAAATGATCTGGATTGAGCCATGGCGGTCCTGACTCGAGGGACAAAGAGGTCAAGCCGATCAGAGGACCTAAGAGGACGCAGCGAGGTGGCAGAAAGGGGGCGAAGTATCTGATAGCACAGATACTTCGGAGCAAGACCAATTTGAGACTTAGGGACCAGAATCAGGACTTTAAATTGTATGCGGACGAGAGAGGAAGCCAGTGAAGTTGTTCAGTCATGAATGTAGAAATGTGGGAGAATCGAGGAAGACGGGCAATGAGCCTAGCAGCAGCATTGAGTACAGATTGCAGAGGAGCTAGGCGAACCTCAGGCAGGCCAATAAGGACAGAATTACAATAGTCAATCCGAGAACATGCAAAAGCGTAAAGATCGAAGATGAGACAGATTTGCGAATAGCCCTGAGACGTCTTAGCTGGAAGTAGGAAGAGCGAGTAAGATTGGCAATGTGCTCAGTGAAGGTAAGAGAACTATCTAGGGTGACACCTAGGTCTCGAACACTGGAGGACCTAGGTCTCGAACACTGGAGGAGAAGTTGAAGTGAGGAAAAGTTTGAGAGAGCAGTGTATAGTCAAGTTTTTGAAGCTGTTTAGGAGTGCCAAACTAAATCAACTGGGTTTTGGACGAGTTCAAAGAAAGACGATTAGACGACATCCACTATAGAGACAAAGTTTAGTACACGGAATCTAATCCTCATCCTCTGCTTCACTGTTTGAACTCTGATTCTTCGAGCACAATTGCACAGTGCCATCAAACTTCGTGTTTTGTGAACACTGATAAAGCAGCGTCGTTAAACACAAGTTGCCACTTATTATGGAAATATATTCGACGTAAAAAATATGCAAAACACTCGTGATTATTTTTACACCTTTATTATAGTATGAAATAGCGCTATAAATAAACCAAGAGCACTTTATTGTGCGAATTGTCCATTTGGTTCTACGTTGTTAAGCAGAAAAGACCTATTATAACGCAAAACTGAAATACATCTGACTAGAAAATTAGGTAAAGAGATAATTGTGTTAGGTCTACACAATAGGGGAACTTGGTCCCTTTGAAAATTTACACCTACTTCATAAGTACTGCGTTTTGGATGTTAGCAAATTTCTTCGCACTAAGGCATTAATGCTATTAACGATTTACAAAGAGAATATATGAATTAAGAAATCTCTATTGAAAATATCAATGTTCTTGATATCCTGCATTTCACTTTTTTAAACGAAAAACGCTTCCTAAAATATAGCCGTAACCATTGAGTTTCGCCCCTCTTATAGAAAGTTAGAGGGCGCTAACGTCCCTAACAGAACAAGAGTGAGCTAAATGCACGATGTTCACCGTAAACATTATAGAGTAAAGCTTGCGATTTATTTAGTTTAATTATTAAAAATCACTGAGTCAGATTCAAACTGTAGGGCGGGTCTACGTTATAATAACGGCGAAATAGAAGTCATTGCATCGGTAGCATACGGCTGCGGAAAGTGCATCACACATAATCAAATGACATACTCGTGTTTACACATAATAACATGGTTTTCACATTTATTTTCGTCGTTTATGTTTTAAAACTATGTTGTGCTATGATGACGTTACCCTCGTCGATTAGCGATTGATCAAATTTCTTGTATTTATAAAACTTGAAGACAGCGTTTTAAAGGTGTTTACGATGACATAATTCATGCATTTGTAATCCAAGTTACGCTAACGTATTACGCTGCTCTTACGTGCTGTAATAAGCCGAGCTATTTTCTATCCAGGGTAACGGCCTCTGTTGTCATAGACCCTGGTCAAATCGGATCCATCCATCCATCAGTGATTCAGATTCAAACTGTAGGGCGGGTCTACGTTATAATAACGGCGCAATAGAAGTCATTGCATTGGAAGCATACGGCTGCAGAAAGTGCAATAGACTTCGTCATGTTTATACTTATTTCTGTTGTTTTAACTTCTCCTTATGACACAGCGACGGCGAGGATGGAAGGGATCCACCAACCTCTCTGCAAGCTAGATATATGTAAAGGAATTATATTCCCCAAGATGAAAAATATATTTTAAAATTGCCAGCACAAAAATATGCAATGTGTTTGAGGGAACATTTTACTGTTCGATTCAATCCCTGTGGCCAGAATATGTTGGTCAACAATTAGCTTCAATGACTCTCTCCAACATAATTGAAATGCTAATGATAGACGAGGTAAAATTCATGAAACGCTTATACTATTAGGCTAACAATATACTGATGGATAGAGTAATATGAAAAAACGGTCCATGGTTTCACCAGATGTCACTACACAAAACAAAAATATGTTCGTACACATCATACACTATACACCTTTTATAGCATTTTAATGAGATTATATAAACTCCACCAAATGCGTTTTATCGCCAAGTTAAAGTTTATGACTAGATCAAGTGAGATCAACGTCAATGGAATGGATCCGATTTGACCAGGGTCTATGACAACAGAGGCCGTTACCCTGGACAGAAATTTGCTCGGCATATTACAGCACTTTAGAGCAAGGTACTGAACCAGTTTTTAAGATACTTTGAAGCTGTATAAACTCCACATCACGAGAATTATTAAGGTAGCGAGAGGAAATCAGTTCTTTCAGCCACCAGTCTGACCTTGAGTGCGTGATAATAAAATATTCCGCCTAATTAAACAGAACCAAATTTCCCCGATACAACTATAATTATTATATTTAACTGCTTTGAGTGTAAATTAAATAAACGGCGCGTGTAGTTGATCTATTCAGCCAATAGATGTCACTAAACAATGGATCAACGACACATTCAAAACATGCAATAAATAAATTTTAATACTCGAAAAGTTCGTTTTTACCGAAATTTAATTTCAAGCGTGCTCGAAAAATGAACAGTTTAAAATTGTGCTTAACATTTGAAATCAGAATTATATGTATTCAACATTTGTAACCATAGTTACTTTCAAATGTTAGACCTACAATATAAGTTAATGTTGTGAGACAATTTGTGTAAAACAATGTTGCTTAATTTACATTTGGTCCTGTTGTCACAATGTACGAGCATAGAAAATGCATGATGAACTCTTATAAGTTGTCAGAGATTGAACATTGATCAAATTTTTAAGTTTCATTTAAACACATGGTGTTATTATGATGCTAGAAATTTGTTTTCATTCATTGTATAATTTCTGTATTGTCGTCAACGGCCATTGATGTCATAAGACGACGTTAAACTTTGAATAATAATAATAAATTATTTGCTAAACTCCGCCATTGTTTAGACTCTGACAGTGTCAGTCCCAGGCCTGGATAAAAGAGGAGGGCGACAATAATCTTCTTTGCTATGAAAGGCTGTCGTTAAGCAGCATCAAGTCATTTATTATGTAAATGCTAGTCGTGTGGAAGATCGACGTTAACAGAACTTGGATTACAGATGCATGATTTTTGTTATCGTAAACACCTATAAAACGCTGTCATAAAATGTTATAAATAAAGCAAAGTTGACTAATCGCTAATCTGTTTCCTCTAGAGTGCAGACCAACCAAGAAAACATCAACGTTAACTCTGCTTTGCGGCCACAAACTGGTGAGAAATAAAGTGACAACGATGTTTGGATAAACGATAAGGGCGACGTCATAATAGCACCACATAGTTTTAAAACAGAAACGACGAAATAATGTAATCTATTTTCCCAGCATCTAATTCCTTTCCCATTGATTGAAGTCTTGGAAGTTGGACTTGAGAAGTACGGCGCAGTAGAAGTCATAACCTGACACCTCGCATTTCAACGAAAGCCATCAAACTTATTATCAATATTCAAACATTCTCATCTTTGATTTATCATTCTCTAATCATCATTACCCTCATCATTCATTGTTATGACTGCAGTGACCACGATAATCATTATTATCATTTTAAGCGCATGTTATGCATTGCTGTCGTATCTTTATCTTCGTAGGGTAGGGGCTCTGGGGGGAGCGTTGTAAGCTCCCCCAGCGGGGTCTGGGGCGGATCTCCAGCGACCAACGCATTTGAGTCGAAAGCTGCGCTCACGTCGAAAAATGCCATAAGGGTAACCTGAGAGTTGTCAATGGATATGCGAAAGAAGGCGAAGAAGTAAAGTCTCAGTGGAGTGGTCTTTCCGGAAACCTCAATGAAAAATTTTAAGGATATCATTTTTATTAAGGTAGTTACAACTGTTTCATTTTTTTAGACAAAAAAGAAACATTTGCTGTGGGCCTAAAGTTAGTTGGATCTGCCATATCCAAACTTAGGCACTGGAACAACGATTGACCGTTTCTGTGACTCGGGAAGGACACCATCACGGAGAGAACTATTGCAGAGGAGTGTAAGGAAATGAAATAGAGTGCCAACTAACTCCTGGAGGAAGAACGTAGGGAGAGGGTCTATATAGTTCGCAGGTCTTCGGCGCAGATGTAAGAATGATTCGTCGCAGCTCTTGAGCTGAGACAGAATCGAAGGAAGACAGCTCACAGATAACCGGAGGAAAAATCGGTGAACAGGTAGCCGCAGCGTATCTGACGGTGTTTACCTTCGTTGTGAAAACGTCTAAAAATGCATCAGGCGAGAAGAGAGGCGTGGTAGTGTTGTCTCCTGGTCGGGCACGTTAGTCAAAAGATATCGCTGAGCGATAGGTGACGCATGTAGCGTTAGTAGCACAAACACCTTTTTAAACGAGCCTAGAAAAATGTATATATTTAGTAGATATATACAGTCGGGGATAATATGCAGCTACTTTCATAAATTTGTAAATTGGTTAACCCTTTGACAGGCAACAAAAATAAGTGATTATGACTCGGCATTTTATGGATTATTTTGTTTAAAAGTTTCTCCTACATGATATGCTGCAGATATTTTGTTGTGTAAAATGCTTGTTGAATTAAAGAAAAATCTGTTGGGGTCCGAACGGACTGCTGCTAGTAGAAGTCATGCGTATCGTCAGGTGCCTTACAGCACGCCATGAGCTTTTGAACACAATTTCTTTGTTTTCGTGTTTTTCATGAAAACTTCCACCTTCTGAATGAGCCTTAGCTCTGTCTTATAATGCATGCTGTTTATTTGCATAGAAGGAATAGCATGACAGTAATAAACAAATGAAAATAATGTACTGATGAACCAAGCACTACTAGTAAACTCCAATTTCCAAATGATGGTTGTCTAATTGGGATAGGATTAAGTAATTATCGGCAAATCTTTGATATCAGTTTCTTTATACTTTATAGATTGTAAGTCCCTCCCTACTGCTGGAGTTTCCGCCAATCCAGACAATGATTAGGAGAATTAAACTTCTACCAATATTCGGACTTTGCCTGAATGAAAACTGCAGCATCGCTAAATAGAAGTGACCTCTGCCGAGAGAAATAAGTCCGATTGAAATGTAAGATAATGAAAGTTTCACTTAATAAACCTTTTAAAGAAACACTATGTCGCTAAATAACACGCAGTATTATAGCGCGTCACTTAATTATAATTTAAACACCATTGTTGCAAATTGATAAAACTCTATAAAAACCACACGTGCCAAATCGACTGTATGACCAATGTCCAGAACATCTATAATTATGTTATCGTAGGAATGTCGGCGCTAACAGACCACGGCGGTGAAAGGATATAAAACTACCTATAGTCTGCGAGTGGGTTGTAGCCAGCTCCCCGCGCCGGCGGAGCGGGTTCGATTCCCCGGTCGGATCTTTACATACCGCGGGTGGCTCGGTCGCAATATAAACGTGGAGTCGGCGCTGAAATCATCTTCGATATCATAAAGAGTCGTTAAACCCATACATTTCATTTTTGTAATGACTCAGATGACAGTTACTAAAAGTGAACAGTCGCTTAACGGTCATGTGACCACGAGTTCAGTGGAGCCATCTAGCGAATGGTAAACCTAGCAACTGTTGTTAGTCTTCTTTTTTTTCGCTTCATATAAAATTATAAATTCTCTTTTCACTGCTTGCTTTATTAGCTGCTGCACGTGGTTACGTTTTTTTGCGTGCTTTGTGTTATTTTCTTCTCTTCACATTTCTATTGTTTAGAATTGTAGGTGTGATAATAGAGTGGAAGAGAGAGATAAATAAAGACAGGTAAATGCAAATGTAATCGGTTTTTATATAGCGGCTATCTTATGACCTCGACCCTGAGGATGAGATTATTCGCCACCGCTCGCCCGTTTGAATGGACGCCACGCCATTTAGGTCCCCTTGGACGGGCCGTGCTAGCCCGAGATTTTGAATCTCTGAAATAGACACTTTCGGGAATCGAACCGCGGCCCGCACACTCTCTTCCACAGACGCGCGGCCGCCAGCTCTCTTACCGATGTAGCTAACGTGGGCTAACACGCCAACGTGGGCTAACAGGTGACAGATTGGAGAACAGACGCAGACACACAGAGAGGGAGACAGACAGGCACAAGTAATATAGAGGTTCCTTAGACATTGACACATGTCCGAGTATCAGCCGACAAAAACAACCTGTCGAACAAGCTTTCCAGTAATAGCCATGTGAGCCTCGTTTGCAAATCCCACAAAGCTGGTATGGAATACGGGACCGGTGTGACTGTGGAGTAAACACTGTCGTTAAACTGCAGTGGGTCGACGTTAAATAACTTGGTCTATAGATGTATCAATTTTAACATCGTAAACACCTTTAAAACTTGTTGTTCAAATGTTATAGATAATCAAAATTTGGTTATTATGTGTTCAACGCCTCCCTAACGTGATGCTCGTGGTCAAGTGTTTTGTGCTAAGTGATGCTAAACTGCAACAGCTTCTAATTATCATAGGCCGAGTAATTTCATTCACTGACTGAAAGGTTGATGCTGACGGCCTTGGCGGACAGGATATATCAATAGACAGTGGAAACCGCGCACCATTTGGAAGGTGCCAGTCTTAAACCGTATAAACGAGGAGGGCTGCGCCAATAAATTAACCCCCCCCGTTCATAAGCAGTAATGGCAAGGATAACCAGCAGTAACTAAGTGACAATCACCTATCATCTGACTACGAGTTCAATAGAGCCATCTAGCGAATGGCACTTCAAGCTTCAGCCGTTCAGCATCTCCCATTATTACTCATGGAAATTCTCTGTCGATTGCTTTCTTAGCTTAAACACCTTTAAAACGCTTGTTTTTATTCTATAGCAATCATTAAACGTTGACTGAATCGTGTTACGAGAATTACGAGAAGTGAAACATATTAATGAATTTACAGAAGCAAAAGATAAATTGTATCTTAAAATATGTGGTTAATGTATATTAACTGTACAGCATTTTCTGTTTAGCAATGAACACTAATGACATTGGAAAGTTATGTTAAGACAACATTGAATGATGTATATTGGACACGATTATTTCAGTTTTTCTCCACTGTATATGCTGTAAATTGTCGTCAACGGCCTTTGATGTCATACGACGACGTTAAACCTTGGATAAATAATAAACTGAATCGTGTCGCAAATAAAATAGGAAGTCATCTGCAGTAAATAACAGAGCAACCGATATTCATTCATTCATTCATTCATTCAAGAATTTATATAGCGCGTCTTCAAAGGGGGCTACTCAGATGCGCTACCGACTCTAGCACGGCAAAAAAGGACAGTTTCGAGTTGAATAAAAACAAGTTTCAGTAATAACCATAGGAAGTAGTCGTAGCTCCTGTGGGAGCCCATCATAAACTTTAATAAACTTAGCTGTGGTTAATCAATCAGTCAATCAATCAATCAATGTCCTTTGGGCTCAATGCCTGCAGGAGTCCGACGCCACTCTCTGTCTGAGTCTGTTTCGCGTCATGTTGCCCAGCTTCAACCGGTCCGGTCTGCAGGTCTGCTCCATACCATTAACATCTTGGAGCAGCTGGACCACCTTGTCTGATTGAAGAGAATATGGGAGAGAGGCATGAAGGACAACCCGGGTCAATGCCCGTATGTGTCCCATGCTCTCTTTTCCAACTCTCTCCACCGGTCTGTCCTGACCGACCTGTGCATGTCAGCTCCATATCATGACACCTTGAAGCATCTGGGTCGCTCTGTCACTTGTGCCGTGGTTTTTGCGGATTTCAATCGTCTTGGTCTTTTACTGCCAGCGTGTCGCCACCCATCTGACAAACCTTCATCCTTTTGTCCGGGCTTAGGACCGGCACAGGGACGTTGTTGGTTCCCTGTGGCGGAGGATGGATGCAGTTTTACCTCATGCCCAGGACAAACGTCGTGCCCAGGACAATTTATTAGCTTAAACACCATTAATACGCTGGCTCCCAATTCTATAGAAAACGCTAAACTCTGCGTGTATCGATCATTTGAGTTGTAACGTCCAGCATGCGGCTTCTATGAATCTTAATCCATTTAATAACCAGCCTATAATTGTGTGGGGACTTGAGATTCCGGCTGCTTAGCGTGCATGATAAATTATCCAGTCTGGCTATACACAGAACATGATCCTGTCGGTGGAAATATAAGCTTATCTAACAAGATTGTAGGTGATGAGAGGTACAAGTAATTTCCATCTTCAGCCAAAGATATCGCTAAACAATAATAATATTCAAAATGAGCCGTGTCGTCGAAACACCTTGAACACTCATTCTCCCGAGGTTATAAGTAGGCCTTATAAAAATCAGAAAAACATCCGAAGGCGAGGGCCTTTGTTTCCATAGGCCTTCGAAAAAATCTAGATCCTCTTCCATATCGTAGAAAAATCGACGTTCAAGTGTGTCCCAATTAGAAGAACTATAAGATTGATAAAAAATGATCCATTTTGGCCACCAAGCGGTTACCAACAAAATGAAAACGACGTTCGGATAAAAAAAAAGTCGAATCGAAATTCCGTCATCATGACACAACATAGTTAAACAGAAACAACGAAATTTCTTTTCCTTTGCCAACTTCCTTCCATGCACTAGCTCAATCTAGTCATTCTAATTTATGCCAAATTCTACTATCGAATTCTCCATTCTATACACTAGCTCAATCTAGCGAATCAACTGGCTCCATCTAGCGAATTTTCAATTCCATACACTAGCTCAATCTAGCGAATCAACTGGCTCCATCTATCGAATTTTCAATTCCACACACTTGCTCAATCTAGCGAATGTACAATCCAATCTACTGGCTCGATCCAGCAAATTTCCAATTCGTTTCTACTTGGTCCATCTGGCGAATGCCCAAATCGACACTGGCTCCATCTAGCGAATGTTTTTTGTCTTACGACTGTCCCCCCTAATTGTCTCTTTCTGTTTCTGTGTCAAGTCACCGTTCTTTTTTTCACTCCCGCTCTCTGCACTTAATGTTCTTCTCAACTTCATATTTGTCACAATTTGTCTTCTTGGTGTCATAGCAGAGTTGGAAAGAGATTATCCAAATGTGTGTGTGTTCCTGCCAACGGTGACTCTTCCAGTTTACTGTGCATTGCTTACCAAGTGATGTAAAATTTTTGTTCTTAATGACACTTAACAT
Organism: Lumbricus terrestris; assembly: GCA_949752735.1. Taxonomy (NCBI): domain Eukaryota; kingdom Metazoa; phylum Annelida; class Clitellata; order Crassiclitellata; family Lumbricidae; genus Lumbricus; species Lumbricus terrestris. The sequence goes on along the minus strand of OX457048.1, from coordinate 5,684,887 downwards.
CAAAAAGGCCACCACAGAAAAGCGATTCTGAGTAGGTTTCTTCAAAAAGCGCTTTATAGATTTTCTGAAACAATCAGCCAATCAATATCCATTGAGAATACAAGGAAGTCAGTGGCAGATCCAGAACGTTTCGAAGGGGGGGCCAAAAATTTTTTTTGGCAAAGGTCGGAAAATTTTTCGTTGATCTTTCGTTGAAAAATCTGATGAGCTTTTTTAGTCGTTTTTGGCCGAAACCAGAGTTTAATTTAGCCCCCACCTCTGGGGGGATTGAGGTTTCCGGAGGGGTAGATAATTGACCGTCCAAAGACAATCATGAGGCGCGCAGCGCCGAGAGTGGTAGGGAAGGGGTGTGGGGAGGGGATATGCCCCTCCCCACCAGAAACTTTTTGAATTTTCACATTGCAATGGTAGCATTTTAATCTGTTATTTTAACAAAATAGCTGTACTTTTCAGTGCCTATAAGAATGCCATAAGGTCTCAATAAATATAGACTTTACTTAAAGACTTCTTTCCAGATGGATGGATGGATCCGATTTGACCAGGGTCTATGACAACAGAGGTCGTTACCCTGGACAGAAATTTGCTCGGCGTATTACAGCACTCAAGAGCTTTCTTCTTTCGAAGTTTTTAAGTATTTTCTTTCCCGAAAACTAGATGGTCTTTTTTTAAGTAAACCGCCGGAAATCTTCAAAAAAGGGTGTTCAATTTTCCTTCCCCAAAAAAACTGATGACTTTTGTAGTCATCCGTGCGAAATCTTAAAAAAGTTGTTTAATTTTTCGTCTAAAATGAGTGATGACTTTTTACTCTTCCGTGCGAAATTTGAAAAAAGGTGTTCCATTTAGAATCCAAAAAAACTGATGACTATTTGTAGTCATCCGTGCGAAATCTTAAAAAAGGTGTTTAATTTTTCGTCTAAAAGGAGTGATGACTTTTTATTCTTCCGTGTAAAATTTTCAAAAAAGGTGTTCAATTTAGCATCCCAAAAAACTGATGACTTTTGTAGTCATCCGTGCGAAATCTTAAAAAAGGTGTTTAATTTTTTGTCTTAAAGGAGTCATGACTTTTTAGTCATCAGTGAGAAATTTTAAAAAAGGTGTTTAATTTTTCGTCTAAAAAGAGTGATGACTTTTAGTCTTCCGTGCGAATTTTGAAAAAAGTGTTTCATTTCGCATCCCAAAAAACTGATGACTTTTTGTAGTCATCCATGCAAAATAATAAAAAGGTGTTTAATTTTTCGTCTTAAAAGAGTGATGACTTTTTATTCTTCCGTGCGAAATTTTCAAAAAAGGTGTTCAATTAAGCATCCCAAAAAACCGATGACTTTTTGTAGTCATCCGTGCGAAATCTTAAAAAAGGTGTTTAATTTTTCGTCTAAAAAGGGTGATGACTTTTTAGTCTTCCTTGCGAAATTTTAAAAAAGGTGTTTCATTTCGCATCCCAAAAAAACTGATGACTTTTTGTAGTCATCAGTGCAAAATCTTAAAAAAGGTGTTTGATTTTTCATCTAAAAGAGTGATGACTTTTTAGTCTTCCGCGCGAAATTTTCAAAAAAAGGTGTTCAATTTAGCATCCCCAAAAACTGTTGACTTTTTGTAGTCATCCGTGTGAAATCTTAAAAAAGGTGTTTAATTTTTCGTCTAAAAAGAGTGATGACTTTTTAGTCTTCCGTGCGAAATTTAAAAAAAGGTGTTCAATTTCGCTTCCAAAAAAACTTATGAGTTTTTAGTGAACCGTCCGAAATCGTCAAAAAGGTGTTCAATTTTTCTTCTAAAAAACTGATGACTTTTTAAGACTAGAATAAATAAAATACTTCCCAATACTTAATGAAATATAGTAAGATATAAATAAAAACAAGGAGTAAACATGTGTTATCATTCACCGCATTTTCTTGCACATATAGACTAAACTCAAAACTTAGCATGTTTCGCCCTGAATTTTTTTGGCATCTGCAAAAAATAAATTACATCCCAAACACTGTTGTTCGTTTTGACTTGATTTGTAATTAATAGTTAGTTGTACTTAGTTATAATTGTTTATTGGTGTTAATGTTTTTACAATTTACTACGAATATATACACGAATAACATACATTGCATGCCATAAATCATAGTTGGATACTGTTGAAAGATTGTTTCATTTCGATGCTTTATATTAAGACAATGCAATTGCGTGAGAGACTTAGATTAGATTTTAATTACATTTATACATTATTTTTATTATAGATTTTAATTACATTTATACATTAATTCTCCTGTGCATGACTGACACCCTGAATTTTTTTTGCCGCCATGGATGGGGGGGCACGTCCCATGGTGATTTGAAATGGGGGGGCCATGGCCGGATGGGCCCCCTGGATCCGCCCCTGAAGGAAGTGACAGATCGACCTATAACTTCAAATTTTCAGCCACAAGATTTCGCCAAACTATTATACTCTAAGGAGCACGTCACATAAACACCTTCGGTTAAAATTTAAACCCCGATACAAATACGACAAGATCGCTTGAATATGAGGATCCTGTGTGGCCGAGTGGGTTGTAGACCGCTCGCCGTGGCGGTGTACTGCGAGATTCTATCCGGCAACAAAAACTATCCGGAAACTTCTGTCATTGGTTCACGTGACATATGACGTCAGAGATCAACGCTAGATGGCTCAGCCTCGTTTTCGTTGACAAAAACGATCCGGGCTGATTGCTATAAAATATTATACGAAAAACAAATGCGGTTTGTTTATAATAGTAGGTTATAATAGTATTAAATAGTGTTAAATATTTACAAGAGTTTAGGGTTTGAGGGACAAGAACCGAGATATTAAGTTGTTTTTAGGATGGATGATAAAAGTGGTTAGTTAGTTGCAGCTGTTTCGATTCACAGCACCTACCGAGGCCGATGTCGAGTAATATTTGTAATTTAACGTCACTGTGTGATAACAAAGCTAACTAGCGACGCCTCGTTCTTTTTACATGCATAGGACTACAATACTATTTGTAGAGTGAAACCAGCGGTGGAGTTAGACAGATGTATTAGAAATGCATTTAAAAATTGAAAAATTATATATACATTCGTTAGACACCCTGTTTTCTTGTACAAAGTTCCTTAATAATCGATCTTGTAAAACGTTAATGTTTGGGTAATGCTTGTTAATCTCTGACTAAGGAAGATCTAATAATTGATCATGCTAAGGCAATAGGTCGTAATGAGGACTTTAGGCTACAATGGGGGTCCTAAGAAGGAGGGGCTTGAACTCCCATGACCCCGGAAATTCCCAAAATGGTGATACTTTAATTTTGCGTGGAATGCCCAGAAGTGAGGGATAGTGGGTAGATTGTTCAAGAGATGGTACGGTGTTGGACATGGCTTAATTTAAGAACTGGAAGACTTGAGATCAGTGTGGGAATTGTGGAAAAATAACTGGGGGTTGGCCTATGATAAACTTGGAATTGGGGTGTGAAAAACAGTTTACTATGGGGCACTAAGAAAGACTGGGGGGTTGAAATTCCCCAAACCCCCGGCAATTCTTATCCTGCTTGAGATGTGCGTGGACTGTCGCAGTCGGAGAATTATAGAAAAGTAAGATGGTGGTCTGGGGTCTGACGCTGACTTATAGGGCTTGGGTGTACAATGAAGATTCTCCGGGGTTCCAAGAGAGACTAAGGACTTGTACCCTCACAACCTCTGACAATTCTCACCATGTTCCAGAAAGTGAGAATAGAGTATGATCGTGTAGTGTTGCATTAGTTAAGCACCTTCGTGAGGTTATTGTAAGGCGCTATATAACTGTTCATATACACACATACATAGTTATGCATTAGTTGCAAGGTTTTGACATCATAACTGCAGTTTATACTTATATACGCTTGCGAGATAGTGGTTAAAAGGTGTTTAAGTTGAATGCAGAGGTAGGACACCGCTTCGTCTCTTAGATTCACGTTTTCTCCTAAATATAATTGCATAGGCTTACTCGTAATGTTACTATGCCACAATCTCACTTACAGGCGTGAATTACAATAGTTTTTGTACACCGAGTTACTATGCTGAATAAACAGAACATTATTATTGTTAACAAGCCACCCGGATATTATTTGTCAACGGATACAATCTCGCACGTATGTCGTGCGAGATTGTATCCGACAACGAAGTGGGCGTGGCCGGATAGTTTCTGTTTCCGGATAGTTTCTCGCATGACACCGGCGGAGCGGGTTCGATTCCCCGGTCGGATCTTTACATACTGCGGGTGGCTCGGTCGCAATATAAACATGGAGTCGACGCTGATCATCTTTGAAATGAAAGAGTCGTTAAACCCCAACATTTCATTTGAATATTTGATCATGCACCAAAAACTACTTATGGCAGTGTTTGAATATAGGTAGTTTGTTAGACAATATAAAATGAGAGTAGTCTTAATAAAAGAAAAACCTAGTCAATATAATGTCAATTTTAAACACATTACCATCAAGGCATGATTTTTAAAATTCCATTTTCAGAAACTAGCATTGACTGATTGCATTTGATTTTGTCAGCATAGCCCAGAAACTATCGTAAACATCCTCCATATCATTTAGTAACGAGTTGTATGTTTAAATTGATGGATAATTGATTAATCTAACCGTACATTTCAATGGATATAGCTCATTATTGCAGGCTATGATATGAAATGAACTGATGTCTTGCATTAGTAGAATCTATTAGTAAATATCTGAATAACCTAAAATCAGCCGACGATAAGACTATTCTATGATTTATATTTAGTGCAGAGACTTCTATTCTTCTTATCCGTTTCAAAACGATAGAGCTAAGTTACTGTGGGCAATATTATTCTCAATACACTACAGCATAGGAACAACAGTTTACAAATGTAATAATCAACAGAGCTATTAATGCAATACCACATACAGTGGTGTGAAAAAGTTTTGCATCACTCATATATTTTCTGTATTTCTTCTGTTTTAAGATGAATAATGTACTGGTAAACATGTGGGCGTTAATTAAAGGTTTTCTTATTGTTTGGTTCGAGTCTATGTGCATATTTCTTTAAATTTGACATGATGAAAGTTCATTTACCACCTCGTGGCTATACCAGTATGAGTAAGGCCATACAGGCTTGCAACCCGCTAATGCTTGTTCTGTGCATAGTGCAATGTGTTGAGATGAAATAACCGGTTATGTGTGGTCGTAGGCCTTCTTTATGATTTAGAGGCATGGAAAAGGCCATTTCTGCGTGTTAGTGATGCACCAATATTTTTGGGCCAGCCCTTGTTCTTCACCACTTGTCTGCAACGTTTCGGCATCAAGTGGACCAGCTTGACGAGGGGGTCGTGGGACACAACGCGGTTCCAGGCGGCGATGAGCGATTCGATGAGCTCGCACTTGAAAGTTGGATATCTCTTGGATATCTCCAAGGCTACTTTATGCCACAGATTCTCAATTGGATTCAGATCCGGGGACCGAGCGGGCCAGTCCTGCGTTGTTTTCTTTCGTTATGGTTTGGATCGCATGGCTGCCAGTGGCGTCGGACGTCTGCATATCGTCGATGGAATGGTCAACGCAGCCAAGTGCATCGGCATACTGCAGAAGTGCATGGTGCCATCAGTTCAGCAACTCTTCCCAAGTCAGTTCCCCTTTCAGGATGACAATGCACCATGCCATCGTGCCAAACTGGTGACCAACTGGAACAAACAGAACAATGTTAAGACGCTGGACTGGCCCGCTCGGTCCTCGGATCTCAATCCAATTGAGAACCTGTGGCATAAAGTAGCCTTGGAGATATCCAAGAGATATCCAACTTCCAAGTGCAAGCTCATCGAATCGCTCATCGCCGCTTGGAACCGCGTTGTGTCCCACGACTACCTCGTCAAGCTGGTCCACTTGATGCCGAAACGTTGCAGACAAGTGGTGACGAACAAGGGCTGGCCCAAAAATATTGGTGCATCACTGACACGCAGAAACGGCCTTTTCCAGGCCTCTAAATCATAAAGAAGGCCTACGACCACACATAACCGGTTATTTCACCCCAACACATTGCACTATGCACAGAACAAGCATTAGCGGGTAACAAGCCTTTATAGCCTTACTCATGCTGGTATAGTCACGAGGTGGTAAAAAAACTTTCGTCATGTCAAATTTAAAGAAATATGCTTATAAACTCGAACCAAACAATAAGAAAACCTTTAATTAACGCCCACATGCTTACCAGTACATTATTCATCTTAATACAGAAGAAATGATGCATAGAAACGCAAAATATATGGGTGATGCAAAACTTTTTCACACCACTGTACGTTCTAAGCAGGATGAAATCATTGTGTCTCGGGTCTTGCATTGTATGGAGATATCTACGGGCTGGGTGGGGTTGTAGTGTGGGATGTGACAAGATATATCCGTTCTATTTCTCGCGGAAGTCCATGACCTTAGCCAATAAAGTATCAGTCAGAGATTTTTTGGGGGTAAGTCTCATGACGAGAAGGAAAGAACGGATGATGCGTAATCGCCTTAAACACCTTTTACATGCAGCCTTAGTTATTAGAAATAGGGTTAAGTCTAATTGACGAAAGATCATTTTTTACTTAACATAAACATTCATTATGACAGATTCATTCATTCATTAGTTCGTTCGTTCGTTCGTTCGTTCGCTCGCTCGTTTGTTCGTTCGTTCGTTCGATCGATCGTTCATTTGTTCGTTCGTTCAATAATTTATATAGCGCTTATTCAAGATGACTACTCAGAAGCTATCAGGTACTATAAATTACATATACTTTTCATCTAAAAGGGAATTCCTTCGTAAGTAATGGATTCAAACAATTAATCGACGTTTCTGTCTAAATTTATTTTAATCGCAATTGACATCTAAATACACAACTTCAACTATTTTGATAGTTTGTAACTGCGGATATTATGTTCAGAGCAACGCCAACAGTTATACCGACGTCATGAAAACATCTGCTTTCATACCAAACACTATACCGTCAGAAAATCGCAGAATTTCTGTCTCTATTCCTCTTCTTCTACTAAGATATCCAATGCTGATTGGTTTTCATCCAATTTACTACTGGCAGTAGACTTTCACTTCTGATATCGAGGAACACTTAACCCATTGGTTAGGCTACTGCACAAGACATACATAATCATCGCTCGTCTTAAACACCTTTAACATGCATTATTAGATAATATAAATAAGGCGAAGTCGAGTTCATAACAGAAAGCTCTTATGTGCTGTAATATGCCGAGCAAATTTCTGTCCAGGGTAACGGCCTCTGTTGTCATAGACCCTGGTCAAATCGGATCCATCCATCCATCATAACATTTGAATATCATACAATTGTTCACAACTGTAACAGACACTAGTCTTGCACTTCTGATATCGAGAAACACTTTAACCCATTGGATATTCTATAATTTATAATATTTGAATCAGCGTCTGTAAACAGAAACTACTTTAAATATGACGATGATTATCCAATTTGACTATTAGTAGTTTTTTATATTTCCATTTCTATAGCGCCCCTTCATGTTCGCTCCTCAGAGGCGGCTTGAAGGTGCATTCGAACCCAGAATCTTCCGGCTCCAAGGCACCGAACTCTCCACTCCTCCACACACACATATGATAATATTATATTGACGTATTCGGATTTTATTGTCGTTTGAATATATCGGGAAAAAACAATGCAAGTCTTAGACACCAATTACGCTTATTTTGCAGTGCTATAAATACTGGCTATTTGCTTGATTTGTAATGAAAGACTTTATCTGATAAAAAAACTTGAAAGTGGTCTTTGTAATATTATTCATGCAATGTTATTATAGAGAACATAGATCATTTATTGTTAACTTGTAAAAAAGAAAATTTATCTGATGTACTAAGAAATGCATGTGCTGCTTTTATTAGACTTCAATACTAAGAATTTACTTGATAACGGTTATATGCAAAGCGTAGTTTATAGGCTTATAAACCAAATACCTAAAGGAAAAATTGTGTAGGCCTTTATACTGTCGTTTATAAGCCCGTGTAAGAAGTTGTACATGGTGCATGACCAACTTATTAAAAGATGCATATTCGTGTGCTTGGAAGCTCTGCTTTGCTTCTGAGTTTGTTTCTTCTCTAAATATTTGTTGTTTTTGATTTTTTCGTTAAGTACATATGTCTAATGAAAAATTTCTGAACCAAATTCATATGATGGTTGATTTCAAGGGTATGGTGAATCAATATATTGAATTTTGAAATACGATTGTTTAGTATAACAAAATAAGATATAAAAAATATTACTTTTTTGTGACAATGCATTGAGAAACTGATCATAAATGTGCTTTGTTGTTGTCGTTGTTAATATTGAATGTCATGCCATTGTAACATGATTGTGTTGGGATATTGTTTGTCTTTTTGCTCTTGTTAGAGCAAAATTATTTCTCATATTGACCTGTTTAAGAATTTTTTCACTGAAATGTAGAAATGATGAATCAAATTTATATTAAGAACAGTAATCAAAGAAAGTTTGTGAAATTGCTTGCGTATGACAATTACTGCAACATATTAATGAATGAAACTTTGACACCCGGGGTTTGTAGATCGAGGAAGAAAGAAAAGAAAACAGGATGATTTTTGAAGTTTTCATTAATATTATACAACACACGAGGCGACGACGACGACGCCAACAACCCATTATAGAAAGAACGGAAGTTGGTGACTTTGATTAGTTACAAGCAAGCTGTGAAACTCTATCGATCTCATTAAAACGAACCCATGAAAGAGAAACAACCGAAAGTTGTTGGAAAGCGGAAAATAATTTTTACACAGGCGACTGAACAGACTGAAGATTATACGTCATACAAGAAGAAGGTTTCACAAATTGGATCACAAGACAAAACGTCTTTCATTATCAAAATAAGAGGACGAATGTACGCAGCATGTTGCGCCTGAGCGCATTTCATTCATAGTTGAGAAGCGCACATCTTATAGATGAGTGTTGAGCATCACTGTTGTTCCTCTTGAAATCTATACTTGTAAAACGCCAAACAAACTCTTGTCGACGGTCACGATCTCAGTTATCACAACTATGGACACAGTCTATCTTCGGATGCAACAACTGATTTTAATCAATCAGCGCATGTTCAAGGTGTGATAATGGCTGTCCATATGCTCTAACTAAGAAGTCCACTGCTGTCAATAATTATTTCTTTGAATTTGCGTCAATCAGACGTTCTCATGACCATTGCAGTCATTTAGAATTTCAATATCGAGAAGTCCAGCCAACGAATCACATTGACATGTGGCCGCTGAGAGTCGCTAGTCGTCTGCGAGAGACTCGGTGTATAAAGAGTGGAAGACCGTTCCATGTTGAGGGTGATACCACCGAGAAAGCACGTCCCTCCATAGTGGAAGTACGAGCAAAAGGGACTTAGAGCAGACTTTGTTAAGTCGAACGAAGGGAGCGGAAATAGCGAGCACTAAGCGTAGGGCTACAGAGCTCACAAAGGTATTAAGAAGCAATGCCTGTCAAGGCTAGCATGCACCGTCAGACTAGAATAGAGATCCTGTAATTATTCGATTCACTGCTTGAGAGGGAGCCAGAGGAGAATGTCGCGGGTGTAGTTGGATATGTGGCTGAATGTGAATATGCGGTCAATTATAGAGCGGACTGCAGAGCGCAGGCCGCGATCAAACACAACTCAGACGGGCAATATTGGTAGACCTGCATAGAGAGAGTAACAGTTGTCAAGTTTTATAGTGGCGAAAGTACGGGTTATGGCAGCAGCAGCATTATGACTAAGCGAGCGAGTAACAAGTTCATAGCTGACGCAGTTGATAATAGCAGTCATGGCTGAGTGATTGAAAGTGCATAGCAAAGTGAGTGCTTTGTCCAGATTATTACACACCTTTTACACAGTAATTTCTTACTTTATAAATAGCGTCACTGCGTTAAAACATTAGGTTAGGAAACAGCTGTTACCGCCACTTGGACAATCATTAAAACATTCGAGCAACCGAATGACTATGATTATTAACCCTCGGGCTACCAAGGGGGGTGGTTGCCACCCCCCCTAGGTTTTTCCCAAATCAAACGCGTTCCGTCTGGAATAAAATTTTGAAAAAATTGGTAGCTGTAGAGCGTTCATTGGGACACATTTTGAGATAAAACTTTTTATGATGCCCCCTACCGTTCAAAAGTTACACCCGATATACCAAAGGCACCAGGGGGGTGGATACCACCCCCCCTAGAATATCGTCTGTAACTTTTCCGCCCCTTAATATTAAGAGACACAAATAATACCATTCTATAGAGGGAATGTGGGGCTACATTTCCATGCTCATTGAGTTGTCTTTTGACAACCGGAAGTGCTCAAAATAAATTAAAATATATATAAAGGTGTTTTATTTTCATAAAATTGTCATGTTTCTTTCTATTATAACTTATCCATAATTTATTTTTTAATAGAAATAAATTATGCCATTCTGTAGAGGGCATTTAGGGCTATTTTTAAATACTAAATAATTTAAAATTTGATGACCGGAAGTGCTCAAAATAAATTAAAATGTATAAAAATGTTGGGTTTTTTTGCAACGCGAGCCGATAAGTCTGCGTAAACGTTTTTCAGCATTTATAACATTTTTTTGTTTTGATTTAACATAAAACAAACTTATTACTAGTTTTTATAGTTTAATATTGGAGTTTATTATATGTAAACTACTTTTTATATATAAATCATGTATAAAACACACAGAATCTAATATATTCCCTATGCGTAAGCATACATTTTGTGGAATCGACGGGTACCCATGGTACAAAATTCATAATTTCGAGGTGCCTTCATATTTTCTAAACCTAAATATACCATTTTGTGCAGAAATGAATGCTGAATCGAATGGTGTATTACAAGTTATGATATCTCAAACCAAACCCAAAATCCAGGGGGGGGGGTGGTAACCACCCACCCCTTGGTAGTCAGTGTTACAAAAAAAGCTTGGTAGCCTGAGGGTTAAGGAAGAAGTCGCAGAAAAGGCTCTTAAGTGTTGTAATATGCCGAGCAAATTTCTGTCCAGGGTAACGGAACCCTGGTCAAATCTGTATCCATCCATCGAAGTCGGCACAACGTCACAGCATCAGTAAGTAGAAAATATTTATGCTTACTGATGCAGATATTTAATATGCAAACTGTCCGTTCTAATCTTAATCCCACCCACCATCCTTAGTTCCTTACAGAGAACAGCAATTTTTGAAAACGATGTCGAGGAATTCATTTCTATAGTTTTACTGACATTTCACACTTTATTGCCAGGCCACGGTTTGCTCTTCTACCACAAAAAATTTGGACACAGTAAACGGCCATTTGCGGTATTATGCTGTTCAGAAATATTAGATAACAGTTTATTAACACTGGGTCCGAGTTCATCCCAGCCCAGGGTAACCATCATAAAGAAAATAGTTTGTATGCAACGATTCTATTGCCTGAAGCTTCAGAATTTAATTTTCAAGAACCAGTCAGTTATACAGAACAATATTGTCCGAGGATTATTCAAAAGAAACTATATAAGAAGGATGCATGCATGAAAAATTAAAATAAAAAATAATTGCGAGACGTATACTTTGCCTTGCAAGACACAATCTCATGTCGTTTCGATATAACGGTAAATACAACGCTAATATTGGAAACCTTTACTACTATGTATCGCAACGATATAAATAAATCGTAAATACGAATCAGTTATATATTGCAGGGTGGTTAAATCATTTCTAATAATTTGACAATGCCAGTATTATAAAAGAAGAACAGTAACTATAATATATAATTTTTTTTGTATGTGCACTTGTTATAGCGCCCCTTCAAGCACACTACTCAGAGGCGCTCCCGACTGCAGAGCGAATACTGCATCGGAGTTTCACGCCGAAGCGCTGAGCAATTGCGAGTAAAGGACTTGCCCAAGGTCCCTATACGCGGCGACTTGAGGTTGATTCGAACCTCGAACCTTCCGGCTTCAAGGCAACGACGCCACCACTACACCACCGCACCCCACAATGGTAATAGATTGATGACCTTAAATATTCCAACATTATTTCTTTAAGCAGTGGTGGATCCAGAACGTTTCGAGGGGGGTCAAAAATTTCGGTGTTGGGCAAGGATAAACTTCATCTTTAGTGGCCTGGAAAATAAAAATTTCCGAGAAACCGTACCATTTTCCCCGTGAAAAAAGTTGATGACTACTTGTGTAAAGGTCTGCCGAACTGAATGGGGGGCACGTCCTCTTTCCACGCCAAAATGGCTGGTGAGAAATAAATAAATTTCTAAATGGGGGCCATGGCCGGTGACACGAAACGTAGTATCCCCCCTGAAAGCTATTCGGGGGGATGAATTAATCTATCCCCCCGGATGGAATTAACCGGTCTATGCTATCCGGGGGGATAAAACATTCTATCCTCTTTTTTGAAAAATGCGCATAATAATTTTTTTTATGCTATAATCAAAATTTAAAGTGACTCTAATTGTTTTAAGTGTCCTAAGCAATGCTCAGATAAAGGCAACTCGAATTTATTTAGTGACTCTGAGTGTTCTTAAGTGTTTTAAATGTTTTAAGTGCTCTAAAAACAGGGCAAAACAAATTATCTAGTTGGAATAAACATACGTGTTAGTGGCATTGTTCAAAACAAAGCAGATGAAAATTAATTTGCAAACAAAAATACACGCGGAAGCGGTTTTTTCGACTTTTTTAAATTTGGGGGGATACAATTAATACGGGGGATACTCTATTTCGTGACACCGGATTGCCCCTCCCCCCTTGGATCCGTTCCTGTCTCCGTCGATGACAACAACACTGTTGCCAGTACTATTTAACGCCATTATAATTATTATACTCAAATTCACCTCGCGTAGTGACCTTTAGCAAGTCCTTCACTCGCAATTGCGCGGGCGCTTCGGCGTGAAACTTCGATGCAGTGTCCGCTCTGTGGTCGGGAGTGCCTCTGCGAAGTAAGTATGAAGGGGCGCTATATAAATTACCCTACTGACTAAATATTGGCAAAGAGAGGTCATTGCGATTGGCCAACTCAACCAAAAAATCTCGCGGAACAATGTATTTTATATGCGCGTCTTAAGCACCTTTTAAACGGGAAACGCTGATGCTATAAATATGGCATAACCGATTTTATTATTTTGTAGTCCCGAATGTGAAATAAAGCCACCAAATAATCGAATAATAGGATCATAAATTGATGAACATAAATATTCCAATAAAGTTATGATTTCCGTCGATGACAACAACTGGTATTTAACGACACATAATACTCGGCAACTGTTCGTATACTCTCACAGTGCCAGGCCAAAACCAGGCTGAATTAGGAGGGCGACGCTGATGATCTTTGTGGCGTTAAACTAAAACAACTCTTACGCACCACGTACGTGGGTCATTCTAAACTAAACGTCTCATAGTGGTCACAAGATGGGAATAAACAGCGGAAAAACGACGGCCTATACATCCGAGTGGTGTCAGTCCAAAGACTGGGCGAAGTAAATAGGGGAGGGCGCAGGATACACAGATGGTAACATACTTTTATAGTAAAAATATCTCTCAAAGAACTGGATTGCACGTCATAAGCACCGTTAACACGAAAATCACGATGACGTAATTTGCCGTAGAAAACGCAAGATGTCGCTCTAATCATAACAGATAATACATTTCTTCTGTAAGACACCTTTTATACTCTATGACACTCTGCTACAAATAGGACGACACGGTCCAAACACAATCGATCGAAAGGGTAAAAGGTTTACTGCTACAGTAGGGTGATGTGATGAAATCGCCATGGCATAATCGCAGAAAGTACCACGCTTTTTGACGATAGAGCATGTGAATAATATGCATGCAACCTTATGACACAACAACCCAGTACTATTCAGGCCACCACAGTCGCCATTAACCCATTAGTGCCTGATTTTTCAAAATCATCTCAAAATATAAAAACTTGGTTGCAAGTGATGAGTTAGGACAATACCTAACACAAATTCTGCAAAATTTTTGCTTTTGATGCTTTAGGAGCAAGTTTTTGAAGCGTCCCATTTTTGGGGACGCTAGGCACGAATGGGTACGTGAAGATGTACATGGTCATATGTACAGGTTATATCACTCAAGACTGTTGTTACAGTCGAGTTAAGCGAACATATAAAAAATTTGTACTCAGAATCATTAAAAAACAAATCTATTAGCAAAATTTCAACAAAATTGGCATGCCTGAATACATTTATATGCAAAATTGTTCAAATTTTGAAATGAATTGCCTACACGCATCATATCATAATAATGCTGTCCATGCCTTAAGATCAACATCCTATATCAGTAGCAACCAACACTGTTACATAAAGCATATAAAACAGTTAAATGAAGCATTATAGCTGTTTCAAGTGCTAAAGTGCTTTAGACTGGTTTTGTGTAGTAGATTGTTGGCCTAACCCTCTTTATGTGGACCGTCATTTCATTTTTCTCAAACTTTCCGAATATTTTCATTCGCACAATACATCTGAGTTCCAACAGATGGAGTTTAGTGCTAAAGTGCAAGTGAACACACTTTCTGGTTCATACAGTCAGCTTTAATTTCCCTAATAGAAACAGCTATGTGTTCAGATCCATGAACTGACCCTCACTGTTCTATATTGAACAGCTCGACCAAAGGAAGTGAAAATTTTCACATTTGTTGGCCTGTATCGTCTCAATAGTGGTATATTTTGCTCATCTACTGTAGCAGTCTCAGAGTGGTAAAGAAAGTAGTCATAGTAGCCTACAAAACATAGTGGTTGCAATGAACCACCCACACCAAGTTGAGGACTCAAGACCCCAACTCCATTATAGGTCTGACTGAGTAAAGTAGCCATGTGGTGTATTCAACGAACAGTCTTTGTAGCCAACAAGGCTTAGTTGCAGTCTGAGAGTGGTAAGAAAGTGGTGAAATGACCACTATTTTTTAGTAGGAATCAACTGAATTGACAACCAATATGCCTCCTGACTAATCCAGGGCTCCAGGCTTTGGATCCATGTACAAGCTCATCCGTATGGATGCGAATCGGAGCAAAAGCCGAGCGGTGTATTCTGACTGCCATTAGGCCTACCTGAAGTTGGAGTAGATCTAACTGAAAAATGCTACAGGAATGCTATATTCAGCACAACGCACAATAACATTTCTTGAGGTTGACTGATACCTTAGAAAAGAATGACAAATTACATAGCGACTAATATTTTTCCTTATTTATTTCAAATAAATTATAATAAATTAAATTATTAAATTTAATTTTCTAGCAACTGCATACATCAGAATGAGTGCACTTTGACCATTATTTTGCACTACATTGCATAGACCTAGTAGGTCCTGGACGATTTCTATATATGTGAAATATTCCTGTAGGCTATACATGTATACATAGGCCTAATGTAGCCTACAGTTGAAGTTGTCAATAAATTTTTGAGTCAAATAACATCATATAACGTTAACTCTCACTGCGAGGGATAATTCTGCCTACAAACCACCGTTTATACTTCTTTTCAAACAATATCTGACTAAAATACCACACAAGAAGTAAAACTGCATGTATTGAACTTCACGTACCCATTCGTGCCTAGCGTCCCCAAAAATGGGACAGCGCTTCAGTTAGAAAATGCATATGATATATTTTAGTAAAATTAATTTGATCTAATTATTTAGTTATTAGTATATACTAACCTTTGTAAAACCAAAGACAGATCTGTAGAAATACGCACACATTTTTTTTAATAAGACGCGGAAAGTCCGCAATGTTTACATTTGTTAAACTAGGCCAATGGCGTGATTAAAAACACAATTTTCAATCGAAAAAAACATTTTGGTGCGCATTTTGTGTCAGAATCACTTTATTGGCATGTTGGCATGACGGCTATTACATTAAATTGCATCTTCAATGTATATTTAATTTTATGTGAATTTTTGAAGTGGTGTCCCATTTTTGGGGACGCTAGGCACTAATGGGTTAATACAACAAACATTGCTACTAGTCTTGCTACCAGAAATATTATTATTTCAATATTGCTACCACAACCAATGCTGGAATTTAGGCAGATTCTACTCATTCTTCAGAGTCTTAAGATGTTGACAGACAGTGGAAAACCGCGTATCATGGAGTGGTGCCAGTCTGAAGCCCGCGTAAACGAGGAGGGCAACGCTCGTAAATCTGACCACTGATGCAGCCGTAATAAGCAGCAATGATCAGCAGTCACTAAGTGAGCAGACGAGTTCAATAGAACTTTTGATCGAATATTAAATCTGGCTGCAGTTGTTTCACTTCTTACTTTCTCCTCATATAAAATCTATGCTGACTACTTTAATTATTCTGCTGCTGTTAATCTTAAGAATCTCTAACACACATATACGCCACCCCTCGAGAAGCAAATGATGGTCAGCCGCAGGAAATGTATCGAAATGTTATTCCATAAAAAAGTTTCACTAGAAATTGTCAGTCAAACAATTGTGTTGACCAACAAAGCGAGTGATAAATTGCTCGATTTAACACCTTAAACAAGTTCTCTTGCAAAACTATAAAAAAGCACAGGGATATATTAATTCACTCATCAGCATCAAGCCACTCATTTCGCTTATCAGCTGCATTGGACCGATGATTTCAGAACATAATGGTCAAAAAACCCAATCCACTATGAAAGGTTACTTGGTTTCTACTCTTCTCCTCATCTCTCTTTTCAATTCTCCACCTTTCCGACGACTCCCCCTTGGCTAAATAATGACAATGATGTCGACCTGAGTCTTCACAAAGAAATAAGTAAGAAATATGACAATCATGAGCTTTTAAAGCTTATATCATAAGAACATAATAAACAATGATCATAGGCCTACTTATACACACATATAGACAGATGGATCAAAAGTTGAAAATTTAGTCGCTGCTGCTTATACAATCCCTACCCTAAATTTAAATAAGTGTATCATAATGACATAAATAGTTTGAAAACGTTTCATTGCTAGGTGGATCATTGTGTGGCAAGCATTCGGGATTTGACAATGCCAGTATAATAATATAATGACTGACCATGAGAGACAAAGTAACTAAGATCTGTAAAATGCCTAACAAATTTTGTCGACGGCAATGACTTCTGTTATCATGAACTGTCAATAAACGATTTAACGCCACATAATATGCTCGACTACTGTTCGTATACTCTGACAGTGCCAGTCCAAAGCCAGGATTAACGAGAAGGGTGACGCTGATGATCCTTGTGGCGTTAAACTAAAACAATTCCGAAGCACCACGTGGGTCATTCTAAACTAGACGTCTCATAGTGGTCGCAAGACGGGAATAAACAGCGGTGAAAGGGCCTAAACCTCCGGGTGGTGTGAGTCCAAAGACCGAACTAATTAAATAGGGGGAGGGCACAGGATGCACAGATAGAAAATAGACTTTTATAGCCAAAATATATCTTAAAGAACTGGATTGCTCGTCATAAGCACCGTTAACACGAAAATCGTCAACTCGATATATAATTACGACCTAAAATCTCATCGCATGAAAACGATGTTCAAGTCTAACTAACATCGTGTGAGAAATCAAGATTACGAATCTCACTGACAACTCATCAGATGGTCGCAGATTGTCGATATGAGTCACTTACAGAGGAGCTACATAAGTTGTGCAGAGTATAATGATGGATGGAATGGTCCCCTGAAGACGACTATCCTTCGATTGGTCAGAGCAAACGACATGCAACTCGAATAGTACTGAATTTCATCTCCTTCTCCTTCTCCTCCGCTCAGTTGTTCTAAATGAACCCTGACTACGAAATCCACTCATAATATTGCTCCACGCCATCATTCTTTTGACTTTGTGCACACTGGTTAAAACAGCGTCGTTAAATATAATTCGCTATTTACAATGGAAATACAATCATGCAATTAGAAGTATACAAGGGAGATTGACGTAATCGGTCGCGAACGGATTAAAGATGCTGCGAAACAATGCGTCTTAAATACACCTTCAATTATGTAATCTCCGATGATATAAATACTTAAAGAAGGTTTACTATTGTCAGGGTAAAAAGTAGTTGTACGACAATTTATCACATAAGTGAAGGGCCGTCATGGTTTGCCTACATTGTTAATGGACAGTGAAAAAATGCATGCCCGAGGTGGCGCCAGTCTGCAAGTATGTGGAAACGAGGAGGGTGACGATAATAAATCTTATAAACAACCACAGCACAGGCAGTAACTAAGCAACCAGTCCTTCAACTGTCATTTTTATACCTCGAATTCAGTGGAGCCATCTAGCGAATTTGTTTGTATGTGCACTTGTTACAGCGCCCCTTCAAGCTCCCTACTCAGAGGCGCTCCCGACTACAGAGCGGATAACGCGTCGGAGTTTCACACCGAAGCGCTGAGCAATTGCGAGTGAAGGACTTGCCAAAGGTCTCTACCCGGCGACTTGAGATGGATTCGAACCTGCAACCCTTCGGCCTCAAGGCGACGAATAAACCCACTACACCACAGCGCCCCATATGCCATATATAGCTATAGTTGTTCCTCGTCTTATTTTTACCGCACATAAAATCCCTGTTGACTTCTTTATTTATTATGCTGCTGTTAGTCATGAAATTCTTTAACACACTGTCTCCAAAGTGTACAGGCGTAATTAAACAATGGATACCACCACAGCTAAACATTATGAAGCAAACATGGTGCATGTGTAAGTTTCGTGATAGAGAGGTATATTGGATAATGCGTTCTAATCTTAAACACCTCTGACATAGATATTACGTCCGCTATAAATATAGCGAAGGTGATCTAAGGTTTGTGTCCTTTGCGTTTACTCTCGTTGCTCGCGTGACGTCACATGCGCCAATTTAATTGTATTTGATTTTAATAGGGAACCAGTTCAATACCAGAAAAGTTAGTTTGCTAATAAAGGAAATAATTGACGCACGCAAATTGACAGAACCGTCAGTAATAGCAAAAATCTGGATCAGGCAACAGAAAATCATCGCGCAACTGCTGCAGGGGTTCTAGGACAATTACACCAGTGCAATTACCCTCTGACAATTAACCCTCTTACATCTACTTTCGTGCAATTGCCCCCCCCCCTCCCGATAATTTCCCCCGTGTCAATAACCCCGGACAATTACCTCCCACCTATGACGAAAGAATTACCAACGAACAGCGACTAATAATAATTATTGTTATACGCAAAAGACTTGTCACACATCAAAGACTTACTATTAAAAATATAGATATTGCTAGAGTTAAAGAATGCCCAAACAACAATTAAGTTTTAGGCATGAAAGACTTGCAACACACCAAAGACTTTAACAATAGTTGACAAACAGTCGGAACCAGAGTATATACTAAAATTGAAAGTGTAAAGAAACAGCAATTGAGTTAAACAATTGAAACCATGGTTATGCACCAAAGACATAGCGTACACTGAAAAATAAATATTAGACAATTATACTAAACAATTGAAAAAAGAAACCCATTAACAATAATCATCATTTTTAACGTTTTTTCACTCCACACTGTGATGCCATTTTGTGAATGCTATTGAGTTTCGATCGAAAGGCCCATTATAAAATCAACGATAGGATGGGAACTGAGTATTGTACATCAACTCCGCTTAATTATGCAGATACAATATTAAACAAAAGAAATAATGATCATGTCTATTATTGGAGCTAAAAGTTATGTTGTTATCTTCAGCCGACCAAAGGTTTTGCCAAGCAATGGGTAACAAGCTCGTATTAGACACCTTCGCACGTAATCTTCCAAAGGTATAAATAAAGAGCCCATGCAAAAGAACCTAATCATTTTTAATGTATCATGCTTCACTGGGGTAAATTGGTCTTGGGGCCACAATTATTATAATTCAATTCAATTCATTTATTGTAACCAACCATCAACATACACAATAGACATGGTATAACATGCTTCACATTATCGGACGGTAACAAGGAAGGCCCTAAGGGATGAATATCCCGCTAACAGGGACACCTAATTACATATGCAATTTTAACAGATGGCTAGACGGTTGACATAATGAATTGAACAATAGGCTAAAAGAACAGCATGAGATGACAATTAATGTAGTAAACTTAACTAAAGAACGCAAAACAAACACAACAAATAATAATAAAATAAAATCAGTGCCTACAAGGTTAAATATCTTTGCAGTCATTAACCAAGTAGTTGCGCAGTAATGTTTTTGCTCTTTGTAAACTGGATGCTTGTTGAACATGACTAGGAAACGAGTTCCATATACCTGGTCCAGTATATTTAATATGGAATCTTCTTGAGTTTAAACGAGCGGATATGGCTCGATAATGAGAGGAGTTCCTGGTGGAATAGCAGTGAATTTCAGATCCTTTTTGGAAATACCCTGCAAAGTTAAGGGGAAGAAGATCATGGGTGAACCGATACATAAAGACTCCTATCTGGAAAGTCATTATTTGGTGAAACTTTAATAAATTAAATGATTGAAATAAAGGACTTGAGTGAATAAAAGGCTTAACTCCAGCTATGATACGTATTGCACGTTTTTGGAGAAGTACTAATTTATTGACCCTGGATTTATATGTAGATGCCCAAACTAAATTACAGTATGAGAGATAAGGATATATTAATGAGTAGTGCAATTTAACACGGATAGTGGGGGGGAGTATATGGGAAGTTCGACGAAGGATACCAACACTTTTTGCAACCTTGGCAGAGATATATTTAATATGATCATTCCATGTGAGGTGTTGATCTATGTACACACCAAGAAATTTAGTGGAGCTAACCTGCGTTATGGAGGTATCATTGATAGACAGTTGCAATTCATTCTGGGGGCACATCTTTTTATTAGTTCGAAAGAGCATAAAGTTAGTTTTATCAATGTTTAAGGAGAGTCTATTAGCAGAGAACCATTCGGCTATGAAGATAAGTTCATTGTTTACTGTTTGCATTAGAC
Source organism: Lumbricus terrestris (assembly GCA_949752735.1). Taxonomy (NCBI): domain Eukaryota; kingdom Metazoa; phylum Annelida; class Clitellata; order Crassiclitellata; family Lumbricidae; genus Lumbricus; species Lumbricus terrestris. The sequence continues at coordinate 5,663,941 of OX457048.1, read as the reverse complement.
TCTGGTAGGATTTATGAGAGTAGAAGACATTTGTATCATCAGCAAACAAGATGAATGAAAGAGTAGGAGATATATTAGGCAAGTCATTAATGTATAGAAGAAAAAGCAAGGGTCCGAGATTAGAACCTTGGGGCACACCATATCTAACAACTCTAAAGTCTGAGAGAGCTCCATTGCAGGAAACACACTGGAGACGTCTTTCGAGATAACTGGTAAACCAAGCTAATTGGATGCCTCTGATGTCATAATTAGCTAATTTTTTTTAATAGGATCTCATGATTCACAGTATCGAAGGCCTTTGCTAAATCGAAGAAGATACCAATAGAATATTCATTGTTTTCAAAGGCCTTAGAAATTTTATCATACATATCAATTCAACAGCATAGTAATGCTTTTCAGCCTTCATTCTAATTGTTTTAAATTTATTCCTGTATGAAACAAACTTATTTTTATTGGCAAGGGTAGGGACCTTTACATATTTTAATAAGAATGATCAATGTCAACGGAAAATATGGATACCATCGAGCAGTGCCAGACCAAAGGGTCAATAATGCGGAGGGCGACGCTATTTGTAATGAATGCACTTGACTCTATGATGTCAGTGGAAAGAGGAAACATCGTGGAAGAAGATTGTCAATCCGTTGATACTAAGAAAATGATGTCTTTCTTCCTCCTTACCTGCCCGTCTGTCTGCCTGCCTGCCTGTCTGTCTGTCTGTCTGTCTGTCTGTCTGTCTGTCTGCAAGTTTAGTTATATATTGACTATAGTAGCCGTCGTAAATAAGAAGAATCATTTCTTGCATAGTTTAATGCTGTTGTTATACCATCACGTGATAACCGCTCCAGTGGGGTGACTACTGGAACTGGGCTACTCAGAGGATCAAGATTTCTTTTTGTCCTCATTGTCCACCTCCTCCTTCTCTCGTCCTCCTCTTTCTCCTCCTGACACACATTCTACTCCTCCACCCCCTCCTCTTCCTCCTACTCCTCTTCCTCTTCCTCCGCCTCTTCCTCTTCTTCTTCTTCTTCTTCTTCTTCCTCCTCCTCCTCTTCCTCCTCTTCCTCCTCTTCCTCCTCTTCTTCCTCTTCCTTCTCCTTCTCCTCCTCCACCTTCTACTCCTCCTCTTTCTCCTCCTCTTCCTCCTCCTCGTCCTCATTTTTCCTTTTTTCTCAACTACTTCCACCACCACCTCTTGCTCCTCCTTCTGACACACATTCTCCTAAACTCCACGTTCACCTCCTCTCTTCCTCCTCTTCATCTTCCTCCTCCTCCTCCTCGTCGTCGTCGTCGTAGTCGTTGTCGTAGTCCTCCTCCTCATCCTCCTCTGCTAGCCAGTTGCTGTGCACGAACCCTGACCAAATCATTTATTCATCAACGCCATCAATCTTTGTATTTAGTGCACAGATTAAAGGTTCATCTTTGAACAGAAAAGTTGTCATAATACGATCGAAGTAGATTTTTTATTCAAGTATAATAATGCAATATAATGGTAGAACGACGTATAACGACGTAATCGGCCTTTGCATCAAAACGAAGTTACCTAACAATTCCAATACAGTGTGCGATTATACACCTTTAATATAAATTTATCTGATGGTATAAATCGGCTTACTTTTTGAGACAGCTTCATTAGGCAGTATTGGCTGTCTTCTGCAAGAATTTTTCCGCAGAAAGTTAGCGATATTATAAGATGCTGACAACAGTCGAAAGCCAAGTGGCGCTAGCCTGAAGCATGTGAAAACGAGGAGGGCAACGCTCATAAATCTTGCCACTGGTGCAGCCCTAGTAAGCAGCAATGATCAGCAGTAAACATGGAAACAGTCGAGTTCAATGGAACTGTTGAGCGAATATTAAATCTGACTGCGGTTGTTTCACGTCTTACTTTTAATTATTCTGTTGCTGTTCATCTTAAAAACCAAATGACAATTATAGCCGCACGAAGTGTTTCAACATGTTATTCCATAATAGCGTCTATGTCAATTCCGAACAGAAGTCGTGTCGAGACGGTCGCGTATCGCGAAAGAATGAAACGGGGAAATTACAGGAAACAGGTTAATCTAACAGTGCAGCAACTACGGTATCGATACCGTAAATGCATCGCGACATATCATGTAGCACCATTTACCTGTGTTAACTAAGGCTTGCAACCTTCATTGGTCGAAAGAATGTCATTTTGTTCAGCAAGCGTTTCAATAAAATTCTTCTTCGGCGTTTCCACTGCGCACCAATTATGAGTGTTTAGCCCGGCAATGTCGTTTATAATTAAGCAATAGAAAGTACGTGTTTTGATATAAGGCACCTTTAAAAAATGTTGATACTGCTCAATTAATTCGAAAAATGTGTATGAACATTAACTGCACTCCAGGATGAAATGCGCAACATTATAATTATCAGCGATACATTACAACAAGCACGAAAAGTGTGAACAGTGCTGCAGCCAATCGTCCTTGATGTAACATCAATCCCTGCGATCTTCGAGGATGAGGCATCAGAGTTGAGTCTACGAGTCAATTGGTAGAAAACAAAGGTGCAGAGCCGGAGCGACTTCCTACCACGACCTTCGGACATCACGGTAGAAGGAGACACCAAGCGGGTGAAAGGATGATGGAGAAGTGGTTGAAGCGTGTTTCATATGTAATTTGCTGCAAGCTTGACCACAAAAAAGGATTTCAAGTTCGCAACTGCCCACCAATGCAGATATGCTTCGTTACTTCGTTTTTATCAATCGTGGTCCCATGCAGAAAGATAAAATGGATGGTGTTAAAAAAAATTGCTACGACGAAGGCAGAAGAGTTTTGGGAGCAATATGGAATTCCAGTGACGCCTATCAGAGCGGGACATTCCAAAGCAAAGCTCAGTAAAATTATTTGCGCAACGCGAACTGTTCGGAAACATAATTATTAACAAGGAATTACTTCCCAGCTGAGAGATAAAAGTTTTCTCAAATATATTCTTCTACTCTTCAACATAGAACATGGCAATGCCATTGCTACTATGCAACTTGACGAATGTATTGATGATATTTAAACCGCTGGTAAAGTGATAATTTGTATGCTATTGCTTTAGCCATTCAGATTAAACATCTGCCGAAGGAGATAATGTATTATATATTGGAGAGTAAACTTATAATTATTAGATTTGGAGAATCACAAACTGTTGCCAGAGAAAGGTCAACAAAGAGTTAATCTGGACACCTTTATTACGTACAATATCAGTGCTACAAATAAGGTATAAGCATCAATTTCTTTAAATTAGACCACAAATTAAATTTGATGAATAGATCGGCGCCTGTAACCCATGTTGACCAAAATGGTGAAAAACTGGCCGCCATAATTATGGCTATGTTAGTCCAGGGCTCGGACTAAGTTGAAGGACTGCAGCACACTATCCCTTCGACATTATCTCCCCTACCGGAGTTATTCCTCCCGGAAAAATGCCCCCCCCGACAAAACCACACAATTTTGCGTCGGACGTCATCCCCAGAACAAAATTCCTCATCTGGCAATTAGTCTGCTTCTTCGTGTATTTTATCAAACTTAGTTGTCCTGGCTTTGTCCCCTGCGCCAATTTCTTAACCCTCAGTCTACCAAAATTTTTGTGATATTGACTACAAGGGGTTGGGGTGTTCATTTTCTCGCATTTGCTATAAACTGTGAATTCATTATCATCGCTGGCTTTAAAGCCGGGTCCAACTTCGCAGCTGTTCTCGCTTCAAAACTGCCAGTAATAACACTCCAAGGTCTAGACTAAATATGGTGTTAACATGCAGCAACAATCAAAAAGATAATTATAATAGATAATCATATGCACTGTTTACGCGAAAAGTAGAAACTCGCTAATAATTCTTGAACTCTATATCTCGTACCATGAGGACGAGATGCGATTCATTTGAATTATCAATAACACGAGAAATTAAGGTCACGAATAATCACCGACAACTCAGTTGGTAGCAGAGTGTATATCAAGGAGACTCTCCTTAGGAGAGATACGCTACGTCATTTGTGGAGTGCATGCTAACCAGTTGGTTTTCACTTATAATAATCGCTTTCGATATTCAGATTTGTGCTTGCATGATAACTTCAGCGTCGCTAGAGAGAAGTGACCTTCACCTACAGAAATATAGACGAAATGAATATAAAATAATTATTAGAGTGTCACTAAAATAAAATTTCGACAACGACAAAATGTCCCTGTATAATCCAAAATACATTGCGTCATCTGGACACCTGTATTGGAAATACATAATACGCTATAAATAAAGCAGAGGGCAAAACGTATACATGTAGTTAGAATTTATTAAGCAGCCGTCTAAGTTTGTCGCCAACAGCAATGGATTTCGATAAAAATGAATGAACACAGCATAGCATCTGGTTGTTGGCGCCAGTCTCAAGCCTGCTGAAGGAGGCGGGTGACGCTAATAACCTTAGCCATGACAAATCATTCTTGTTAACCAGTTAACTTGTGTGGCGCGGTGATGTACTGGGTATGTTTGTTGCCTTGCAGCCGAAGGGTTGCCGGTTCGAATCCATCTCAAGTTGCCGCGTGCGGACCTTTGGCAAGTCCTTCACTCGCAATTGCTCAGCGCTTCGGCGTGAAACTCCAGTGCAGTGTCCGCGCTGTAGTCGGGATCGCCTCTGAGCAGGAAGCTTGAAAGAGCGATATAACAATTGCACATAATAAACATGACACAGATGATACGCAGTAACTAACGAACAGTCGCTTAACTATCACGTGACTTCGAGTTAAGTGGAGCCATCTAGCGAATGGTAAATCTTGCTACTGTAACAGTTGTTCGTCGTCTTCATTCTACCTCAGCTATAAACTCACTGTCGATTACTCTGTTTATTCTGCTGGTGTTAGTCTTCAAAGTCGTCATAGAACTCTATGGATCAATAATTTAAGCCAGAATCCAATACCGAAACACATCATGAAGCAAATATGTGTTTGCATTTATTTCATGTGATTCTTTCTACTTATCTCATCGCTTCCAAACGCGACTGAGGAGGAAAAATTATCACTCAGTGATTATAAGCTGCTATTAACTCAGAGACATAAAATATATTGTGCCGGTGTACTGCGACATTGTATCCGGAAAACAAAACTCTCCGAAAACTTCTGTCTTTGGTTCACGTGACATATGACGTCAGAGAGCAACGCTAGACGACTCAGCCTCGTCTTCGTTGACAAATATGATCCGGGCTGCTTGCAGTTGCTTGCGGAAAATAAAATACGGGTTCTTTATAAATAATATCACATAATTACAAATCCCTCTATCTTTAGTCTATTAAATATTATTATTATGTCTTGGTCTTGATAAATAAATGTTGCTTAATGTCATTTAGCAAGAACGAGACACTATTGTAATCTTATTGCGTCGCAATGTCTCCGAAAATTTGGTCGGGACTGTTGAAGATTAGGCCTAAGCTATGTAGCCTGTGATCCCTGGTTTTAAGCCTTCGGAGGAATAGTATAGAGCAACCGTAGCGGGGTAAAAAGTATTAAATAACTGCCAGAGTTAGCTTAAGGGTTGATGGACAAGAACCGATAGAGAGGATAAGTTGTTTTGAGGATGGATGATCAAGGTGATTATAGTTAGCTGCAGCTGTTTCTGTTCACGCAATCTGCAGAGATGTAATTTTATATAATGGTATTGTTTGCAGTTTAAGGTAACTGTGTGATAACGAGGCTCACTAGCTATGCCCTCCTTCTTTATTCATCAATGGGACTGGCATTTGCAGAGTGCAACCAGTGACGGAGTTAAACCACAGAATAGATAAAGCGTAGCTTTATCTATTCTGTGGTTAAACATAAATTATGTATTTAAAAAGCATTTTAAAAAATTAAATTTTTTATTGTTAGACACCCTATTTTCATGTATGATGTTCCTTAATAACCGATCTAATATTTAAACACGGATTTTCCATTCTAAAAATAAAAAAAACAAGTTCCTACTGACTTAATACCGCTTCGTTCAAAAGAATCACGTTTTGTTCCAAATTTACTTGCACAATCGCAATGTCACTAGAACACAATATCACTTGCATGCATGTATTACAATAATTCTTTGCATTCCGAGTTATACGCTTCATGAAGTGAATCATTCCTAATAAACCTCGAAAAGCAACCCGAATCGTATTTGTCAACGGATATTATTTCGCACGTATGTCGTGCGAGATTGAATCCGACAACTAAGTGGGCGAGGCCGGGTAGTTTCTGTTGCCCGGATAGTATATCGCATGACACCGGAATCAACTGCATCATGCATCAACTTTCACAAATGATAACAAACAGAAACACAGTCCTCTTAGGCTTAGAAAGAGACAAGGCAGTCTACTGCCAATAACCCTATACAATACGTCGAGAAGAGTAGTTTCAAAACAGATGCATTCTTGTCGTGAGAATGGTAGATTGAATATTACGCGATCGCCTTAAACACCTTTTTAAAATTAATATTAGACTAAATAAATAAGATGATTGCTGCCATTGGATCATTCGTTTTTTGATCGATTGTTAATGCCAATCCCAAGCCTGAATAGAGCGAACGGTGTCATTAAAATATTGATCGTTTAGTAGGTCTACACCTTTAATAGGCGTACTCACAGCATCATAAATCAAGCGTAAACGAATGTTGTTTCCTTAGAATGCGATCTTCGAAAAATCATTGAGTCATATCATGGCGAGATCGACGCTAACAACTAATTGAAGCAAAAAGATAATTAACAACGGACGAACTGCTTCCGATTGGGAATTAAAAAGAAGGAGACGCTAATCAGACACTTGTGCCGATATGTCAGATCAACGAGTCGTAATCTGACATGTACAGTTGTCCATAACAGTGCAAATGCGCCGGTGGTGTTTATCGTGTCCACCACCCCTCTCCACTCCCCTCCACGCCTCCACCACCAACCTTCACCGGTACGCCACCCGTGAAATTTTTTTTCGAAAAAATTGTGTGGAGAATTTTCCCAAAAATTTCCCCACCCCTCTTTTACCGGCCCCCCTCCACAACACGCCACCACTATCTCCGATTTCCACCGGTTCGCCACACGTGAATTTTTTTTAGGAAAAATTGGGTGGGGAATTTCCCTCAAAATTTTTCCCCACCCCTCTTTCATCCCCCCAACCCACAAAATACCCGCCCCCCGCCCTGACCCACTACCACCCCAACCTCACTTCTTCGTACCCTCCCACCCCATCCTCCCCGTTCAACCCCATCCAACCGCCCTCACCCGTGAAATTTTGGTTTTCGGGAAAATAATTTCTCCAAAAACCCGCCCCCTGGCCCCTACCCACCCCACACCCCCACCCCATCCACTCCACTCCACCTCCTATCTCACCACCCCATCCCTCCACCACTCTACACAAGCAGCTCTAAAACGCTGTCGAACGGTTGGTTTTATACGTATTACGTTTGGGACCCGAAAGAAAAGCGCTGTCATATAGCCTGAAAGGTCAAGGTCCAACAGGGAAAATGAGGGAATTTGGCTCCACACCTCGGCCCCCATGGTGGCAGAGATTCGCGAACACCTCCACTACGCGTCCGATGTCGAGACGGACATAGTAGCCTAGTGAAGATTTTGAGTGAAATGCTCAAAAACTGTGAGCGTGCATTCTGGACAAACTCACCCACATCCTTTCTTATAGATATAGATGTTTGGCAAAATGCTTCTTTCAAACACCTTTAATACCTATAGCTTTAAAACTATAACTCTGGTCTCAATATTCGTTTGCTAGAATCCTGCAAATTTCTCCGTAGCACTCCATGTAAATATAGTCGCTAACTAACTGAAAACGGCGTCAAACAAAGGGTAATGCTACTAGTCCGTAGGCTGGAAAGAGTTGGAGGGCAACCTTATATCAGAGCAGATACTTGAGTTCCTATAATACAATATGCTACATAAATAGCTCAACTATTACGAACACACCGACTGCACGCTATTATAAGTGGAAAGTTGAAACAAGAAGGAAGAGGACATGATCAACGAACTATCGTATGCTGAGGCCGAGAAAATGATGTCGCTAATACTTCAGGGCTGCAGGCTTAAGAGATGTCTTTTCTTTCTCTACAAAGTTTCTACCTCATGATATCCTTCCTTTCTTATTTCCACTTGCCATTCGTCCGTGTGATTCAATGGCCGTGATTCCACCTGCACAGAATCTATTTCCGTATAATGTCCATCTCTATGGAATGGACAACCTCCATCAGTTCGCTCCGTCTTTCTGTCTGGTAAAATCCTTCTTCGTCTTTCACTCGCCTCAAATTTTGCCTTCTCTTTCGGTTTCGATTGCACTGGGAGCGCTTCTGAAAGGCTTTACTTACGGGCGCTCAGTTTAATCAAAGTCGATAGACATGCGAGAACTGGTGTAGCCTACAGCTGGACGTCAATGTTTATCACTAATAGAATGAGTAACAATGGCGAAGCTGCCGACTCACAGCGCGAAACTACCGTAACAGGTCATACAGAAAGAGTGGCTTTTACCGCATTTGAGCTTATGACATTGTGGTTCAACTCTTCTGCCTTTATATAGAAACTGCACAAAATATTATTACAAGTAACTTTACCCAGATCCATCGACATTTTGCGCCTGATGAACCAAATGTCATTAAATGGAAGTCCACTATAATGATATTAATTAAATTCCTCTTAGTTCAATTATGCGAAACAAAAATGCAATTACTAGTGGAAGCGAAGATTTTCGACACGTTGCAGTAGACACATCAACACAAACACTAAAATGTTTTCAAATCACATAGTCCGGCAAGCAAGATAGTGGAATCTACAGCCGATTGACCCACTAATTAAAAGAAATGGCGATGACCATATTATACAAATGTCTCTTATTTTGTCAACGTGTTTTCTAAGCGTCCGTTATAACGTCTAACGTCATCCAGAGATATTATTGTCAATCAATCAATCAATCATTCAATCATTCAATCGTTATTTATATTTGTCTATAAAGACATTGAGCCGCAAGCCCTTCACTTACAATTGCATCTTGCCCCAGTATCGTTAAAAAGAACCAACCTTGACATGCAGAAATATACTTAGAATATAATTAAATGAGAGGTACATCAACTTCTAAAAAAAGTTCCTAAGTGCTGTAATATGCCGAGCAAATTTCTGCCCAGGGTAACGGCCTCTGTTGTCATAGACCCTGGTCAAATCGGATCCATCCATCCATAGCATAAGGCTAAAACAAACGTAAAACATTCTTTAAAGAGTTCGCGTTTAAACACCTTTAGGAAACTGTATTGAAAGCGATAAATTATGAATTTTGAGACTTGGATGACACTGAACCGGCATGGAACATCGAAGGCGATTGTTCACGGTCGTTGGCGGCCACATGGTGCTGATCAATAAATGATAAATGGCTGCATTGGAACCAGTGTGAAGCCGAATCTAAAGGAGGAGGGTGACGCTATTTGATTTCGAATTTTAAATATTCGCTTCGACAGGGTTTGCATTTGGGCTTACTCCATGACTATTGATACCGTCATAGGCTTACTCCATCACTTTTGTTACTGTGATAGGCCTACTCCATGTGTTTTGGTATTGTGATAGGCTTACTCCATGAATTTTGATGCTGTGATAGGCTAAGTATATGACTTTTGATGCTGTGATGGGCTTACTCGATGACTCTTGAGGCTGTGATAGGCTTACTCCATGTCTTTTGATTTTTTGATAGACCTACTCCATGACTTCTGATGTTGTGATAGACCTACTCCATGACTTTTGATGCTGTGATAGGTCTACAAGAGAAACATCAGATTAAGAAAAACTTACTGAACGTGTAACAGTTGTATACAGTCATTAAAACATTCGAACAACCGAATGACTATTATTAAAACAAGATAATAGTTGCTATTTATAGTAGCGATTAAATTTGTTTTTCAGGTGTATAAGACAGCCAATAAAAAAGAGAAATCAATATTAATATAAAAGAAGGTGATGAGCAATCGACAGCCAATTATACAATGTCATGTAGATGTCGGTAGACAACGTGTCATGCAGCAGTGGTCTTAAAACACCTGAAATAAGGATTTAATTGATGGTATAAAAAAGTTCATGTATAAAACGGTACAACATAGGATATTACCAAAGTAACACAGAGATCTACAATAATAAAGAAACGTTAGTCGATTAATGGGATTCCACTCAGCTTTTTCCACCTATAGATTTAGGCTACGACTGAAAATACGGACGTTGTTCGAGTTATTGCTTAATACATGGGAAACCGCGACTTTTATAGAAATAGTTAAACTCGTATTTTGGGTGTTTAAGACATAAAAAACGTATGGATATATATTTTTAATTGAATAAGAAGGCGATGAGCGGTCGACGCAATCGGCAGCCAAGAGAACAACAGAACATGCAATGTTGGTCATACACACCTGAAATAAGTATCCAAACGATACTAAAAATTATGTGAATGTGTAAAATTAAATATTGTTGTAAAAGTAACAGTAAGGTTCGACGTGAACGGTCATGTAGGAAGGAAGATTTTAATTATGAACACTAAATAAGCGTTGGTAACGTTATATAGGCTACTTTTTTCAAGATTTATTTTTTGCAACATAATTTTGACATGCGATATATATGACAAGTACTGTCGTGATGTTGCAAATTTGTTTCGTAAGTTAAAGTCGATTCCTTACCTAAACGTAACACGATTGCTTCTAATAATCGGTAACTAAAATTAATGCAAGTCTCAGATGGCCGCATCACTAGAAGTCTACATTAGCGGCCGCTTCTATAGAATCCTATAAGAGAGAGGCGGTAAATAGATTGACTAGCTTAGCTACATCGGTAAGAGCGTTAATTGGCCACGCGTCTGAACCCGGCTCTGTGAAAGAGAGCGTGCGGGCCGCGGTTCGCTTCCCGAAGGTGACTATGTGAGATTAAAAATCTCGGGCTAGCACGGTCCGTCCACGGGGACCAAAATGGCGTGGCGACACTAATCATCTTTGACATGGCATTGTCGCTAAACATGTAACAACAGATTGTAAATGGAATGTGTGGAAGGAAACTCGGACGCCTTTTATACTTGGATAATGGGCGCAGTAACAAAACAGCGCAGAACAAAAGCGCGCAGACAAATGCGAGCAGACAATAGCGCACAACAGAAACCACACCCGACAAAAGGGCCCAGACAAAAGGTGCACGACCAAAGCGCGCAGCTACCCATAAAAGTGCTTAATGTTGACTAATGATGATCATTAAGGCACCGAATACCGTCTATGCCTTAGTTATTGACTAGCGTAGTCAAGCATGATAACAATGCAACGTGTTAGTATAAAACAGACATTTAAATAAGTATCTTTCAAAAGTGTCGAGCCCCTTTCAACAACAGAACAAAGTAAGCACAAGTAAGCACAAATCAAACCCAACTTCAAGTCGTGTGTTAGTTCGCAAGAGTAAAAATAGGAGAAATCATAAAATGAAAAGAAATAACCGTAGAATAGGCCTTAAGATATAAATTACGTACATGTATCATGCATACGGAGATGTCATCGCGAACATCGTTGCAAAGTTTGGCTGATAGTAGGTCTACAATTTCAATATCGGAACATTCAACACAATTTCTATTTCTATAATTTATATGTGTTTTCTTGTACCTAATAAAAGGTTTTACACGTTGGTCCATTTCGAGTACAAAAAAGGTGTATCCCCGATATTGTCTTATTTTTTCTATTTGCGCGATTTTGTCTGCGCCCATTTATCTGCGCCCATTTATCTGCGCCCATTTACCTGCGCCCATTTATCTGCACCCATTTATCTGCGCCCATTTACCTGCGCCCATTTATCTGCGCGCTTTGTTCCGCTCTCATTTGTCGCGTCACCCGAATAATGACTGTCTTAAGTCTAGATAATTTTTATATTATCACTTTTAGCACGGTAATTATCATAATATTTCTTCCTTCATGTTTAAATAACTGCATAGGCATCCTCTAACTTAAAATCCTCATCGTCCGTTTCGGATGACATCACCTGTCACACTTGGAATATCCGGTCTTTGCTTCGCGACTTTTCAGGTCCGTGGTAAAAAAGAGTATCAGTTAGGATCATAACGGCTATTCAATCAGATTCTGCTATTATGCCAGGGTCAACTGCTTTATACATTAATCTGTATTCAATATAATATACGAAGACCGGTTCGTTCAGACATCGGAAAGACAGATAGTGTCCGTGGCATACAAAAGTTTCAAAGAGGTGTGTCTTGTGACGGGAGATATATACTGGATGATACCGTACGAGTCCACCTTAAACACCTTTAACATGTTTCTCAAATTATCGTAAATAAAGTGAAGGCGACTTTATGGTGCTTAATGGTGGATTTGTCTACTTTCTTGTATTCGTGCATAGTAGAGTCGACGCTATCGATTCCATAGGTTTCTACAGACAAGAAGATGTAGCGGAAAATAACAAGAGCTGTATAATGCAAAAGAAATATTTTTTTCGAGGGAAACGGTTTCTGTTGTCATATTAAGCCCTCGTCAAATCTGGGTCCTTCCATCCATCATTCCTTGTAGCAGATAAAGATAACACTGTCCACCACAAACACCTTTAATATGTTTCTCAAGTTATTATTAATTTATTGAAGGCGACTTTATGATAATTTTTAAAAAAATTAAAATTTAAAAAAAGCTCTTAAGTGCTGTAATACGCCGAGCAAATTTCGGTCCAGGGTAACGGCCTCTGTTGTCATAGACCCTGGTCAAATCGGATCCATCCATTATGATAATTTCAATATGGTCTTCAAAATAGTCTAGAGTCGACGCCATAGGTCTAATTATAGAACTTCACAGGCAAAAAGATGTGTCACAGTCCGTGCACCATCAGATTATTCGGATAGTCCATAGTTAACACTAAATGGGCCTTAATTAAGTGCCGGATAGTCCAGTGCTTAGTAAACACAACTAGACACCGATCGGTCTGGGTTAAGACTCCCATACTGGAAGAAGCTTCCTTGTGGGGCGCGGTGGTGCATACGGAATCCACCTCAAGTTGCCGCGTCGGGCAAGTTCTTCACTCGCAATTGCTCAGCTCTTTGGCGTGAAACTCTGATGCAGTGTCCGCTCTGCAGTCGGGAGCGCCTCTAAGTAGGGAGCTTCAAGTTGCGTTATAACAAGTGCACATACAAAACAGAAACAAAATCAAAAATGATATGTACTGCTACTGCATAAACAGGCGCCACCTATTCTATTCAACCACAATTAATGCACTGACCGTATATATTCTGTCGGTGGGAAGACAAGACGGCGAAGGATTTCACTGATCATCTGCGTTCAACCGACGAGATTAACACTCGAGTGCCCAAGGTATTTTTTGGTACACGAGGGCCCAAGGGGGGGTCCGCGCGGACCCCAGCGTTTTTATGGTAATATCTTGAGAAGGGATTGGAATATCGTTACAGAATTAAGTTCTATGTATTCCCAGATGAATTTGCAATCGATTGACGTAACTTATACCACAATAACACCACCTGGTGTAAAATAATAGTGTAAAATCTCTTGATACACATTTTATGCTTGCTTGCGTCATTTACCGAAGGAAGTCTATCGTTTTCATGCTAAAATCTTGAGAAGGGATTGGAATATCATAACAGAATTTAGTTCTATGTAATCCTAAATGAATTTTCAGTCGACTGATGTATCTTATATCACAATAGCACCACCTGGTGCAAAATAATAGTGTAAAAATCTCACGATACACAGAATAATGCTTGCTTGCGTCATTTACCAAAGGAATAGCAGCAAATCTTGCGGTACCCTTAGTATACGATGTGGTTGTGGGGTACAGGGTTGGACAATACTCACGCAAAATATACCATTCGATGCTCAAATGGTTGCTCTAGGAATACCTAAAAGCATTTTGGCATATCTATAGCCGTTAAAAAGTTATCCGGAAAAAACGGGCCTGGGGTCCGGTCGGACCCCCCCCCTTGGGCACTCGAGGGTTAAGAATAAGAATTATGAAAATACAATTCATAGACTTTGTTTGTGATTTTAGGATTAATAATCATGCGAATGATCTGGAAACTGTTTACTAATAGGCGCTCTGTCAAAGCAAAGTCGATAGGCATGTGAGGGAGGACAGGTTCGTGAACATGTTGACGCATTTGTCCACTCTGAAGAGAAGAGCAGCTTACCGTACAGTGCGAAAACATGGGACGGGGAAACTACGGGAAGCAGGTAAATCTGTGAGCGCCGCAACTGTGGAAAAGGTATCGCAAATGCATCGGAATAAATGAATTATGTAGCGCTATTGCAATTTCTAACGCTTCAAACCATTTTCCTCTGATAGCGCCACCAAAGCCACCGTTGCCACATAAAAACAGCAATCACGTGAAAACTGCGATCACAATATTATTGCTAAGCGCCCTTAATTTCCTATTTTTTTCTCTTACATGTAAAGGATAGCGTCGTCAAACAGAACCGATCCTAACCAATTCCAATGCCATATTCAACTAAAGCATAAAGTAATGATGCGTTCGACAAATTATTCTTTGTGGCCATAAGAAGTCGCAATAGACTGGATAATGGTATCTTATATAAACGCGGATCTTAAAACACCTTGAAGATAAATTCACAGAAAGCTATAAAAATGTCGAGCTGCCTCAACTGTTTCGTGTATTTCGATCGCCTTATGATGAGTTGGAGGTTTGGAGTAATTCTAGAGATTTTTCATTTTTCTGTGACGAGGCACAGTTTTATAAAGATTAATTACTTGCTCCGCCCTCCTACTCTATGCTGACTTAAGACTGTCACCATCCGATGGGAAACAGTTATCTAATCTATTGATTGTCAACAGCTGCTGAACGCCTTGTATTGATGACGTTGACTTTGTCTTTGTGGTCTAGATCATTGGTTATCAATGTCGGTTTCATACCAATTATATTTCTGTTGATCCATGGTGAGCTACATGCATAATCAAATGCCGCTGATCAAATTGCTGAATGTAAATGGATTGAATCATGTAGCGATTGAGTTCTTTTTCTTTAATTATAATATGTTTATAATTTATTTTTAAAGGTGTCTATAAGTCGATCACGGTACTATCAATTGCGAGGCAGTATTAGAAAACGAGAGTACATTATGTCGCAAGCGATTTGAGATAATATAGTCGATTTTGTTTCAAAAGGGGTCACAGAATCAATTTTCACTTTTTGCATTATCGTTTAGCATGGTATCTCATCTTCATATTTTCTGAAGTTTGCATGTCATTTCCAACAGCAAGTATTATTTATTAATTTTAATTTGAATTTATCATAGTTTCATACTGATTATATTTCTGTTGATCCATGGTGAGCTATTATTAATAAACCACTGATCCAGTATTGGCGATTAAATGGAAGCTGCATTGGTTAAAACAGTTGTCTAAATAGAAGCTGGATTCAACAAAATAATTTTGTGATGAAATTGAAGCTTGATTTATGAAAAGAATGAATGAATGAATAGATGCTGGATTAATTAATGGGCAGTTGTCTAAGTAGAATCTGGATTGATGAAAAGAAATCATGATTAAATTGACTGAAACTAATACAATATTTTACTGTAATTTTTTTTATTGTACTTAAACATTCGATTGTTTGCATGAACATTTCTCACACATTAAATCAATAGTTCTTTACATCCGACCACATTCAGGGCACGTGTGGAGTCCTTTGACGATTCGTTCGATGATTTGTTTGATGATTCGTGTGTTGTGCGATGCATAATCCTTGATGAATAGTCATTTGATGAGTTGCTCTTCATGAGTAGTCCGTTGATGGATTGGAAAGAGATAAACGAGGATAAATTACTAAACGTTTGACCGGAACAGAAAGATGCTCTGCAAACCAAATGATGTGATGGTAACGTTATACACCTTTATCAACGCTCTACTATCCCTTTATAGGTTCGTCATCACGACTTGGGACAGATCTTAGGGTTGGTCCATTACAGTAAAGGTAAAGACGCCTTCATTTAGCTAACGGTGACACATAATTAATAAATTATTTGTTTCTCACATTTGTCACTGCACCCCTACCCTATAACTACTCAGAGGCGCTCCCGACTACAGCGCGGGCATTGCATCGAAGTTTCACGCCAAAATGCAAGGACTTACCCAAGGTCCCTACGTGGCGTCTTGAGGTGGATTCGAACCTAGGAACGCTCCGGCTCCATGGCACCGGACCCACCAGTAGAACACTGCTCCCCACAAAAATTGTAGCTAAACATCTTAAGCTAATGACTGATTGCTTATCAGAGTCATAACGAATAGAGGTGTTCTGTACATGTTTTAAGCTGTAGAATACAATTAGACTGTCGTCAATACTCGCGACTGTAATTATTATTTTGGAAAATTTTATACGGGGTATAAATAATACTTTAGCTGCAATATGAGAAATCCATTTTTTTCGGCAGTCTCTGTTGTCATTAAATGCATTGACTATTAATTATTTTGTTAGTGTTTATCAGTGGTAAGCTTGCGCCTCCGAACGAAGCCGGGTAAAACGCTGCTAATAAATGAGGCGAATACTAAAGAAAGAAGTCCTTAACCGATGTCGTGGGGTTGCAGGTTCGAATCTACCTCAAGTCGCCGCGTAGCCTACTGACCTTGGGCAAGTAATCACTTGCAATTGCTCAGTGTTCGGCGTGAAACTCTTATGCAGTGTCCGCGCTGTAGTCGGGAGCTGCTCTGGGTAGAGAGCTTTGAGGGGTCGTTATAACAAGTACGCAGGCCAAAAAAGTGTAATGCAATGCTCATCTTAGACACTCGTAACACTGTTTTTTAGTGACATATAAGTTGCCATATTAATATAATGACTGGCCTAGTTAGCTACACCGGTAAGCGACAGCTGCATTCGTCTGTTGGTTGCAACGGACTGCGGTTCAAGCCCCGGGCTGGAAGTTGACATTCAGAGATTTATATATCTCGGGCTAGCACGTGTGGGACGCAGGGGCGCAAGCTCCTGCGGAGCGACCTTGGGCAAGTTGCTTACCCATCATTGTCTGTGGGGAAGGCAACGGGAAACCACCTCACTCATCTCATCCCCAGGGGCGTAAAAGCCAATGAACCTTCCTTCGGGCAGAGCACCATCATCATCATCATCATCATCATAAGTTGAGCAACCGCATTTGACAGTCGATGTGTTCAGTACCTTGCTCTTAAGTGATGTTATATGCCGAACAAATTTCTGCCCAGGGTAACGGCCTCTGTTGTCATAGACCCTGGTCAAAACGGATCCATCCATCCAACAGTCGATGTGGTGTCGGTCTATTCTGATAATGAAAAAAAAACTGTATACGACAAGGTCTTTCCACCCTGAATCATTATTATGAAAAAGAAAAAGGGCGACGCTAAAACCGGAAAGTCTTCATTTTAAATCGAAATCACTGCTCCTAAACAGTCAATCGGTCATTGGAGAAGTAAGTAAGTAAAATGGAAGAAGAAAATAGAAGTAAGTATGAACATTCGATAATATAATATAATATAATATAATATAATATAATATAATATAATATAATATAATATAATATAATATAATATAATATAATATAATATAATATAATATAATATAATATAATATAATATAATATAATATAATATAATATAATATAATATAATATATGATATGTTATGATATGTTATGATATGATATGATATGATATGATATGATATGATATGGTATGATACGATACGATGCGATACGATACGATACGATACGATACGACATGGTATGATATGATATAATATAATATAATATAATATAATATAATATAATATAATATAATATAATATAATATAATATAATATAATATAATATAATATAATATAATATAATATAATATGATATAATATAATATAATGTAATATAATATAATATAATATAATATAACATAATATAACATAATATAATATAAACACTAGGGTGGAGTGAAAAACGTTTTTCTCGAATTTCCAATTGTAATAGTAATCAAAAGTTGCCTATTGTATCACATAATTGCTGCAAAAAATTTTACCTTCCTGTGTTGACGTCTTCTGCCCTCTACCGGACGATTTAAGGACGCCGTATTGATTTTCAGTACAGTCAGGCATTTTTAGACCAAGCATGGAATCTGAAAATTGTGCTGTTAGAAGCAAGTCATGTAACAATTTGCTAACTGGTGTTTCTAGACTAATTTGACCCTCCTGAAAACGAAAATCGCGATTAGGAAGCTGGATTTTTAATGGTTCCATGAGAAAACAAGATGGCGGACAAGATGGTAGCCAATTGCTTCAAATGACTAAAAGTAAAGTATTGTGTGTGATAGGAACACGGTTTTAGATTCTAAATTAAGATTATAGGATTCAAGGAATGCAATGGAATCAAAGATATATGTGTAGCACTGCCAAAAAATCAAAATGGCGGACAAAATGGCGGTCAGAATCTTAAAATGGCTATAGGTGAAGTAATGTATACAATGGAATCATGATTTAAGGGTCTAAGTCAACATTTTAGAGGTCAAGGAATATGATGGAACCAATGTCGCTCATGTAACACTGCTCGAAAACCAAAATGGCGGACAAAATGGCGGCCAGAATTCTAAAATGTCTACAAGCGAAGTTATGTATGAATTTGATTTTAGTTTTTTGCCAGGTCTTTGCAAGATGGCATCTGTTGTGGAATTTATCTACAATGTTTCCTTCTTTTGCCAGATAATAATGATCATTGAAATTATCGCAATTTCCTCAGCAGGTCTTGAACCAAGGAGCGTTCTTCAAAAGAACACTGACGAAGTTATCATGCAGCACCTTATCATAGCGTATAAAACTGACTATCCGATGGATCTGGCATCAATATCGTGCCATGAGCTTACCTCAAAATCTGTGGCATTGGATGCTTTGTGAAAAGTAATTGTCCAGTCAGCAACTTTTAACAGAGGTTAACATTTATTTATTTAGAATATTTTATGTAGGGCCTTTTCAAAGTAGGCTATTCAGTATCACTCCCAACCTAACCGCAACGGAATAGGACAGTTTCTAGATTCTTAAGGAACGGAGTGGAGTGACCCATGGGCAGTAAGAGCTGTGAAAATGGGTGGACATTTCAGGTTGTGGATCCAGCCGCAGAGAATGAACGTTGCTGTCGAATAGCAGAAGCTCAGCTTGGTTCGCCAACCGAAGAGTGGATCGACGCTGGTCAGCCGAGTTGAAAAACAGAGTTCTTGCAGACAAGTGGGGCTCGTCCCTCACGGCACCGCCTCACCAGCACACAGACCCTGTAGGCAATACGCTGCTGAAAACGGAGCCAATGCAAGACATCTGCATATAATATGAGACATGACCAAATTTTGCGATATGATCAATAAAAATAGTGTCGGAATTCATAGGACAAGTGTCGTAAATTTTTGGATGAACAAGCAATGGTACAAGCAATGGGGACCTTCCAAAGGCGAAGACATTTGGTGACCTGGCAGATACAATAGTTGCCCGTGTAAAGATACCTTCGATTGGCTACAAGAGGGTCAATAATTATTGTCTTGGATAGGTACTAGACCTGGAAATTGCTTATTAAAAAGTGGAACCACACAGAAATGGCGACTATTACCACAACTTCGTCATTGTATTGAGTCTTGAAATAGTGGTACTCCGTTGTCGGAGAATTGGCTGAATGTTCTTGGTATGCCTGAAAGCAAAGCTGATCTAATTTCATTCCTGTTCATTCAGCTCTCAACAGCCACATTTGGGCATTTGGAGGTATAGATGTAGCTGTTGCGGGTGGTTCCGTGAAAGAAGAAAAGGTGTTGCCTACTACTGAGTGTATGCCTTATATTTAACGATATTTGGGTGCAGAAAGTTAATTTGAGAAGAATCATATGTTGTGTAGCGAGTAGAAAGGTTTACAAAGCTGACCTGTATTTGGAGGAATTGAGCTCTGGACTCAATCATTAGATACAGAACTTCACTAATAGAAAATTCCAGAATCTGGCCGCCATTTTGTCCGCCATTTTGGTTTTCGTGCAGTGCTACATGAGTGACATTGGTTCCATCATATTCCATGACCTTGAAAATGTTGACTTAGACCCTTAAATCATGATTCCATTGTATACATTACTTCACCTATAGCCATTTTAAGATTCTGACCGCCATTTTGTCCGCCATTTTGATTTTTTGGCAGTGCTACACATATATCTTTGATTCCATTGCATTCCTTGAATCCTATAATCTTAATTTAGAATCTAAAACCGTGTTCCTATCACACACAATACTTTACTTTTAGTCATTTGAAGCAATTGGCTGCCATCTTGTCCGCCATCTTGTTTTCTCATGGAACCATTAAAAATTCAGCTTGTTAACCGCGATTTTCGTTTTCAGGAGGGTCAAATTAGTCTAGAAACACCAGTTAGCTAATTGTTACATGACTTGCTTCTAACAGCACAATTTTCAGATTCCATGCTTGGTCTAAAAATGCCTGACTGTACTGAAAATCAATATGGCGTCCTTAAATCGTCCGGTAGAGGGCAGAAGACGTCAACACAGGAAGGTCAAATTTTTGTAGCAATTCTGTGATACCATAGGCAACTTTTGATCACTATTACAATTGGAAATTCGAGAAAAATGTTTTTTCGCTCCGATTCACTCCACCCTAATAAACACCTTTCTAAAGGGTTTACTAACGCAATATAAATTCGGCATCACAGTAACAAAGCTCAAGTGCTGTAGTACGCCGAGCAAATTTCTGTCCAGGGTAACGACCTCTGTTGTCATAGACCCTGGTCAAATCTGGATCCTCCTCCTCAACATATCCGACAGAAGCACGTAAATGTTTTTAAGCTGTAGAATACAATACAACTATCGTCAATACTCGCGACTCTAATAATTATTTTTGAAAATTTTATACGGGATATAAATAGCTGCAATATGAGAAACCCATTTTTGTCGGCGGCATCTATTGCCATTAAATATCTTAACTATTAATTACTTAGTTATTGTTTATTAGCGGTAAACTTACGCCTTCGAATATACTTGAACGAAGTCGGGTAAAAACGCTACTAATAACATGAGGTGAATACTAAAGAAAGGTGTCGCAAACCGATGTTGTGGAGCAATGGGCGTGTTCGCTGCCTTGCAGCCGGAGTGCTACAGGTTCGAATCTACCTCAAATCACCGTGTACTGACCTTGGGCAAGTCCTTCACTCGCGATTGCTCATCGTTCTGGGTGGAACTCTTAGGCAGTGTCCGAGCTGTCGGGTCGGTAGCGGCTCTGAGTAGAGAGCTTGAAGGGTCGCTATAACAAATACGCAGACAGAAAAAATGGGTTACGCAATTCTCATCTTAGACACCCGTAACACGAATTTGACCAGTGCTATATAAATTAAACAAACGCATTTGAAAGTTGACAAAAAAGCTCTTAAGTGTTGTAATATGCCGAGCAAATTTCTGCCCAGGATAACGCCCTATGTTGTCATAGACCCTGGTCAAATCGGATCCATCCATCATTGAAAGTTGATGCGGTGTCTATTCTGGGAAAATGAGTCGGCGTAAACAGCCTTGCAGCCATAGATGCTGATAGATAATGGAAAAATATATACTGCAAGGTGATTCAACCCTGAATCATTGTTATGTTAAAAGACGAGAGCGGCGCTAAAACTGGAAAGTCTTCATTTTAAATCGAAATCACTGCTCCAACACAGACCATAAATATCCTAACTCATACACTTACCTCCACTTAATTGCATGCAATATCCAATAGCCTTATGCATGTCAACCTGTCTGTATTATGTGACTCTTTGGATCTTCACCTCGTACCGATTCTGACATTTTAATCTACCCATATTTTGTTTTCACTGAGTAACTTTTAGTTATATGTAACATGCTGGGTTCTGCCAGAAGTGCTGATTAAACGAAAATTGAATTGAACTTAAGACATTCGTTTTAGATATGACGCTATAAAATCTGTAAACTACGATTACTGACAACGAATATTTTGACGTGAACGGTCATGGAAGAAGTAAGATCATACCCGAACATTAGATAAGTGCATTTTTCACGCTATAATGTATACACCTTTTTAAACTTTCTTCTGACGCAATATAAATTTGGCATCAGAATTCTGTAACATATTATAGAGCATATCAAACAGGTAATTTTTCAGAAATGCAACCACGAAGGCATCGTCAAACCAGAGTAGCCATTCTGTATGAGATACGTTTTGAGACTGGGAGCTAAGTTCAGTGTGTCACGTATGTATGTTGACGCAGAACCATTCTTCGAGATGCGCCCAGTTTACCGAGCAGCAGAGCGGAGTACCAGGTCAAGGCGGGTAATTTAGAGCGTTGGGAAACCAGGCCGGTGGGATCACGCGGTTTCTGCTGTAGCATCTTGGGACTTGCGAGAAGGTCTACGAATAATGACCATTAATGATGTGCTTTGATGACGTGGTATGTTTACATTGCTTCGCCGTTCACACCCTCTCTTGAGACTTCTCTAAAAATTTCCTGTGTATAATATTGTTCCTGTTCTTTCTCGGCTGCATCAACATCACTAGGCAACTCAACATAGGAAGCTCTGTCAAGTAATTATTGGCCCCATGATTATAGAGGTCGTTGTAGCTTGACACGTCCGAGCAACAGAAGCCATAATCAAAGTTAAGGGAAGAGAGAGCGTAGGGCTGAACAACGTCAGCGTAATATTGTACCCGATGCAAAAGCCCATAGAACGTCAGCAGCGCCCCAATACATGATGTATGCAATAATTTGTAAAGCAGTGTTCCAACACAGAACCCTGATAGACGCCGAATGGGGTAGAAACCTAGGTAAACCAAGAGGTGCCAAAGACAACGTACTTTATTTTTATGCCACTGGGAATTATACAGGACCCATATGGGACTTCACTTCCGTTAGGCGCGGTGGTGTAGTGGATATGTTCGTTACCATGCAGCCGGAGGGCTGAAGGTTTGAATCCGCCTCAAACCGCCTCGCAGGGACCTTGGCTCCCGATCTTGGCGCAAATTAGATTTTTAAAAAGGTCCTGTCCCTACTCTCTAATTCCCTTGGCGACTATGCATGTACATGTAAATACATATGCGACTTGATGTGCTGGTCTTTTTCTATAAGATCTTCACGCTCTCTTCGTCCATGCAACTGAGAAATCGTACCGAGATCATATACCTCTTTAACCCAGCATCGGGTTTTTGCTATTGTTGGCCCTCGAGCTTGAAGACCTCTCTATTTTCATGGGCCAGTCACGCTGAGAGCGGTTTTGAATAGCCCTGCTGTGAGAAGCACATTACAAAATAATGTTATATCATTATTAGATTGATTAGACAGATAGATAAAGACAGAGAAAGAGATGGCGACACAGACGGAGAGAGAGAGAGAGAGATCCAGAGATCCAGAGAGGCATAGAGAGAGTGTGTGTTTGTGTTTGTGTGTGTGTGTGCGTGCGTGTGTGTGTGTGTCTGTGTGTTTGTGTCTTTTAGGAATTGGCTTGAACTACAGCCGGTTGAGCTTTTGCAGTCTCTTTTGTTTTTAGCATATCGTAGATTCTTACTTAACTAGACAGACAGATGTTTGGCCAAACAGTTGAGTGACGTTTCAAGACCCTACATAAGTTCATATGTAGGGTGCGATAGGATGTCGCATATAACTTTATTGTTGCTGTATGGCCATCAGAGCCAGACGTTATAGGATCACTGCGGGGAAAGGGTCGCTGCCAATGTGCTGCACTCTGGAGGCGTGATATACACGTTCACTCGTTGGAGACAAGATATAACACATGCGTATAGATATATAGCATATACGTACAGATATGCACATAGTATGTACAGTAAAATGTACATAATGTACAGTATGTACACACGTATACCACATGTTGATACTTGTTCGCGGTTGGTGGGGCGTGGCACACGGTAGCTCAGAGTTTACGCTGTATACCCTTACGATATATTGACTCATTTGCACTGCATGAGCGTCCAATGTCTTTGAAGCCAGGCGCTAGGAGTCTACTCGACTAGCGCCCTTTGTGCTGGGCGGTTGTCGCCCTTGGCGTTTAGCTGGCCATGTTTTCCCTGCTCTAAAACTATCTGGTTGATTGGCAATCCATACAAGATGACAGTTGTTAGTATTGTAAGTACTGTTTTCATGAAGACAAGAAAGACACTGTTACCAAGTCAGTCACTTTCGCTCGGCCCTCATCAGATCAACTTGATCAGAGTTGGTCTGTTGTGGACCCGACCGTAGAAGCTAAACGTAGAGGAATTGATTCCAATAGATTAGACAACCTTAGTGCAACGAAAGTGGTTGACTTGTGTGTAACTGTGTTTCGGAAGCGTGTCTTTATATAAACTGCGAGTGATGATGGTCTATTCTGATTGGCCATTGCTATTCTTTCATGTCTGATTCTAGCAGAACACTGTAATGAGGTCAGGTGATTGCGCAAATATTATGAAGTGCGATTTATTGAAACGTTATGCCGACTTATTAGATGAATCTGTGCATTGCGTTATTTAGGTACATTTTGCATGCGTATACATACAAGCATAGGAGACATATTTGAGTTGGTGGAATTTGTATGGGTATTGACCATATGACTTCAGTGGTTTTGATGCACTAAGAATTGAACATCAGCAGCAATAGATGTTTGGCTAATTAGCAACAAACGTAAGGATACACATTCATGCATGCATACATACACACAATTATTATAGAAAGCACATGTATACTCCCAAAAATGAAATATTATACACAGAGAACAAGGTTTGTCTTCGTTGAATGTTAGTAGTGGGTTGACAATTTTAATTAGTAACAAATGAAGGATACGATAAGCGGGTGTTTAACCCTCGGAGGTTAACCTGTTTTTTTCACCCCACTGTCAGTATTTGCCATGAATGTTTTTACTACTTAGAAATTTTGCCATGCGTTTCTGAGTATCTGTTCATAGATTATTTTTGCTTAATTCCACATTTTTTTAATTTTTTATATTCAACGTATGGTCAGGTAGCTGGCGTCATAATTATAATGGCCGTTGTTATTAATAATTTTATTTTATCGAAGAGGTTTCGACGGTTATCTGCAGCCAATGCAGCTAAACTGATACCAGAATTGATATCAATGTATTGAAAATTATGATAGCGATGATGATGATGAAGAGTTTGTTGACTGTAATGATGTCTCGGAGCTAGGCAATGTTGAAATCGATGAAGTCATAGACCTAGCCTATTTGTTGCAACTTTGTAGGTGGATAGCATGCATGCAACAAAGCGTTCCTTATCTTATCTTATCTGGCAATTTATAAAGAGCTTCTCGCAGCAAGAGCCTTTCAGAAGCGCTCCCAGTGCGTTCAACCCCAAGAAAAAAGGCAAGTTTTTAGACGAGAGAAAGACGAGGATACACTACCAGAAAGGATGGCAGAACGAACTGATGTGGAAAGCCGATTCCACAGGGAAGAGGTTTTTCGACGGTTATCTGCAGCTAATGCAGATAACTTGTGTATTAGATGACCGTAGACTGATTATTATGCTAATATATTAACTTGGTTAATTTCATAGTTTGTCAATTCAAAGATGAACTTGAATTAAGTGTCAGTTTTGATCAAACATGGTCTAATTTTATATCATTGGCTTCAAATGGTGTGTGGAGAATAAAAACCAGGTTATAGAATATGTGATTTTTTATAGGTAAGCCTTTGAAGGTTGAGAAAGACAGTGGTTGGACGCAAATGCTGTGAATTTTATAACGTCACAAGAAAGCGTTCCAGAGGTGTTCAAGGCTTGAACCGTATTATTACACGACTCATAGTCATGCGACATCTTGTGGCTTTAAAGCGCAGTTTACCGTATGATGCGTATAAGTGAAACCCCGATTAAGTGTCCTCGCTGTTACAGTCAGCATAAATATCTGCTTGAACAGGACCCAAGCTAGTGCGTAATAAAAGCGCACTGCAAACGATCGTTGGTAATTCCTAATGTAAGACAACACTTAAGTTATGACTACTACAGAATACAGATGACGTCTAAAATGTATCTGTTTATAAAAAATGACGTCCTAACTGCTTGATTTTCACGATATCGTCATTCTGATTGAAAAGTAAAATTATGTATGTATGTGCACTTGTCATAGCGCCCCTTCAAGCTCCCTACTCAGAGGCGCTCCCGACTATAAAGAGCGGACATTGCATCGTAGTTTCGCGCCGAAGCGCTGAGCAATTGCGAGTGAAGGACTTACCCAAAGTCCCTACGCGGCGCCTTGAGGTGGATTCGAACATGCAACCATCCAGCTGCATGACGACGAACAAGCCCACTACACCACCGCGCCCCACAAAATTAAAATTTACTCGGAAGAACATCAAATAGGCAATTATTACAATTACATAAAAGGTCGACTGATCCTTTCATGCACCATTCAAAATTTGCCTACAATAGACTCTTTAGAATAGAGCACATGCATTTCATTGCCACATACACATACTTGGGTTAGATCAAAATAAATGACGGCGGTCACAAAGTGTGCTAAACATTAAATTATATTGCTCCTGCCTTAAGCACCTTTATTACGCTCTATACGTGCTCTTTAAATATTTTCAGAAAACAACCTTTCATATATAGTCATGTGGCACCGCTAAAGTAGAGTAGACGGTCGTTTGTGGCCATAAGCAACAATTGAGAAACTATAATACGGTCAGCATTCAATTAACTTCACCTACCGACTGTCTGCGAATCCCAACTTACTATAATCGATTCAGATAATTACCCTCTTATCTGTGTGAGCTTTGGCCGCCGCGCACTGCGCTCTGCTGTCCATGATGACTTAATGGTTCCTTTCACTCGCTCTGCAACAATGCAGAGGCGTTCGTTCTCTGTGGTTGGTCCAACAACCTGGAATGGACTTCCCTTGACTATGCGACACCTTCCAAACTGTTCTCAATTTCATAAACTGTTGAAGACTGTTTTTTCGCTTGATCTCGGTCGGGAGCACCTCTGAGTAGGTACCTTGAAGGGGCGCTATATAAATTACGATTGATTGATTGATTTAATTAATCAGGCGCGATTATAGATGTCAATTTCATGGGAATGCCTTTGATGTAGATTTCTTATATAACATTCTCAGCGCCATCGGCCTACTCTTAAATGCCAGCCATATAACAAATGCGGCAAGTCACTAAGTAGAAAGTGTGACATGGAGACGGTTGATTTGTTCAGATGTCGGGATCCCGGTTTCGATCCTCTTTAAATCTATGGATATCCACCTTAACACAGACCTATTCTTATATTTGTGCATCATTTTTAGGCGATGGTATCATATAGTTCAGGGTATACATGTAGCTGCATAATATTATAACAGCATCGTACACACATGTCGATTATATTATATTATAATAACGGATAATTACAAAGAGTTCTCGAATTAAACACCTCTACCATATTTCATGTCGCTTTTATAAATAGGGCACATAAGTTCATTCGTCGAATGCTTCGAACCTTTGAAAAAAATCTCCATGCTATCAGCGTTGCCACTCCTTGTATTGGGTTAAATCACAAGATCTTGGTTTTTTATCCGAACTTGGAAAATGTTTTTTAGGACGAACTTGGGATTTTCTTGGGGTTTTTTCGACGAAAGAAAGGGATTTTTTGGACATTTTCGGACTTTTTTTGTGAAATTGTGGACTTTTTTCCGAGATTTGTGCCAGATGACTAAAAAAGTCATTAGATTTTTTGCACGGGAAATTCTGGGCATTTTCGGAAGATTTGCTCAACTTGGGGTTTCTTGGGTTTTTTACCCTTCAACTTGTTTTATTTTTATTTTAGAGTGGTAACACTGGATGCTACTGCTCCACGAAGATAAATAAAAAGAGGAAAATTATTACCAACTGCGGAAAGTGTTACCAGCGGGAAGGTCGGAATAACTTGGGGGGGGGGGTGACGTGAGTCATTTTGGCCATGCCACCACGTTGGCTAAGATGTCGCGAAGAATTTAACCCAACGCTTGTCGCTGAATATGAAGTTATTGCATTTAATCACTAACACAAGTAAAAATCATCAAATCGTTTGGCATTATGCACACGTAAACAACGAATGAAATGTCTACCTTCGGGTTTTCTAGTCGAAAGGCTGCGAAACGAAGCGGGAACCGTTGTTCATATGCAATCTCTCTTTGTATTGCTTCACAACTTGTGTTCAATGTGCCCACCACCCGTGCCAAAACTTCTTTTGAGTCTCTTTGGAAAGTTCTTGATGGACCTGTTGATTAATCTCGTAGGTTCTTTATTTACCAATTTGATTGTCATCTTGTTAAGTGACTTGTCAGTGACGCGCAGATACGCTGGTACCTTGTTTCTCTTTTAAACAGTAATAATAATGATCATTTGGCAATATCAAGGCTTTTTGATGCCAATTATATGAGATTATAAAAAAATTTGTGTTTTTATTACTTTTTTTGTTGCGTTTCGTTTTTGAATCGTCAAAAAACGGTGGGTGGCCTCACTAAAAGTGGTATAACTTTTGTTGGGTTTGAAATATTTTTATGAAATCTGGTCACCATGTGCAGATATGAATTTTCTATAAGCGTGTGAAATTTCATATCGAAATTCTTACCTTTGGTCAAGATATTGACAAAACCTAGGGTTTTTCCCACCCTGTATAGTAAGGCTGAAAGTGTGTTCCTTTCCATTTGTATAGATGCGTGTTGTCCCAAGAAAGGCTCCAAAATGGTCCACTTTTGTTTGAAAATTTTTTCCAAAAAGATTCTTGTTGTGTTCGTAAGATTTTATTATAAGACATTTGATAATAAATCACTACGAACTATAATTATTGTTTTCTACATTTTGGCGTCCCGGAAACGGAAACACAACAAGAAGGAGGAGAGTATATATCTCCTAGAACAGTGTACCATAGATTACATATTTCTAGAGTTCCCATCAACTTCCCCCTTTTGAGAATTTTGTAAGGTGAGAAAATTCTATATGTAATCATCATCCAGGTTACTATTGTTTTATGAATGTGTCCTCGGACTCAAGGAATGGACGAAGATGGCGCCGGTTGCGCCAAAGGATGCGTCCGCTGGGCATCTTTACTGTGTAGTTCCGCTGCCGTGCTTGAATGATATGGCCAATTGACGTCCAGCGCTTGGTTGATGGGTCTTGTATCCAACACTTGTCTCCGTTGTGCATCGGTTGAAGTCGTCGTAAATTCAGGTTTTTTGGTGGGTGTTGGATATTGTCAGCCTTGTTGGCAGTGTCTATCCACTTCTTGGCAAATGTTGCAGGATGGAGAGGAACGCAAGATCGCAACGGTGAGCCGAATATCATTTCCGCTGGTGAGAGTCCATTTTCCCGGGGAGTATTGTGGAGCTCGAGAAGACCTTGAGCGAATGCATCGCTTCCAATGTCGCCATTGGTGGTAGAGGCAGCTATTAAGGCTTTCATGGACTTCACAGCAGACTCTGCCAATCCGTTTGAGGATGGAAAATGTGGTGCACTGAATACGTGATTTACACCCCAGTTTATCATGAATCTCTTCATGGCTTCTGATGCAAACTGGAGTCCTCCATCCGATCGGAACTTGTTAGGGATGCCAAAGTGGACAAAATGCTTGCGTAGAGCAGTTATAAGCATTTCTGTGCTTGGGCATTTGTAGAATCTGGAAACTTCTATCCATCCGGAGAAACGGTCCACATATGCCAGATAATAATGTCCTGAATGTTCGAAGATGTCTGCAGCAGTTTCTTGAAATGGTCTACTAGGAGGTTGATCAGACTGGAATATTTCTGCCGGGAGGGATGTCCGTCCTTCTTGGCACCGAAGACATGTTCCGACAGTATTTATGATGTCAGATGTGATGCCAGGCCAGAACACTGTCTGCCGTGCTCTGCGCTTTGTTTTCTCAATGCCTTGGTGTGAGAGATGGAGTCTGCGAAGTACATCTGCTCTTTGAGATTGTGGAACAACAATTCTTGACTGGTGGAGAATCAGAGCACCATGGATAGTGAGATCCTGTCTGATTTTATGATATGGCTGCTGGGCTACTGGAAGGGATGTCGATTGAGCTGGAAATCCTTGCTGTATTAGTCGAATTAGTGCTTGGTACTGTTCGTCTGTTTTGGCTGCAGTTTCCAATTGCTCGATCACGGTGTCTCTGGTATTGTCTGCATAATCATCCTCCCTCAACTGTGCGGCCATGTAGTTAACTTTTATTTCCAGGTCTTCTGTTATGGCATTTTCTAGAGTTCTGTCTGTGTCATCCGGATCTTGGACTGGGGCTCTGGAGAGTGCATCGGGAATCAAATGTGTCTTTCCACTGCTCCATTCTGCTTCCAAGGTGAACGGAAGAAGTTTTTCGCGTAGTCGGAGAAGGCGAGGATTTTCAATTTCATCCAATCCCTTTGAATTGATGATAGGGATGAGTGGGCGGTGATCAATGATAAGTTTGAATTGCGGAAGTCCGAGCAAATATAGTCGGCATTTTCCCAGAGCCCATACAGCCGCTAGGAGTTCGAGTTCGATCATAGCGTACCGGGATTCCGTGTCAGATAGGAATCGGCTCCCACACTGAATCAGGATTACTGTGCCATCCGGGCGCCGTTGCAGCAATGCATAGCCAAGGCCACGTGTTCTGGATGCATCAGTTTGCAGCATTGTGGGAAGTTGTGGATCGAACGACTGAAGGATTGGTGGTTGCGTCAGAGCAGCTTTTACATTCTGGAATGCCCTTTGATGATTGTCGGACCATGCAAAGATGTTGTTTTTCATGAGAAGTGGTCGGAGGGGTAGTGCTGCTGCGGCGATGTCGCTGCTAAAATGACCTAGTTGATTTACCAATCCGAAGAATGAACGCAGTTCAGTGATGTTTGTGGGTGCTGGAAATTGTGATATGGCAGAGATTTTGGTAGGATCTGCTGTAATCCCTGTGGAAGAAACGATGTATCCTGCATACTTCACACGGGGTTGGCAGAATGTAAACTTTTCTTTGCTGAGTGTGATGCCATTGTCTCTGCATCGGTGAAGGACATCTCGAAGGATGTCCACATGTTGACTGAAGGTCTTAGTGTGGATAAGCAGATCGTCAACAACTTTCTGGATGTTTTTCAGATCGGCAAATGCAATGTCACCTCTTCGATTATATTCATCGCCAGTAGCATTGAGTCCCATGGGTGCGCGAAGAAATCGAAAACGCCCTTCTGGAGAAATAAATGTAGTCAGATGTTTGCTTTCGGGGGATAATTCCATCTGCCAATATCCCTGCACTGCGTCCAGAGTACTGAAAAATCTATCCCCTGCATTGACAGAATCGATGGCTTCCTTGGGTGTGCGCATCGGGTATACGGAGCGCGCAACATACTTGTTAAGCTTGGTGTAATCAACACAAATACGTATACGTCCATTTGGTTTTCGCACGACAACCATAGGGTGGCACCAATCCGATGCTTCGTCTTCAAGTTTTTCGATGATGCCTTTTGCTGCCATATCCTGGAGCTCTTGCTTGACTTGGTCGCGTAGACTGAATGCTATTTGACGGGCAGCAGTGATGGCATATGGCTGCGCGTCGGATTTTAGGTGGATCTTCATAGGCGATCCAAGCATGGGCTTTAGTGTTTTGTCGTCACTGAAGACATCTGAGAATTCTGCTAAGAGATGTTGGTGAGTGTTCGCAATCACATCCAGAGAAGGATCCATATCGTTTATTTTCAAATTGCTGGTATCTGGTGTTTGAGTGGATGTGAGTGCCTGTAGGCCTGCATTGTGAAGTGGGAATGAAATTATTCCAAGTCTCTCACACGTTTTGCCTGATAACAGGAATTGCTGAGTGCCGTTGTGCGTGTATATTTTGTCTCTCACCGTGGATGTGCCTATTTTCATGTTGGCAGTGAAATATCCTATTGGTGTGTCACACGTGCCGTTGTATGCGGTAATGGTGATATCTGCAGGGTGAAGGTTGTTTTTATCAAGTCCCAGTTGTGGCAGTAATTTTGCTGGTATGATGTTAATATCCGCCCCTGTATCTGGATATGCCAAGAGTGTTACTGTTGTCGTCTCCGTGCTGACATGGATAGGTACTGATCTAGGCCAATTTCCATGTTTGTCACTTGGAGCGTGAGCAGTGTTAATTGCTTTTTGTGATGGATGTGCCTGATCGGGTGGTTGGTTCCGGGTACGTTTTTGACAAACTGCTTGGAAGTGTCCTTTTATAGCACAGTTTTTGCAAACGGCATCTTTTGCAGGGCAGGCACTGCGACGCACATGGGGCTTTCCCCCACACCAGTAACATTTTCCACTTGTGTGATTTTTTTGATGTGTTGGAGACGATTGGACTGTATCCATGGGAGGCGTGTTATCGCGCTGTCTCGAGTTGACTTTAGTTCCAGCATATCGAGCAGTGGTAGTTGTTTTTGTTTGATCAGAGCATGCAGATTCAAATGCTCTACAGACTGTGAGGACCTCGTTGAGGCTCGGGGCTGGTCGGATTTCCAGCAACTTCTTTTGTAGCTCAGGATCTTGAATACCAACGGTGATCAGCGTGATCAATTGCGTATCGATGCAATGAGTGCAGGTATCTGCTTGTTGGCCGAGTTGTCGCAAAGCGACGAGGAAGTGTTCAAAGGATTCGCCCGGTTGTTGGCGACGGGTGAAGAAGTGGAAGCGGTCAACTATGATGTTTTGCATTCCACGAATGAAGGTTTGGATTGCCATTATCGCTTCGTCAACTGTAGGTTGGTCTGGTACACTGGCCACAATAGTGATCGATTCGTCAAAGATAGCTTGGAAATCCTGAGAGAGATGGGTCCGAAGAGCCGCCATTTGCACCAGTCGGTCATGTTGAGTGACGCGATTGATTAGTGCAAAGTCTTGCCACGATTTTCGCCATGTGGAAAATTCGGCCATAGTTGGGGTGCCAGATAATTGATTGGTGCAAGCCGGGAGGCGGAGCGCAGGTGGCTGTATTGTGGGAGAGGCTTGAGTGGCAGTGTGAAGCTGACCTGATTGTTGTATTGCCTGTAGTAGAAGGCCGAAACGCTCCTCCGTAGCTTTGCGCTCTTGACGAAGTTCGTCGTGTAATCGAGTCCGTTCATCGGCTTGCTGTTGCATAATCTGTAGTATTATGGCCATAGATTCGCTGTTTTCCGCCGGTGCTGGTATTTCCGCTACCGGTTTTGTCGCCTTTTTGCCGCTTTGACTCATCGTGTCACGCGGAGAGTTCAGAACGTTCACGAATATTGTTCGATTTTAGCGAATACAAACGCGTTCCTTTAAAATGTCGGCTGCGCCATGTTGTGTTCGTAAGATTTTATTATAAGACATTTGATAATAAATCACTACGAACTATAATTATTGTTTTCTACATTTTGGCGTCCCGGAAACGGAAACACAACAAGAAGGAGGAGAGTATATATCTCCTAGAACAGTGTACCATAGATTACATATTTCTAGAGTTCCCATCAATTCTTATTCAAATTTCTAGGTCAACGCGAATATTTTTAGTGCTCTATTCACTTTAAAGTCCGAGATATGAGCGTTTTAATTCGAAGCGTAGTTGGCGCCTGTAGTGGACCTACAGATTTAATCAGCCTCGTTGCTGTTGCTCATAAACTATTAATCCGCAGACGACAGATCGCATGACGTCATGTATTGACGTCATTCTCGACTCGCATGTATAACAACAATAATAATTAATAATAATTAATTTTATTTTAATCAACAATTCAATTGACAAACCGCAATCTGTCCAATGTACAATTACATGTATGCAGTAGCAGGGCCGTGTTTAACATAGGTCCATTCGGTGCGGTGCACCGAATGCCCCTGAGAGGAGAGTTTTGTTGCCATTGACCAAATGTCTTTTGGGAGTCTCAATGTTACTTAAACCTTTTTTTAATTCAGCAAACATTAATTTCACTAAGTTCACCGACGTTGCGTGCTCGTTACTGACCCGCCACAACTGACAAACCACGTGGGCTAGTCTATTGAACAGCGGAATTTTGTAAATGACTAATCTTGTAAGATTGACGAACGGCACTTTTGCCCCTGCTGTAACGCTGTGCACCGACACCCGAAGAACCTTAAGCACGGCCCTGTGCAGTAGAAACAATAATATTCACGAGAAAGCAGATCACATAAATCTTAGCTCTACTAACAGAACAGACAATCTGCAATAATTGCATTAATCAAGTTATTAATAGGCAGTCTCATGCAGTGCAGAAACCACATAGAACGGTTTTGATAAAAGTCATAATGTATACATGTAGATATGCATGCACTGAGAGTGAGTTGTGTGTCATTCACATATACATTTATACATACATTATCCATGCAGGGTGGGAGAAAAAAAACACCTAAGGTTTTTGCCAATATCTTGGCCAGACGTAAGAATTTCGAGATAAATTTTACAATCTTAAACTAAATTCATTTTTACACACGATGGCCAGATTTCATCAAAATATTTCGAACAGAACATAGTTAATTATTAGTTATATCACTTTCGTGAGACCAACTATTTTAGTTGGTATCACGAAAGTGATATAATTATAATATAATTATAATAATTGGCGATGGTTTTTTGGGTTAACGTTTGTGAGGTGGTTACTGGACTTTTACTGAAATTTGATGGCAATCATCATCTTTTAATAAATTGGAGAAGATCAAATTAAAGGTGTCACTTATATAAATACCAATATCTGATTACACTATGTAACACGATTTTTGTTCCTGGGCAATGAGTGTAATTTCCTGGTTATTTGTGCCTCAAAAGTATAGAAAATGGTTGTTATTCTGTTTAAACTTTGCTTTTGTGGACTGGAGAATGATATTTAAAAGAAAAAGCCTATTTCCACAACAAACGAGCGAATTTGTTTGTTTTTGTTCACGTAAAGGCAGAATAAAACTATATAGGTCACAAGAAACCACAAAATGACTCAAAAGCAACATGTATCAATACTAGAATGATAAAAAGTAGACCCCCGAAATTTATAAATGCGTAGTTTTTCGGGATTTACAGCTATATATATATTGTAAATCACTTTCACAAATCAGCCCCCAGATGTAGTCTCCCATCATGTTCTCATTGTACTGTCCTTGGTAGTGACGTTCAAAGTCAAGTATACCCTGGTGGAAGCGCTCACCTTGCTTTTCCGAGTATGCTCCCATGTTCTCCTTGAAGTTATCAAGGTGAGCATCAAGGATATGAACTTTCAGGGACATCCTGCATCCCATTTTACTGTAGTTCTTCACTAGAGTCTCAACCAGATCTACATAGTTTTTGACCTTGTTATTGCCCAGGAAACCTCTAACCAACCCTACAAAACTATTCCAAGTCGCTTTCTCAGTCCTAGAAAACATCTTGAAGAAATCCTTACACTCCATGATTCTCTTTATCTCTGGTCCGACGAATATACCAGCTTTGACCTTTGCCTCAGACAGCTTAGGGAAGAAACCTTGAAGGTATTTGAAAGCTACTGTTTCCTTATCCAGAGCTGTGACACAGTGACAAATTGTTTCATTAGGCCCAATTTAATATGCAGTGGTGGCATCGGCACTTTCCGATGATCCATCAGTGGCTCCCACTTGACATTTTTGCTACCCACATTGAACTCGGTCCGCTGGGTTCCGCTTGTGGTAGTGCGCCTTTTGTCTCTGCTGTCCCAAAGGCAAAGGTAGCAAGAAAACTTCGTCCGAACCCTTGCAGACCATCAGGAATGATACCATTTTGAAGTCTCCTATGACATCCCAGCCGTACTCATCGAACTTCAAGGCGGCTAACACGGTTTTCACGCTGTTGTAATCCTCTTTGAGGTGTACCGAGTGAGCCAGAGGAAGAGACGGCTATTTGTTCCCATTATGGAGTGAGTAGTACGGCTTTGAGGCTCCAAGATGAACTGTCAATGAAAAGACGCCACTCGTTGGGGTTGCAGTTGATTCCAATTTCCTGAAAAAGATCGGTCACGTTGTGACAGAAGCAGAGTTCATCTTGACTGGTAAAAAAGCTTGCAAGTGCTTGGTGACGTTTCCTCTGATCTGCGATTTGAACACTGTCATCCAACAGGTTCCACTGCTTGAGTCTAGACGTCAAAAGTTCTGCATTGGACTTAGCGAGACCAAGACCTCTGATCAAGTCATTGAGGTCTTTTTGGTTTGGATAGTAAGGATTTTTGTCATGAGCTAGAAAATTATAGTCAGGATCTAAAGCGTTTTCATCGCTCTCCGACTCTGATATACATTGTTCTTCTGAGGCGACTGATTTCTATCCGGAACAGTGGATACCAGAAGCTCAGGACTGCGTGGCACTGGGGCCATGGATGAAGAAAGGTCGGGGGATTTATGATAGGAGCTGCATTCTTTCCAGTCCGACGTTTGGAAGGATCCGACGTATGTATGGATGTATGCATGTATGTACATTGTATGTATGTATGTATGTATGTATGTATGTATGTATGTATGTATGTATGTATGTATGTATGTATGTATGTATGTATGTATGTATGTATGTATGTATGTATGTATGTATGTATGTATGTATGTATGTATGTATGTATGTATGTATGTATGTATGTATGTATGTATGCATGCATGCATGCATGCATGCATGCATGCATGTATATATGTATGTATGTATGTATGTATGTATGTATGTATGTATGTATGTATGTATGTATGTATGTACGCACTTAAAGCTGTGTGTATGTATGTACTTAGAACTGTTCTTTATGGGCGCGCTGGAGTCGGGAGCGCCTCTAAGTAGTTTTTTCTTCAATGTTTCGGGATTAACGTTCATCAGTTCGCGTAAAGAAAAAGCGTTGTCTGTAACTCTATTTCCGTGATGTTCTTGCAGGGCCAATGCCGAAATGTTAGTGCAGATCATCGGCAATTATTTATAGAAATGGAGATTATTAAATTAAAGGTTTCTTTATACGGCGATTCGTTCGTCACTAATATTATAATGCAACAGTTTGACGCTATAAACGCAGTTAATAAAAGAAAGACTCCAACAAACACTACTGTACGTAGCAGTGCCCCTATGTCGAGTATTATCAACATTGCCCTACTTTATTGTATATTCAGACTATAGACTCGAGACTGGTATTACCGTATATGACAGGCAGTTTGTCAGTTTTTTCCACCATGCAGCGGCCGCGTTCGACCGTTGAAATCGACCATCATAATTTGATTGAACAAGACTGGCTTGGCTATAACGTTAAGATTTAGCCATTGCCAGGCTACAAGAATATATGGCCATATACTGTTTAATAAAGTGCTCGACTAAGACACCTTAAACATGAATTATTTCGTTACTATAAATTTATTATCCTATATCTATAGTTCGCCCTAAGTGCTGTAATACGCCAAGCAAATTTCTGTCCTGGGTAACGACCTCTGTTGTCATTATAGACCCTGGTCAAATCGGATCCATCCATATTGTAGTTGACCTTGTTGCCTTTATACTCCTATAATAATTATTATGTATCACAACTGCCAGATAATAATACTAAAAGTGTAGGCTACTAAGGCTTAGGTATACACCGGTCTGTGGCTCAAATCACAATGAGGAGGAAATAAACTATTTTTTTCTGCTGCACTAGCGCCACCTATAATTCTATACAACCACGATGAATACATTTACCCGATTTACAATCAACAGGGCGGAAATCAATGAAGCACACTGGAACGCGCTACTCAAAAGCTCTCGATAGACTTGTTATGGAAATAGGGTCAATACTGGCAAATGCGTAAGATCTAAGCATATAATGTGTAAACGTAAGAAAAAAGGCGCAGAAACTACGCTACCCGTACCGTAAATGCATAGGAAGTAATGAATTAGATCACACTAATATAATTAAAGCAAAATCGATGTCTAAGGCGTCAAACATTATTCCTTATGAACAAGATGTTTTAGCGCCTAATGTTTTGGCGCCGGACTCTAATGACGAAGTAAATGTTTGCCTAAATGGAAGTTGGGCTGATAACACTATTTCGTGGCGTAAATAGAAGCTGGATTTATGAAAACAACTGCACCTCTCAATGGAAGCTGGATAAAACAACAAGTTTTTGTTTCAATGGATGGATGGAATTCTTATCGAAATGGATTCAACGGGAAGCACAAACGAATGCTGGATTGATGAAAAACTTTTTATTTAAAATTTTTAATAGAAGTTGGATTGGTGAAACTACGTTACCATAAATAGCAGTTGTGATACGTTAGTGAGATTGATAGAGATCCCCGATTAAACACAGACAATAAATGACTACAATTTAAATTGAATATGGATTTATGAAAATGATTGTTGCTCCAATGGAAGCTGGATTGGTGTAATTAATCTAGAAGTCAGATTACTGTGTACCGAACATGAGCAATAAAAACGAACGGCGCCAAAAGGATCGGCGCCAAAAGAATGGTATTTTGTTCTGCATTCCAAGCGCCATCGACTGATTCTGCATAAATCAAACAGCGCTACATAAAAGCATAGATAAGTTATGGGAAATGTGAGACCGCAGTTTAGTTTGTGAAAGTCCATTGGCTTGAGTGTTCGCCTCATAAAAGCTGGTGTCTATAGACATGGGATTCAACTCTGCTCTCTTTTGACTGTCTGAGGAATTTGAACAAGAATTTGATGGTTCCTGTCGTGAGTGATAGATACAGCGTTAATAAATTGCAGCTTCACATACATAAATATTCCATAATTATGTCAAAAACAGAGTAACTGCAATGTTTATTGTAGACACCATTAAAACGGATTAGATAGAAACTATAAATAAAAAAATCGTATAAGATATTAATTGTCCCGGGCATTCCATGGCAAAAACCAATCCTATATTCATGAACCCAGCGCTATATAAATACAAAAAAGCGTGAAAAGTGTGTCTGATCAGATATATGACATAAACAACAAAAAGTAAAGCTAAGTAAGTATTAGCCAGGCTGGGAAGATCACGTGGGATCAGGTGGTTTATAGAGAAGAGTTTATTCGGGTAAGTAAAAATGGTGGTGGACAGGAATGCGATAAAATAACATGCTTGATGATGTGGCATGTCTTACTCATTAACACTATTTCGTGGTATAGTCTTGATTCCTGATCTTGCCGCTCTGCTTAAGGGTCAACACAGAAAGCTGACCTATGTCTAATCATTCTCGCCTCGCCTCCTGAATCCTGTGAAATTGACACACTCCTAACATCGTTGCTGCTGGAGTTCGTGGACGTCCTTCTTCCGCTTCTCACCGTCCTGTACAATCGCTCCTTCATCGAAGGTCCGGAACAAACCATTCTGCGGGATGGGAGAACAAGCCATTCTGCGGGATGGGAGGGATGGGGCGCGGTGGTGTAGTGGTGGCGTCGTTGCCTTGAAGCCGGAAGGTTCGAGGTTCGAATCTACCTCACGTCGCCGCGTAGGTACCTTGGGCAAGATCTTCACTCGCAATTGCTCAGCGCTTCGGCGTGAAATTCCGATGCAGTGTCCTCTCTGCAGTCGGGAGCGCCTCTGAGTAGTGAGCTTGAAGGGGTGCTATAACAAGTACGCATACAAACAAACAAAAAGTAGAGCGAGGATCAATTATTACAGTCAATGCGAGATATAATAAAGGAATGCAGTAAGACGTTGCGTATCAACCTGCGACCAGAGAAAACACAAAGCTAACTTATGTCCCTAAAGTGGTCGGTAACCAATGTATCTGAATGCTCGTCTTCAACACCATCTGATTCATTGCAAGACTGTCAGTGGGTTTCAAATACTCAGGTTTCAAGAACCGCGTTTCCGTTACAATAACAATTGTCCGTTGCCTCCGAATAAATTTAAAAGAAAGAAATGCGCTTAATTGAATGCAAATTTATCTCACATTCTCATAGATCGACAACTGCATTAGTCGCTCATGAAAGACACAGGATGCCTAGGTGTACAATGGAAACAGAGCCTTAAACACCTTTAGTACAATTTCACACAATGCTATAACATTGTGAATGGTGCAAATATTATAGCTTAAAGTCCCGAACCAAAGTACACTATGCACTCTTCGCACTTTGACATGCGAGTAATAAAACTTCAAAGGCTGAACTAAAATAGAGATGACTGTTTGTAACAGGTCGCAACAGCCACAAGATCTCTCAAAGCAACTGATTATACACAGTGTAAGTCATAGGGACCGTTTACGCGAAAAGGAGCAACTTGTTAATTTCCACTCTCCCTTACAGCACGAGACGACGTACAGTTCGAAGTAACCTAATGCATCGTAAAGTCAATGTATACGAATATAACTGACAACTCTGTGGGTCGAACAGTGTAGCAAGAAGCCAACGAAAGATGCTCTACATAAATTGCAGAGTGTATATTAATGAGTTCACTGATCACGTGACGACGATTGTCTTTCAGATTGGTCAGAGTATAGTCCACTTTTAGCGCAAATGAGACGGGTTGTAGTCTCCGCCAATGAATGACAAGCAAATCATCACTAGTAGGGTATTGAGTGCACTACAACTGCAGCGATGCTGAAGAGAGGTTAACTTTACCGACAGAAATATGCCCGATTTTTATATGAAACTAGCTGGGGCACCCGGCGTTGCTCTGGAAATTTAGGATTTGATCTGTTCCGGCCACAACCCCCACTCCGACCTCTACCGGTACGCCACCCGCTAAATTTGGGTTTCACGAAAATTTCCACCCCCATCTCCCACTCCACCCCACCATCCTCCCCCACTCCATCCCACCCTCCTCCCCCACCCCGCCTCCACCGTACTGGTAACAGAGCTGACCTAAAACACGTTTAAAACGTTGAAAGTCATTACTTTTGTACGTGGCAAACTATTAAAAATTTATAGTGAAAATTAGTGTTTTTGACCCCCCGCACCCTGGCCCCCCTGGTGGTAGAGATTTGCCAACCACTGTTCCGGGGGGTTCTGATGGACCTCTATCTAGAAAAAAAAATTCAAACCAATAGATGCGTTTTTTTAGAGAAAAAATTGGGGGGTTTCGCCCCCACCCTGGCCCCCATGGTGGTAGAGAAACGCCAACCCCTCGCCTTTGCGTCTCGTGCCGAGACCTACACAGTAGTGAAGGTTTGGAGTGAAAAGCTCAAAAACTGTGAGCGTGCATTCTGGACAAAGTCACATACATACCCACATACATTGCCAAGTTCTTTCTTATAGATATAGGTAATGAGAGCGTCAAATAAAACCATCAACATCCTCAAAATGTGTATCTAAAAAAGCACACAGTAAACACCTTTAATGCAAATTTCTCAAATGTTATAAATAGTGCCAGATCGATTTTCCAGTATAGTGTATTCTAGAAAACACAATAATATAATTAGTGCAGGTATGGTGGTGTGAACGGCTTTGGCGGCCATGGTATGCTGATAGACAGTGAAAACCGGGCATCACCGGGTGTTGTCAGCCTGATGCTCTGTTAACGAGGAATGCGACGACATCAATGAATCTGACCTATGATCCAGCGTCGTTTAGCAGCAAACTATATTGAGATCATGTGCTTTATTATTACGGCTGTAATAATGGCAAACATATTGCAGTCGATCGCAACGGCATTTGCTGTCTTACGCTGTCGTCAAACTATGGATCAGTCTTCCATAACAGTATTATAATCAATCGAAATTTATATAGGGCCCCTTCAAGGCAGCTACTCAGAGGCGCTTCAGGCCGAGATCAAGCGGAAAAAGCAGTCTTCAACAGTTTGTGAAATTGAGAACAGCTTCGGAGGTGTCGCATAGTCAAGGGAAGTCCATTCCAGGTTGTTGGACCAACCACAGAGAAGGAACGACTCTGCGTTGTTGCAGAGCGAGTGAAAGGAACCATTAATTCGCCATGGACAACAGAGCGCAGAGCGCGGCGTCCTATGCAAGTGGAAAGAGGGAGGCAAAGCTCACACAGATAAGATGGTGCCCATCCTGATAAGCATCGCCACACCAAAGATGCAATCCTAAATGAGAGGCGCTGCGGGAAAGGAAGCCAGTGCAAAGACCTCGCGCATATATTGGGATACACGGTCGGACTTGGTGAACCCGCCAATAAGTCGTGCGGCACCACGGTGGATCCTCTCCAACCTCTCAATCCTAACTCGCGGGAGACCAGCAAAGATGGAAGCGCAGTAGTCGAGTCGGCTCAGCACAAATGCATGGACAAGAGAAGCTGCCGCTTTAGAAGCCAGAGAGCGTGCATTGACCATTAGCTGCCGCAGTTGGTAGTAAAAAACTATCGATTGCGATCAAGGTTACTTGTTCATTCGTTCACACATTTCAGGAGTTTATATAGCGCCCTTCAAGAAGTCCACTCATGTGTGCTGCCAGCACAAACACGGTGGGGAAAATTTTAAGGAGACTTCAAAACACTGACGAGTCAACCATAGGTAGTAGGGGCTTCTCTAATTGGAGACTTTTCAAGAAAGAGGTTCCTACAATTGAGAAAACACGACGCTGACGGATTGAGGTTTCAACACGATGGGCCAGAAGGTTCCCGCTAGAGGCTGTTACAAATCCAAACTCTTCCAATGGAAATAAAAATATCTAGCATGAATGCAGGTGATGAGAAAAGTCTAAGTAATTTATCTTTTCATACCACTATATCACTAGACGATTATTAAAATTATTCGAAATGTGTCTTGTGTTTTTAAACACCTTCAACATGTATTCTAGTAATATTCTAAATACAGAAAATTCCAATACTTGCTAAGTCGGTCAAGCCATTTTAATTTATTACACTCACAATGTCATATTGAAGCGAGAGGTCTGTGCCTCTGTCAATACCCAATGTAGGGCAGAATTATCTCTCGAAGATAGATTGGAGAAATATGCGCTGGTAGTGTTTATTATATCCAGGCGTAAATCCTAGCAATATCCAAACAATAGTTCTTTTCACGCCGAAGGTGGATATCAATCTGTGTCGGATTCAACCAAAGCATGTTGCTAACAACTGAGAAAATGCGTGCAACGTTGTTGTGCCAGTCAAAATCATGGTTGCAGCGAATGACAAATCCAATCATTATATTGTCCTGTGAGACAACATCGCCAAATAACGTTCATGTAACCAAAAATCTCAGCCACGCATAGGGGCGGGATACAGAAATTTTCGAATGGATGGAAATGATTGGCAAAAAGAAAACATTTGTCAAGAAAGATACCATTTTGCCCGTGAAAATTGGTTGATGACCTTTTTAAGGCCGTAGGCTACCTTCCTCTCTGTCTTCTTTCTCTCTCACCTCAGCTTTTCGTCGAACCTATTATCGGGGGAGGACGTCCATTTTGCCCGCCAGAATGGCTGGTGTGACATATGTAAAAATTTCTCAATGGGTGGGACCGTCGCCTGATCTGCCCATGGATCCGCCCGTGCGTATACTCAGGAGATTTGATAAAGAAAGGAGGGTGACCCTAATCATACTCGATATATTGAGACGCAGTAGTCAATTTAATACTTACGGTCTTTGTCCGTTTCTAGACGTTGTCTTTCAATTAATAATACAGTGGTCGTTTTAGACATCTTTTCTACGCATTCTGCTAGATACATAATAACAGAAACTCCGTTAAATGCATATCTTTAATGCATTGTTTATATCCGAATGCAATAATAGTTGATCGTTCCACTTAAAATACACTTCAAATACAACATAACTGATGTACTAAACACAATAAATATGATTATTGAAACAACTTCATTACTGTCAGTGAAGGAACAAAAATCGATACGGAAGATACTAAAGTCATAACTTAACGTTTGCGACCACTATATTTTAATTAGTAAATTCACTGAGACACAGGCAACTTTTGAGATAATTTATACTGATTATTTATACACTGGCTGAAGTGCCTATTCGATGTATAATATCATTACAGACCTGTGAGAGCACAAAAATTAATACTTGCAAATGAATCTTTTAATCAGAAATTGTAGTTTAGTTGTGTGAAAAAGGCGATTTTGGCGAATTTTCGTCGTTACAGAATAAATCACCGTTTGACACCGACACACAGACAGCGCTATAATTCAATCATAATTTCTATTGCATGATACATTATACAACGCGTCACTTAAACACCTTTAATGATAATAGACCGCTAGTTATAAATAAGTAAATCGCGCTCGATCCTTCTAATCCAGTGGTTCTCAAACTTCCGCCGGCCACGGACCGGCAATAAATTAGTTGGAAGCTCGCGGACCACTAACTTTAATGGCATGCGCAAACAAAAACGAACTATATTTTAAAAAAGACTATTACAGGGCTATTCGTAATTAGGGATTTGTTTCATTAATTGGAACATATTCCTAATAGCATTTCAGTTATTTCTCAATTTATTTGTTATTTAATTTCATTTCAAAATTTGAACTCAAAGCTTCACACAAGATTTCAAGTTTGTTAATGTTGGCCCAAAAACTCTTGATGTTGGCCTACAAGAGGATCTGCAAAATAGATAACGACACATTACTAAAATTTTGCGCTAATGATGGAAACACCTGCTCGAAATAAAATGCTCGAAATAAAACACAGAAATCAGAATATCACCACATTTTAAATATAGTGGATCATATTTTTGTGGGGATGGTAGATTTCTTTTTAGCTTGGATATTTACATAGGAAACCAGTTCAGAATTATCATTTATGCGCTCAGACAAGCTTGTTTACATCTTGCAAATTTTTTAAATCACACAAACACAATTGTTTATAATTATAATTTTATATCATGTTATAAAATTAAAAGCCCTACATCCAGTAAGAAAAAATGTAATGTTTGATCAACGTTTACTTGACTATCGCAAACCAAAGAATCAACAGAAATAAAACGAAACTGACTGCAGTAATAGACGTAGAAAATTAATTTTAAAAATAAAAAATTGTTTAACAAGCCAGTTGGCAAATTAAAATAAGGCACTGGTAATGTATTTTTTAAATTCGAGGAAAAAATTTGAATAAATTTTGAATAACAATTCAAAATAATTTC
This sequence comes from Lumbricus terrestris, assembly GCA_949752735.1. Classification (NCBI taxonomy): domain Eukaryota; kingdom Metazoa; phylum Annelida; class Clitellata; order Crassiclitellata; family Lumbricidae; genus Lumbricus; species Lumbricus terrestris. The sequence continues at coordinate 5,619,067 of OX457048.1, read as the reverse complement.
ACAATTTGAAACATATATAAATTAATATTTATAATTTATTTTCACTCTCAGACTTCTTCACGGACCGGTGATCAGGTCTTCGCGGACCGGCGCCGGTCCGCGGACCACCACTTTGAGAACCACTGTTCTAATCACTAAAGAGATGGATAATAATCTTTGGTCATAATTAAATATTTCCGCGTATACCGGGCAATAAAGTGCTCAACTAAGACACCTTAAACACGGATTTATTCATTACTATAAATTCTTCAAATTGAATTTGTTGTTACTTTTCTTGTACCTTAGCTACGTATCAAATGTGCCTGATAATCAAGAGTGAAGTAAAGTCCGTGGTTCGAATAACACGCAGGAGAAACTGTCCTTAGAAATACCTATTGCACTAGCGCCACCTATTCTATAGAACCACGATGAATGCATTTACCCGGTTTACTATCAACAGGGCGCAATCAAAAAGGGGGAACCAAAAGGGTGAAAATCAATGGAGCACATGAGGATGTTTTTATAATTATGATACCCATTACCCATTGGCATTACATTGTGATCGCTGTCTTGATTTTAATATTTCTACGGAAGTGCTCTGGAAACTCGTTACTCAAAGATTCTTGATAGACTTTTGAGGACAGATGTATGTATAGGCTGAACGTTGGCGTATGATTATGTCCATTCCAAATAGAAGGGCCAATACTGGCAAATGCGTAAGACCAAAAACTTCGAAAGAAGAAAGCTCTTAAGTGCTGTAATATGCCGAGCAAATTTCTGTCCAGGGTAACGGCCTCTGTTGTCATAGACCCTGGTCTAATCGGATCCACATCTAAGCATAGGATGTGGAAACGAGAGTAAAAATTGCGCAGCAGCTATATAATTATAGTAAAATCGGTGTCTAAGGCGTCAAACATTATTCCTCGTGAACGCCAAACGTGTTTGGCGCCTGACTCTATTGAAGAAATAAATGTTTGCCTAAATGGAAGTTGGATTGACAACACTGTTTCGTGGCGTAAATGGAAGCTGGATTTATGAAAATAACTGCTCTTGTCAACAGAAGCATTTATAAAACTATAAGTTTTTACTTCAATAGAGACTGACTGGATGCAACTATTTTTCGGTCTAAATAGAAGTGGATTTGACTGGAAGCACAGACAGATGCTGGATTGATATTTTTTTTATATTTAAATAGACGTTGAATTGATGACATTATATAACCATAAATAGAAGTGGGACTGGTAGAGATCCTCGATTAAAGCGGACTTGCGTTGATAATAAATAATTACAATTTAAATAGAATATGGATTGATGAAAATGACTGTTGCTCCAATAGAATATGGATTGATGAAGATTACGTTAACCCAATAGAAGCTGGATTGGTGAAAATGATTCTTGCAATTAAAGCAGAAGTCATGAGCAAAAAAACAACTGGCGCCAAAACCGCGACGCCAAGAACATCTTGTACCGTTATAGAATGGCAGTTTTTTCATCAATCCAAGCGCCTTCGACTGATTCTGTCTAAATCAACCAGCGCTACATAAATACATGAACAACTTATGAAAAAAGTGTGACCGCAGTTTAGCTTGTGAACGTACATTGGTTTGAGTGTTCGCCTTCTAAATACTGAAATCCCGGATTCTCATTTGACAGTCCGAAGATTTTGAACAGGAATTTCATAGTTCTCGTCTTATTTTTATTATTATATTCGTTTTAATGGTAACAAAAACTGATAGACACACCGCTATCAGGTACAAAAAGCAGTTTATCAAATACAATATAATACCTATAGAATGTCATCAGAATTGACTGCTGAATTTGTCTTAAGATGAGAGCACAAAATGACAGATATTTTCAATAAAAATAAAAATGAATGATTCTTTGTTTATATAAGCACATTAATGAGCACATGGTGCCTTTCTATACAAAACCCGAGAGATGTAATGTCTGTCGTCTTTGGTCGTCTGTCATCTGTCCTTTCGTGGGTGATGAATACAGAGTTAATAACTGGCATTTTCACATACGTTAATATATCACGTGTCAGTTAATATATCACAACATTTTTTATTAACTATCACAATAATGTTATTGCAGGTATGTCAGTGTGAACGGCCTTGGCGGCCATGGAATGCTGATAGACAGTGAAAACCAGACATCACCGGTGGTGTCAATCTGATGCTGTGTTAACGAGGAAGGCGACGACATTAATGAATCTGACCTATGATCTAGCGTCGTTTAGTATATCAAACTTGAATGCGATTCTGTCCTTATTATTACGACTCTAATAATGACAAACATATTGCAGTCGATTGTAACAATAAACTGTCGTCAAACTATGGCTCAGTCGTAAGAGTATTATACAATTAATTGGTAATTAGAAAATAACAATTAATTTACAACACAGCATATGCTGCTACTACAGTTATGACTAAAATTGACAATATTCCATTTCTGTCGATGAACCAAATTTGATACTTAAGTTACAACCGCAATTAACATTTGTGGTAAGGGTGATGCCCGTGCAATCATCCTATTCTCTCACAAATTGCATTTCTGATATGTTTTTTAGTTGCTTAGGCATGCTGTGATTATTGAAATGCAAGTTTTGATTTTTTTATGATTGAACACGCTTTATTCTGTTATTCTCCAATGTTCCCGCTGTGCGTTTCAATAAAGAACTTACTCGCTTACTTATTTGCTTACTTGTTTACTTACTTGTCAAGTTACTTACTCAATATTACCTTGCTTACTTATTTACTTACTTACTTACTTACTTACTTACTTACTTACTTACTTACTTACTTACTTACTCCCTTACTTACTTACTTACTTAATTACTTACCTACCTACCTAACTACCTATCTACCTGCTTACTTGCTTACTTACCTACTTACTTACTTACATACTTACTTACTTACTTACTTACTTACTAACTTTCTTACTTACTTACTTACTTACTTACTTAATTACTTACTTAGTTACTTACTTAATTACTTACTTAATTACTTACTTAATTACTTACTTAATTACTTACTTAATTACTTACTTAATTAGCCTACTTACTTAATTACTTACTTACTTATTCGGTCAATATAATCGTGCCGCTGCAATGGAATCTAAATGCATTTGGTCATCTTAAACACCTTTAACAACTGGGTATGTAGGTCTACTATCTACATGCACTCAGTATACCTATACTAGTTATAATGATCATTATAATAATATCACTCCACTACTGTCGATGCTTATCTACAAGCGATCAGTAGGAACAAAATCCATCCAATCATTAATACCACAGTTGCCACACATTATCCATTCACTCTTCGAATGGGATGCCGATGCTAACTGCCAGATGCGGCCTCAACATGGTGATCGCAACCAGAGAATCTCATTGACATCTGGTGATGCCAGACCAAAGCATTCATGATATAGGATGTCACTTTATCGCTGAACTGCGTAAACATAAAAGAAAACGTCGACTACTGCCGCATACTCTGGTGGTGTCGGTCTGAAGATTAGATAAAGGAGGAGGGGAGACACCTCATATACTCGAAAGATGGATTTTCTGCAGCGCTTTAATTATATTAACGTCGTTTTACAGCTTCAATATGCTGACTTGTCATCAATAATACAGTTGCCGTTTTAGACACCTTAATAACTTATTTAAAATTTATACAAAATTGAGCAACGCGATTAAATTGTCAATTGCATCATTCCTTGCCTGTTTAACCAATCTATCAGTGCATTTGCAGCTACGACACAATAATTATTGTTCATGCAAACAATATTACTACGGACATTTAACGAAAAACTACTACCATTACAACAATTCATACCAAACATGAATACTAGCGACAGAGCGTATCACCATTCATAGTGCAAACACCATCACTATGGGTGCATTGGTGCAGTGGGTCTGTGAGGCGCGGTGGTGTAGAGGGTATGTTCATTGCTTGCAGCCGAAGAGCTGCAGGTTCGAATCCACATCAAGTCGCCGCGTATAAATACGGACCTTTTGTAAGTCATTCACTCGCAATTGCTCAGCGCTCCGGCGTGAAACTCCTTTGCAGTGTCCGCTCTGTAGTCGGGAGCGCCTCTGAGTAGTGTGCTTGAAGAGGCGCTATAGCAATGGCGCATACAAACTATTCGAAACAAAGAATATTGTTGCTAATACTGCTAGTACTGAAAATTGTAAAATATATGTGCATCAATTACGGGACATGGTATATTCTGATCACTTGAGTTGCAAGCTGCAACGACCAGATTTTGGTATCCACCTTCATCCAATTGCAGAGTGACACTGTAGGGTCCCTGAGCAAGTCCCTTTTGCTCGTACTTCCACTATTCAGAACCGTGCTTTCTGGGTGGTAGAACCCTCAACCTAGAATGGTCTTCCTCTGACACTCCGCTCTCTTTATGAAAATACTTCTCAGACTTTCCTCTCTCATTTTAAGACAGTTTTATTGGCCTCGCTGAAATTGGGAGCGCCTCTGAGTAGTCCCCTTGAAGAAGCGCTATATAAATGCACGCAATTAATGAATTGAGACTCTTGACATTTAACAGTAGGACGACTCACAAGCACTAAAAGGAAGATCATTCTTCCTTATTTATAATATATATAGAAAACGTCATAGAGGTGTGTAAACATGTATATGACGTTGGAATAGTGTAGAGAATTGTTTTAGCGAGAGTGACCAAGTACACATGGACCTCTCATTACATACAGGTGGGCAAGGATCTTATTTCTGTTAGGTGACGCATAATAACATTTAGCATAATTTATGCAAAAGGTCAGATCACTTTCGCTAAGCAATTTTAAACTAAGGAAAAGATCTGTGCACAACACTTCACTCTCACAGGCGACAGTGGAGACGAGAGTTATTTGTTGTATAAACTGTATTAAAATATATTGTCAAGACTATTGATGCCGTTAGAAATTTGTCAATATCACGCAGTTTCATTTCTAATGAACGAATGCGAGAAGTCCATGCACTGAAAACACAAAATGGCCGCCGAGGGCAGTGAGGAGCCTGCGATTGTGCATGAGCGATAGTGGCAGCGCCAGGATTTAACTTTTGCGGGGCTGAATCCTCGCGGAGGAAATTATCATTTTTTGCGTTTTTTAGTCTTCCGGGCGAAATCTCATGAGAATGTTCCATTTTCGTCCGCCAAAACTTCAGTTTTGCTTGTAAAAAACCGGATGACCTTCTTTAGGGAGCCTTAGACCCCTTATGTCCTTGCCTAGGGGGGGGGCTTAGCCCTAGCTTACCCTGTCGCCGCCACTGATGAGCGGGCTGGATAAAATCATGCAGTGCATGCCAATGGTTGCGCTATATTAATGGCGTTGTCTCTCTTTTCGATTGAACAGAGTACTCGAATTGCTACTCGGATAGGACGCGTTCGAGTATCATACTCGTCCTTTGCTAGACAGTTGCTGTGTATGAACCATGGCTCAAACATTTTACGTGCACTTGTTGAAGCAGCGTTGTTAAACAGAATTTGTCCCTTGCGATTGAAACATATTCGATTATGATAATAATAAGGTAGTAGCAGATCAACGCAACTGGCTTTTTGTGCTTGACGGCCAAAAGATATCGGTAAATAACAGGTAATACAGCGCGTGATTTATACACCTTTAATGCAATTCTATCTAATAATATAAATATGGAAAGAACGCTTAATCATTGGGGTCACAGTCTCAAGCTGTTCTTGTTAGGTTCTATACTTTTTTCTCACGGCGGTTTTCCGGACGTTTTCCACCTAAAAATACACTTTTAGGTGAAAATTCACAAAAGGTGTGAAAAAGTCGAAGATGCTGTGAATATAGACCAGTGACATTGTGGATTTTTCAGCAAAGCACTAAAAAAGAGGACGTTTTCTCGAAAATGAGTAAATTTTGACCGGATGACCAAAAAAGATGAGAAATTTAATTTTCCTGCTCGAAAAATCCAAGTATTTTCTTAGATTAATAGGTCATCACGGGCCAACCCTCATTTAAAAGAGACACCAACCGTAATTCAGCATTCTAAATCATACATCGTTGAAATACCTTTTTCCTTTTTCACTCTTGCTCGATAATCCAAAAATCACGCACAAACGCACACACACTGATAGAGGCATTCAAAGAAAGACATAGACAGAGACAGACAGACACACACACACACAAACAGATGGGCAGACAATACTTAGACAGTGAGACAGAGTGAGACAGAGACATACATAGACAAAGGAACAGAGAGAAGCAGAGATACATGGATAGAATTCGATCCTGCGTTTGAAAAAGTTCTATTGCACGTCGTTTTATAGTCACAAGTTGGTATAATATGATAACAGATAATGAAGAGTTTGACTTAAACACCTCTTATACCATTTAACATATGGCTATTAATACATAAATCTATACATAAATCTCTTAAACTTCGAAAGAAGAAAGCTCATCAGTGCTGTAATATGCCGAGCAAATTTCTGTCCAGGGTAACGGCCTCTGTTGTCATAGACCCTGGTCAAAACGGATCCACAAATATCTTCAAAACACCATGTGAGTGCCGATAGGCGATAACAGTAATGGTTGTGTGTGAGAGTTAACCCTCGGGCTACCAAGGGGGGTGGTTGCCACCCCCCCTAGGTTTTTCCCAAATCAAACGCGTTCCGTCTGGAATAAAATTTTGAAAAAATTGGTAGCTGTAGAGGGTTCATTGGGACACATTTTGAGATAAAACTTTTTATGATGCCCCCTACCGTTCAAAAGTTACACCCGATATACCAAAGGCACCAGGGGGGTGGATACCACCCCCCCCTAGAATATCGTCTGTAACTTTTCCGCCCCTTAATATTAAGAGACACAAATTATACCATTCTATAGAGGGAATGTGGGGCTACATTTCCATGCTCATTGGGTTGTCTTTTGACAACCGGAAGTGCTCAAAATAAATTAAAATATATATAAAGGTGTTTTATTTTCATAAAATTGTCATGTTTTTTCTATTATAACTTATCCATAATTTATTTTTTAATTTAAATAAATTATGCCATTCTGTAGAGGGCATTTAGGGCTATTTTTTAATACTAAATAATTTAAAATTTGATGACCGGAAGTTCTAAAAATAAATTAAAATGTATAAAAATGTTGGGGTTTTTTGCAACGCGAACCGATATGTCTGCGTAAACGTTTTTCAGCAGCTATAACATGTTTTTTTGGTTTTGATTAAACATAAAACAGACTTATTACTAGTTTTTATAGTTGAACATTGGACTTTATTATATGTAAACTACTTTTTATATATAAATCATGTATAAAACACACAGAATCTAATATATTCCCTATGCGTAAGTATACATTTTGTGGAATCGACGGGTACCCATGGTAAAAAATTCATAATTTCGAGGTGCCTTCATATTTTCTAAACCTAAATATACCATTTTGTGCATAAATGAATGCTGAATCGAATGGTGTATTACAAGTTATGATATCTCAAACCAAACCCAAAATCCGGGGGGGGGGTGGTAACCACCCCCCCCTTGGTAGTCAGTGTTACAAAAAAAGCTTGGTAGCCTGAGGGTTAAAAAACAAGCCATTTATCTAAATTATTTCAATTTTACGCTCAACTAAGAGCTAAAATAGCAGCCATCGAGTGCACGAAAAAAATTAATAAAAACTTTGCGTTTGAGGAGGATGATGCGAAATCTATTTTAAAATTCCTGTAGGTTTATGAACTGACGGATTTTTCAGAGCGTTCCATAATTATAACAATAGTAGTAAAATCGAAAGCTGAAATGATTTTGGTGCCGTTGAATTTCTAGTATAGTGTGTGTATGTGTTGGGTGCCTGAGTGCTTGTGCTTGTGTGTGTATGCATGTGCATGTGTGTACGACTTTGTGGTTGTGCTTGTGCGATTGTGTTCGTGTGTGCTTGCGTGTGTGCATTTGTATCAATCAATCGTAATTTCTATAGCGCCCTTCAAGGTACCTACTCAGAGGCGCTCCCGGTCGAGATCAAGCGAGTAAAAAACAGTCTTCAGCAGTTTGTGAAATAGAGAACAGCTTGGGAGGTGTCGCATAGTCAAGAGACGTCTATATAATTCCAGGTTGTTAGACCAACCACAGAGAATGAACGCCTCTGCATTGTTGCAGAGCCTATTGTCGATTGTTTCTGGGTTAACGTTCATCATAATCATATTTGTTTCGGCTAAAGAAAAAGCGTAATCTACTGAATTTCAATTGAGTTGTAACAGGACCTTTGTAGGCTATGGGTCTTACTGAAGTTTAATGGAAATCATCATCTTTTATAGAATCGGTGAGAACCAAATTAAAAGTGTCTAAGGCGATTAATATTGTTATACGACATTCTTTTGCTCTAGATGCAGTTAGTAAAAGAAAGACTCTCCATTCTCCAACAAACTGACTATCGTGCCATATGTCGAGTATTTGTCAATATTGCCCTCCTTTATCGCATCTTCAGACTATAGACTTGAGACTGGCATCACCGTATGACAGTTTGTCAGTTTTATTCACCATATGGTAACGACTGTAACATCCCTGTCTCGACCGTTAAAATCGACCATCATAATATTATATTATAAAATTTGATTGAACAAGTCTGCCTTGCCTATAATAACGTGTATAAATTTAGCCATTGTCAGCCTAAAAGAATATATCGGAGTATATATGCCAGATAATAAAATGCTCTAATAAGACACCTTAAACACGGATTTTTTCTTGAATATATTTTTTAATATTAAATTTGTTGTTGCTGTTCTTGTCCTCTCAATTTAGTTGTCAAATGTACCAGATAATCAAGTCATCAATAAAAACTTCGACAGAAGAAAGCTCTCAAGTGCTGTAATACGCCGAGCAAATTTCTGTCCATGCAGGGTAACGGCCTCTGTTGTCATAGACCCTGGTCAAATCGGATCCATCCATCAAGCTATAACCGGTCCGTGGTTCAAACCACAGTCAGAAGGAAATATCCTTAGAAGTCAATGATTTACCAGCAATGTTGGAGGGCAAAAAGCAAAGCTCTATAAGTTTTGGAATCCTTATTAATTTTAGTTATATAGCAAGTGACTCGATCACCCCGAGTAAGTCTTTCGCTCACAGTTGCTGAGTGCCATAGATATGACGTGTAAAATGAAACATCGTTAATAAACATAAATAAAATATAGGGCTATGATAGGCCATTGCTATATCAAAAGCTCTCGCTGAGAAATTTATTCTCCGACACCTTTTGAACGTTATACTCTATAGCTACAAGTAACGCAGAAATGTCATTAAAAACAGTACAGTAAGATCTTTGGCAAAAACGCTGTTGTGAATAATTATTACGTTATAAGCTGGTTCTCTGGTCGTGACATTCAACCGGTTACAGTGGAGAATTATGCAGTTTAATTGCTCATAGTGAAACAGAAACAGAAACAGAAAATCGACATGCTACTTGAATAGTTCGCGTTGCTCGCCATTCCTATCAATCTGTTTCTGTTTCTGTTTCTGTTTTTGTATAATGTCTCTTAGGGAGGCGTTATATAAAATTTCTTATGTTATAAGAATGTATCTGTCTGTCTCTATGGCTGCATTTTTCATGGCTTGACTCATTGGTGTTGAAATAGAGTGGGGAGAGAGATACATGAAGATACCCAGAATCCCATACACACACTCTGCTAGTGGCAGAAATAGAGAAATAGGCAAATTCAGATAGACAAAGATAGAGATAGACAGATAGAGACACACAGAGAGATACCGAAAAACAGACAGATAGACAAACTGCTAGACATACAGACAGAGACAGAGAAAGAGAGACAGGGATACAGAGAGACTGAGACAGATTGACAAATAGAGACACACACTGAGACTGAGAAAATAGACATAGCCTACCGATAGACAAAGAAACAGACAGAGAGATTGACTGACTGACAGACAGATAGACAAAGATAGAGAGAGACAGATAGAGACGCACAGAGAGAAACAGAAAAACAGACAGACAGACAGAGAGACAGAGAGACAGACACACAGACAGACAGACACAGACAGACACAGACAGAGAACACAACAGTTACTGTAGCGGAGCAATCATTATAGAAAAAATAGTCTACACTTTCAGTTGTGGAGTATACGCTAACGCTGAGCCCCAACTATGTGTTTCACAATGGAAACTGCCTACCATCGTGTAATAGGCTACGTGTTCATCATCCGCTATAAAAAATTGTACGGATGCATTAAATACTTCTTTAGCTTACCGCTTCTAAGAAGTCTTGTGAACGCCAAACTTGTCAATAATAATATGTAGACGATAGACGACTATCTTAGTTTAGTGTTGTAGTATAAGTATTAGTATTTCATTATTCGTACTATAATGAATTGTTTGGTTTATCACTGTTGCATTATTAGTTAAGTCCTAGTTAAGTTATACGCATTCTATGAAAACATTCATGATTTTTAATTGGAAGAGGTGTCAGAATAGTATAAGCTTTTAGCTTTTGCTGGCACCTAATTGCATTGTTCTGTACTAAATCGCTCATGATTATGTAACCTGAGTTGAACGTGCAATAAAGTATCAAAGTATCAAAGTAACCTTTAAATATCCATGGCCTTTGCTGTCGAAGGTCGATGTTAACCTATGGATCCATCCAACCACTAGTGCCAAGTCTTGTTAACCCAATTTGAATCAGGCCGGTGATGCGGTTTGAATACAAGAGGGCGACACTAATCACAATCGATATAATTATAGATTCGCGGTAGTTGATTCGTTAGAGCGTTCGCATTGCATGAACGATTCATAATTATTTGTATCTGCACTTATTGTAGCGACCCTTCAAGCTAACTATTCATCGTAGTTTCTCACCGAAGCGCTGTGCAATCGCGAGTGATGGACTTGTCCATGGTCCCTACGCGGCGACTAGAGAGGTGGATTCGAATAGGCAACCCTTCGGCTGCAAGGCGACGACCATACCAACTACATCTCCGCGTCCCACAATTATTGGTCTTAACATGTCGTTAAGGTTGTTTTTGAACACCTTTAAAACGTGTTATCCATAATCTATAAATAAGAGTGACTGTTTTTAATGTCAGGTGCTGTTCTCAGTCTTGAGCAACATACAATAATTAATTGGCCATTAGAAAATCTTTCTATACCGCAACCCTTACGATATTGAACTACACCCCATTACCGTTAATGCAACTAAATTGCTTCCTAAAGTACAACTCTTACTGACATTACGAGGGGCACATAATCTATTCATGAGATCACTGTCAGTATTAGCTAGAACAATAAAATTAAACAGTCAACCAAATCTTGTTTTATTGAAATAAACTGAAAATCAATTAAGCGAGAATGTGACAATGTTAAACATTTTGCTACAACGCAAACTCGAAAGGCAATCCTAATCCAGCTGGGTAGCGCCACGCAAGTTATAGTTATCGCGTACTAGAATAAAGGCAGTCGATTACATAAGAGCAGCACATTGAAACCATTGCGAGAAATCATAGTTGGCACACTTATTTAATATGGCTACTGGTATTAAGGTCGATAACTGAACTTTATACCACAACAAGGGCATAACAAAAGAATTATCTATCCAGAGTGTCTAGAGAGGAGGCGAAGTTAATAGGGTAACCTCTCAAATTGCCTGCAAAACTTCAGATGGTTTCAAGTATACCTAGTTCTCAAGAACTAGTCAGTCATACAGTCACAATATTATTATCTATAGTACAAAATTATATACTTATATGCCTGAGTAGAATAAAAAAAATTATGAGACGTAGTTAGCCTTTGAAGACATAATGTTTCGTTAACGGATCATACGGTGCTAATATTAAAAACCTCTAATACGCTATCTCACAATGTTATAAATATTGTGAGAGCGTTTCAGTGGTTCGAAATGCGTAGGCCTAACTGCAAGAAAGTGATAACCTTCGATAAGTCAGTATCACTTCCGTCGATGAAACCGACTTTTGAAATCACAAACTGTCGTTAAACGATTATAATTTTTAACGACACATAACTTAAGACGAGCATGAACTATGATGGCGACGCTTATGATCTTTGCTGTCGGATCACGTCCTTTGGTCATTCAAATAGTGGTAACAAGACGGAAATAGCTGCGTAAAAACGTGTCACCTCCGAGTGGTGTAAGTCCAAAGACTGGACTAAAAAGAGGGCACAAGATACACACAATTTATTTTAACCGACTGAGAAAGCCACGAGATTTCTCAAAGCAGTTGATTATACAGTTCAAGTAATAATAAGCACCGTTTACACGAAATCAGTAACTCGCTGATTGAGCCTCAAATCTCATCGCATAAAAGCTATGCTCAAGTCAAGCTTATTTGTTTGTATGTGCACTTGTCATAGCGCCTCTTCCAGCGCTCATCCGCTACTCAGAGGCGCTCCCGACTGCAGCGCGGACACTGAATCGGAGTTTCACGCCGAAGCGCTGAGCAATTGCGAGTGAAGGACTCGCCCAAGGTCCCTACGCGGTCACGTGAGTTGGATTCGAACCTAGAACTTTCCGGCTTCAAGGCAACGACGACACCACTACACCACCGCGCCCCATAAGCTGACGCCATGCTAGGAATCGTGATTACGAATTTCACTGAAACCTCAAATGATCGCGAAGTGTAGCTAGGAGTCAATGAGAAAGGCGCTTCATAACTTGTGCCAGTGTGTGCGCTAATTTAACGACTATGGCTTTATTTCAGATTGGTCAGAATAGTCAACGTGGAACTCGCATAATAGTACAAGATGTAATTTCCTGCTAGACAGTAATTGCTGTGTATAAACCCTGGTCCCGTCGCTAAACAGAAGTTGCCACTTACATTGGAAATACATCCAATTGGAATACAATATGAATGGATAAAGACGTGATCGGTCCGAGAGTCATATAATAATATGTCCTTTATACACCTTTAATAATAGTTCCGTGTACGGTATAAATATTTAAGATGGATGAATATTTTAAGATGGACGAATTAACAAGTGACTAATAAAGTATTGTCGTTTATAAGCCCGTATGTAAGAAGTTATACATTGTGTATGATCAACTTATTGAACATTATGCATATCTTATGATGACTATTTCTCTGATGCTGGGTTTGAAGTGCAGAACGGACACCATCTCCATAAGAACGCACGTTGCCAATGGAGACACGTTCTCTCGCCATCGATCTGATCTTGAGAAGTCAAGGTTCGAATTTCACTGACAACTTAGTCACTCTCAGAGTGTCGCTAGAAGTCAACGCGAGCAGCGCTATATAAATTGTGGAGTGCATGCTAATGGATTACAGTGGTCAAACCTGCGTCGTTGGACAGAAACAGCCCGAGCAAAAACCAACATTGAAACTATATCTGACTAGGAAATAAGTCAAAAACACTAAAATTTCAGGTAAAATATGTTTATAAATATGGGCGCCTATACATAATTATTATGGACAGGAAAGAACAATTGTTCCTCCAAAGTTTTTTGAAAATTCACGATAATTTATCAACTGCTGCTGATCTTGGGGGTGAACTTACCGCTATGATATAAAAAAACTGTGCTTAATAAATGCAATTCCACAAAAACTTCGAAACATGTCTATATCGAGCCTACATTATATTGGCCTTCTACCGCCGCCAAATTTTGACAAGCGTCGCTCAGAAGACACCTTTTAAATCTATACTTTGAGCACTATGAATAACGAACACTCTCCTGTACGCTTATAGTGTTGATTGTCTTCTTCTTCGTCGGCAAACTTCAGTGGTAAGATAGACGCCAATTTTTAGCCTGCAACATTCATTTATTCATTCATTCTATTGAATTATATAATTATATAGTGCGCCTTCAATAAACCTACTGAGCAGTGATTCCAGTTCAGCCGCCCCAAAAGAAATGAATTTGCAGATTTAATATAAAAAAAAGATTGGTCAAGTACATTAAACGCTGCTTTGAATGGTCATTCAATTTGGTGAATAATAACGGAAAATTGCTGCCACTGGGTGGTGCCAGACCTGTGGAGGGCGACACAAATTAGCACAGAAACGTGGGTCTGAAATAAACTGCTCAGAATTTGCCCCAGATAATCATCATCATGATGCATGCCCTCCTGGGGCGTTGCATGATGCGGCCACAAACTCCGAATATTGTTGCTACATCATTTTCGTAGGCTAAGAGTTCCTCGGTTGAGTCGCCACTCCAACGCGAGTAGACCAGATCCAGGCAGGCTGATCATCCCGGCGTTGACTACCTCAGTCATCCGTCTTCACTCCATGACCCTGGAGCAGGGGCGTTGACTACCTCAGTCATCCGTCTTCACTCCATGACCCTGGAGCAGGGGCGTTGACTACCTCAGTCATCCGTCTTCACTCCATGACCGTGGAGCAGGGGCGTTGACTACCTCAGTCATCCGTCTTCACTCCATGACCCTGGAGCAGGGGGGTTGTTTTTAGGCTCGCCCAAAGCCAGGATGCAGTTTAACGTCATACACAGGACATAATCAGCTAATCAGATAATCAGCTGCAGTGGAAACATTTAAACGACGAGGAAGATCAATAAAAATTATGATGTTCAGACTAAGAAAATGATATATCTATTTCTTGATTTCTCTGATTTTTAATGGTAATGTATCCAAATAGAATATAAGGCAGAAAAATTACATGTTTAGTCTCGATATTCCGCTCAACGTTTAGTATTACAGCGCTCGAATTAAACACCTTTAGCATTTGTTCATCAGTACTTATAAATATCCAAAGTGAATAAAAAAAACCTACTTTAATCTGTACAGATCTTGTGTACTTGGAGACTGTCCGTCAAAAGCTGAGATACACAATCATACAATGTGTAATGATTGTATGTAAGGCATAGTCGCTAAACTAGTATATTACGTGAAAGAAGCTCTCGGCCACTGCTGAATGCTCGGGTGGTGCCAGTACTGAAGATTCGTTAAAGGAGGGCTATATTAATCCTACTCGACATAACATAGATACACGGGAGCCTATTTGTTGGAGCATTCGCATTTCGAGGAACAATCTTTTAATTGGCCTTAACATTTTTATCTAGCGATTATTGATCCCATGGTAGATGCTTAGACACCTTTATTACTATTTCTTTGGTGTTTATAAATTAAGACGACCGCTATCTAACGCCAGATAGCGCTTTTCTCCCATATAACACGATGCTCTTGGTCGTTAGAATGTGATTTGTTTGTATAGCGCCCTTCAGCTGACTACTCAGAAGCGCTTCCGACTGTAGCGCGGACACTGCATCGGAGTTTCACGCCGATAGCCACGAGCAATTGCGAGTACGACATGCGGTGTAACTTCGTGTTATTATACTTGTGTGTGGATTTTCAGACCCACTGCAAAAGTAGCTTCCAATTGTTAGCTATCTTATTTAGGCTTCTAAAACTCACTGTGTGGGACCAGTTCAGCACGACTATGTGTGATCGCCTTTCGATTCTTTTACCTACCGTATTAGTTATATTGCTCGTACTGAAGCATTCTTCCTTCAACTCCAAACTGTGCTTATTTTATTCGCCGTGCAAGGATCGAAAACGCTTCTGAGTGCTATCCTTTTGATGAGGCGTTATAGAAATTAAATTTTTTGAATGAATGAATTATTTGGAGGGCAACGATGATCAGACAGAGATTCCTATCAACAACGAAACCAATGATGAACCAAGAAACCATCTGCTGCGTCTGAGTTGCATCTGATTTAAAGTTGACCAGCAATGGAAACACATTATGAATCAATTTTGTGAATTTAGTAGCCGTGAATTTCCAAATAACAAATGATGCAAGCACGCGCGCAACCATTCAATATAAACACGAATCTTATGAGGTTGTAGCCTTGATCTTTCGGTGCTTCTATGTTCATTCCGATTATCATCATCATCCATCCAACTGATTATTTGCTATTTACAAAGAGCTGCATTATGCCCAAAAAATTTTTTCGAGGACCACGGCCTATGTTGTCATGTTAATCCTTCGTCAAAATCTGGATCCATTGAACTGATTACATTTTAAATGAAGAAGAATATTCACGACCCAGGCGCTGGCAGCCAATGGCGACAGTAGGATGCTGATATACAGTGGAAACCGCTTACGCTCGCGTGGTGCCAGACCATTGCCTGTGTAAACGAGGAAGGCAACGTCGATCTTCTCGCAAGGACGTGTAGCGCGGGTTGTGGTGTACGCCAATGATTGACTAGTAAATAATCGTAACATCCAAGAATTTTCATCTTTAGCCGAGGCTGATCGGATGGCGGTATTTGCAGTTTAACGTCACTGAGTGGACCATTAGCGACTTCTGCCACTTTCCTTCTCCTTTTTCCAGACTTGGGACTGACACCGGCAGAGTGCAACCAGTGACGGAGTTAATTAGCCGAGGGTGGGTAGGAAGCGCTCATGAGCTGCAACCTTGAAGTGGCGCTGTATAAATTCATGAATTAGAGAACAGTTTTTCTCTTGAAATTCTTTACTCAGCGCCATCGATATTTGGATTTTTCGTGTATGATAACTGCATCGTCACTAAAGAGAAGTGACATCTATGACGACAGAAATTTTAAATGTCCGATATAAAAAAAAATAATCAGAGTATCACTTCATAAACCTTACACGGTCACAAGATGTCGCTGAATGATGCATAACAAAGTGCGTCACCTAAACATCTCTAGTGTCAATCCACCAACGGTTATAAAGATGAGCGCATTACTAACATTACAATTCTTGTGCAACCCATGCCTAATTTCAGACTCTTGTCGACCCATGACTTCTGCCACTTTCAAAGTAAAATATAGAAGTAATGCGAAACAGACGTCTACAGTTACTGTACTGTTGTACAGTAACAGTGGTTTATTGAAACGAATAATCTTATTTCCACAAATGAGTCAGGTCAACATAGTGCGTCACCTAATATTAAAACACCTTTACTGTCAATCCATCAACGACTATAAACACGAGCGCATTACTAACCATACATTTTATATGCAAAACAGTTCAGCATTTTGTGACTCCTGTCGACCCATGACTTCTGCCACTTGCAAATAATTGGAGCAATGGTAAAAAAAATTGAAATGAATAATCTTATTTCCACAAATGAATCCCATTTTCGAAAACATAAAAATACAATAAATAGCTCAAAGTCTTAAACGTCAGTAGGCCTATACGATTCTTAAAACGCAGATAAATAAACATTGTGTTTTAGCCATTCTTGTTCATTTTTAAAGGACTTAGGATACACTTAGAAAAGCTACTTTTTTAAGGAAATACAATTGGGATAAAAAAATCTTTCTAATAGAACTTTTCAGGTAAAACTTGGAGTCGAACTTTCTGATAAATGCGAACAACGGATTATGGTACTTCGCATGGTTCAATAATATCTCGTTTTTCATGCCTGATAATGAACAACGAGATTCCCACAGGTGTGGATGGTGCATGCATGTCTTTTTTGCTGGCGAGTGCGCTATTTACTTAGGTCATAGATAGTTCAAATTATTAGAAAATAAAATTCAAATACCAGCAATTTAAAACACATTAGACAGACGATGTATTGCGGTCATAAAACGTTTAAACAGAAGCTTCACAGTACGATGCACAATTGTACATGATTTTCAACTAGAAAGTAATGGGAAATCGACGAGGTATACCTTTGACAGACAAACGACGTCTTTAAAAAATGGATAGGCCCTAACACATAATGATTATTATAGAGTGATTCATACACCTTTAATACGAGATCATACGATTATTGAAATGCGGCAAAAACGCTTAGTCGTCACAATCTCATCTACTTAACATCCGTGTGTATAATTCGCTTAATGTGCACAAACAATTTGACAAATCACAATCTGGTCACAATGAGAAAGGCAAATTAAAATTTAGAAAAAATTAATGTTAATCGAAGAGAGCAATCGGTAATTGGAAATAAACGGAGAGTTATGCTTTAACCTGTGCTTTTAAAAAAGCACGAGACAAAGTTCCTATCATCCTTACATGCTATTTAAATTTTGCATTTGTGTCATCAGACCTGGATGACGATTTTCTTCAAAAGGCCACGGAAATCATTCCAGGTTACCGCATGCAGTAGCAGGTCCTCAGATAATAGCGTTTGAATGGAGATACCCTATACCCCTAATGAGCAACCTCTCGAGTAGGAGCAAGTCGAACAAATCCGGTTGTAAGACCCCCCTATAGGTAGGATCAGCGTAGACCAGTCGAGCGACTATAGATGCTCGGTCACAGCGTGCACTGTGACTTCTTCTCCTCCTCGTCCTCTGCTTAACAGTCGCTGTGTATGGAGACTGACTCAAACCTTTACTCACAATATATTATTATTATTGACCGTCGCGAGTCTTTAGATCTTTAGATTTTGTGTGCACTGGCTGAAGCAGGGTCGTTAAACAGACGTTGTTGATAACGATAGATAAGCATTCGAATAGAATACAATGTAATGACAAATCGACGCAATCTTTAACAGCCAAAAGACATCGCTAAGCAATACGAAACCTTTATTACAAATTGAGCCCAATCTATAAATACGTATGAGATTAGAGATATTGTACAATCATCAATGTCTCCTCAATTCAAAGCTATTTAAAGCGCATGGCGATAATAGGATATTGATGGAAAGTTGAAAACCGCGAACTATCGGGTGGTGCCAGTCTAAAGCCTACGTTAACGAGGGGTGACGTTAATGAATTTGACCTTTGAATAGTGTTGACATTCCTGCTCATTAAATAGATCAACTATAACGAGCACACTGACTGACAGTACACTATGAAAGCGAGATTGAGACGACTGTTACATGTGCACTATAAGTGGGTAGATAAAAAGACGAGTATTAGAACGATCGTATGCTGAGGCTAAGAAAATGACGGCGCTCACACTTCATGTTCATGGCTGGCTCAACACAAAAGCTTATGGGCCGGGTCTTCTGCTTTTAACATGTCTCCATGACATCATTTCCCTCTGCTTTTGTTCCAGAATGTTATTTATCTGTAAATCTGTCTGTTGCTCTCTCTTTCTGTCTCTGTCTCTTGTTTGAATCTGGCTCTGATTCTACAGTCTAGTCTTTAGTTATTGCCAAAACCACAACATATCTCACGTGTGCGATATGGAATGGATTCCGATTTGACCAGGGTCTATGACAACAGAGGCCGTTACCCTGGACAGAAATTTGCTCGGTATATTACAGCACTTAGGAGCTTTCTTCTATAGTCTAGTAACTATGCTATATACTGTGCAAAGCTATTCACCGGATTTTCAAGTAAACCATACAGGAAGAGGTTTAACAGCCCATCATGACGATAGTAGGATGCGTGGAGGGAGTAAGAAACCGGGGAAGACAGCAAAAGACCTGGATGAATAATGATTATAATAGAAGACCTAAAGAAAAGAACATGGATTTGAGGAAGGCCGTGGAAACTGTAAGAGACAGAGGAATGTGGAGACATCTTGTAAAGGTCTTATCGTCAACGTAATGGTTGATGGAAGAGAGAAAAGAAGAAGGAATCTCCTAATTTCTAAAGCGCCTTCGCTTTAACGTATAGCAAAGACAGACAACGTAATATTAAGAGGTATTTAAGGCGTGCACATTTTGACAAATACTTATGTATTTTCAAAGGTAGACTAACCTGCTTTTAAACTGCTCAATATATTATACCCCATAGACTTTCTCTCTATCTATGCTGACTCGCTTTCTTATATTAACCCGAATACAGACCAATGTCCAATGCAGTCGGTACCGAAACAACAGAATTCTCTGATTTACTAGCTGTTTCAATCCCGAGTGTTAAACTTTTGCCACTTGCATGAGAGGTCAATTCGCTTGAAATCGTTAGGGATACATTTATGTAGAAGCTACTACATTGTACATTCAGTAAGAAAACAGCGTTTAATTTAGACGATTCTTCTTCCTCTTCCTCTTCCTCTTCCTCTTCCTCTTCCTCTTCCTCTTCCTCTTCCTCTTCCTCTTCCTCTTCCTCTTCCTCTTCCTCTTCCTCTTCCTCTTCCTCTTCCTCTTCCTCTTCCTCTTCCTCTTCCTCTTCCTCTTCCTCTTCCTCTTCCTCTTCCTCTTCCTCTTCCTCTTCCTCTTCCTCTTCCTCTTCCTCTTCCTCTTCCTCTTCCTCTTCCTCTTCCTCTTCCTCTTCCTCTTCCTCTTCCTCTTCCTCTTCCTCTTCCTCTTCCTCTTCCTCTTCCTCTTCCTCTTCCTCTTCCTCTTCCTCTTCCTCTTCCTCTTCCTCTTCCTCTTCCTCTTCCTCTTCCTCTTCCTCTTCCTCTTCCTCTTCCTCTTCCTCTTCCTCTTCCTCTTCCTCTTCCTCTTCCTCTTCCTCTTCCTCTTCCTCTTCCTCTTCCTCTTCCTCTTCCTCTTCCTCTTCCTCTTCCTCTTCCTCTTCCTCTTCCTCTTCCTCTTCCTCTTCCTCTTCCTCTTCCTCTTCCTCTTCCTCTTCCTCTTCCTCTTCCTCTTCCTCTTCTTCTTCTTCTTCTTCTTCTTCTTCTTCTTCTTCTTCTTCTTCTTCTTCTTCTTCTTCTTCTTCTTCTTCTTCTTCTTCTTCTTCTTCTTCTTCTTCTTCTTCTTCTTCTTCTTCTTCTTCTTCTTCTTCTTCTTCTTCTTCTTCTTCTTCTTCTTCTTCTTCTTCTTCTTCTTCTTCTTCTTCTTCTTCTTCTTCTTCTTCTTCTGTCAGCCATTAGGTGCTGAAATGTAGTACACTATATGGTAAATGCACATTTTGTTCGTTATGTGGCTGCCTATAAGTTCACCATATGGTCAATTAGAGTCACAATTACCCTGTCTCATCTGATCCTCAACCCTTCAATTCCCACCCCAGACGACACCCTCCTTAGCAGCTGTTCCGCCCCTCTGATCTGGTAACTCGATCCGGACCACCATGGACTACTTTCACAAACAACCCTTCTAACTCAACGCAGCGCTCGTGAATAAGCCGGTGCCCCGCGCTTGGCTTTCCCGTGGCGCATGGTTGTTCAAAATTGTGCATTTGTGTCATCAGATCTGGACAACGAATGTAATTGGAAGGGTAGAGACCTCGAAAAAAGCGACATGGGTAGTGGAGGATGGCGTCGCTATTAAATGAACTTTTGTTGGCATGAAGTTACGCTAAACTGAATCTACTACTGTCTTTATGATGTCACAAAAACTTTTGTATCATCATGGAAAGATCTTAACCCATGGAGACCAAGTATATTGATTAACAACGGATAAACTGCCTTTCATTGCGTAATACCAGTCCAAGGGATGTGATAAAGTTGAAGGGCGACAGAGATTTGTGTCGTTAATTTACCAATAGAAAATGACAGTGGTCGTCATAAACACCTTTTAAACGTATTTTAAAACGCAATATAAATTTTGAAAATGCTTAAGATAATCAGCTATCAGGCGGGATACAATTCTAAGCTGATATACCAGCGCTACATAAACACGGCAAATAAAAGAGAAAGAAAACAACTTATCGGGTTTCGTTATGACACAACAACAAGCAATTTATGTGACCTGTCACATTCGTGTTCTGAACATACACTGAACTATGTTGCTTCGAAAATAGAGCAATAAATCGAGCAAAAAGTGCAGTTGAGCTTAGGACCTACAGAGTGCAGCGCGTTGCTTATAATTTTCTACACGTGGATATATACATGTATGGGCGACAGTTTAGATCATCTTCTCCTTAGATCACAACATGGCTATCGCAACGAGAAAATTGCCTTTAGGAAGCTAGAATTTTGTTTCACGTAAAGTTGAATCTACGTGACGGTAAACAGTTTTACAACGGCAGCGTCCAAGTTCTTAGGCTCTTAGCAGAGCCAACGACCGACGTCATGAAACCATAATTATGTTAATCTGCTTTAATTCCAATCACATGGCTTCTCCAGACATCTCTATTTCTGGTGAGATCCGTTGTTCTTCACAGGCTAATAACCATCTCATTCAGATCCTCCCTGGCGTTATCCAGCATCGTCACATACTATACAGTGCATGGCCAAATCTTTCGTTGTTTCAGCCTCCTCACATCACCCACTCTTCAAATAGATTTGATCTTTTGGTTCCTCCTACTAGAACGGCTATGGCTCAGTCATGTTCTTTTACATCAATTGACCCCTCTCTTTGGAATACGCTGTCTTCTTCTACTCGATCTCAACTTTTGACTGGTAATACCTCCTCCTCATTTTCTTTTCTCACAACCTATTTTTTCTCGTGGCCTTGCGCACTGGGAACGGCTCTGAGCGGTTCACACTAGTAGAGGCGCTTTTAGGCATACATGCACTGCCTCTCATCTAACGCTTCCTCTATAGTTAGGGCTATGAGCCATGTGCTCATTGCCCTGAGAGCATGGATGGCATCAAACCGTCTTAGACTAAACCCTGCTAAGACTAAATTCATTTGGCTGGGCTCCAGGCAGCAGCTGTCTAAGCTTGATCTGATTCACCTCTCTGCTGAATTTCCCGACTATACTTTCTCCACCTCAGTCCGTGACTTTGGTGTTGTGCTAGACCAGGAACTTACTTTTGTACCTCACATTAATCGTCTCAGTCGCTCCTGTTTCTATCAGCTGCGCCTGCTTCGCACTGTCGCTCGCTCTCTCTCAACTGGTGCTGCAACTACGCTTGTACATTCCTTTGTCTCAGCTCGTCTTGACTATTGCCTATCCCTTTATGCTGGTTTACCATCTGGTCGATTATCTTCTCTTGACCGTATTCTGCGCGCTGCAGCACGCCTCATTGGTCATCTGCCCAAATTTGGTCATGTAACAAATTACATGCTTGGGGTTCTGCATTGGCTCCCAGTCCGTCAGCGCATCGAATACAGAATCTCGTCCTTAATATGGCGCTGCCAGCTAGGTCTTGCTCCATCTTACCTACTCGATCTTTGTCGGCCTGTGTTAAGTGCTCGGACTGGTCGGTCCCTACGCTCGGCTGTTAGGGAAGTACTCTTTGTCCCATTTGCTCGTACCTCCACCATGCAGAGTCGTGCTTTTTCTGTGGTTGGCCCAGTGGTATGGAATGCCCTCCCACTTGAGCTGCGCCTGTTCCCTAGATCACTCTCTGACACATTCTATAAGCACCTAAAAACTGTTCTGTTTGTCCGTACTGGAGTCGGGAGCGCCTCTGAGTAGTTTCCTTGAAGAGGCGCTATATAAATACTTGAATGAATAAATGTTTTTATACAATACAATGCAAACCAATGATGGGACAAACGGTTCATCATTTAATTAAAATAATTAACCGATGGACAATGCCTTTTTGATGAAAATATTGAACACCTTCCAAACCCATCTTGACTTTGTTATAAAAGCCAAATTTTTTGGTAACTGGATTCATCAGTCGCTCAATACGGAATGTCATGCCATCGTTAGATGGTTGTGTTGGAATATTGTTTGTCGATTTTGCTCCTGTAAAAGCAAATTTATATCTCATATTAACCTGTCTAAGAATTTCTTTTACTGAAATGCAAAGACTAGATTCATCGATGATCTCCAAATACCAGTGAGGGTCGAGGTTAACGCTCTTCGGTGGGTATAAAAATCGATGGACAGCTTAAAAATTGACAGAAAATCACGTGATGACAGTCTCAAGCCTTGGCAACGGAGGTGGGCGATGTTGGTTAGTCATATGTACGCTTCGTAACTAGGCCATAGGTTTCTCATATCTGCAAATCCGTGAAAGAGAAACTACCGAAAGATGATTAAAAGCGGAAAAGTATTTTTACACAATCAGGATGCCACGACAAAAATATTTTTTGTTATGAAAATAAGAAGATGAATGAGCAACTGAACGTATTGCATTCAGAGTTGAG
>OX457048.1:5587817-5590317 GCA_949752735.1 Lumbricus terrestris | reverse complement strand
TTTAATGTTCATGCGCAATTGCCTAGCAGGCCAAGCTCCGATCTATCTTATGGAACTCTGTGTACCTGTGCTGTCCATCCCAGGCCGTAGATTCCTTCGCTCTGCTACGCATGGTGACCTGGTTGTCCCTAGGGCTCGATCTTCCACAGTGCTACATAGAAGCTTTGCTATGGTTGGTCCGTCTTTCTGGAATAAGTTACCTATTAGTCTTCGCAATGAACTTCTTTGTATTTCTTTGCCCCTTTTCCGCAAGCGTTTGAAAACCATTCTCTTTGATTGTGGTTAGGTGTCAGGTCGGGAGCGCCTCTGAGGAGTTCTCTTGTAGTGGCGCTATATAAATGTACGATTACAATTACAATTACAATTACAAATTACCAATACAATGCGTCTCTTAAACACCTTTGTTGCCAATCCATAAAATTCTATAAAATTGGGCGAACGCTGAAACATTGGATGATTTTCCCAAACTTTCAGCGTTTCAACGGGAGATGGAACTCCGCCACTGGTTGTTCTCTGTCAGTGCCAGAACCAAACCTGGACAAAGGATAAGGGCAACACTGATAATCTTTGATATGTCAGTGTCGTTAAACATGTAGCCTAACTAGGTAAACGGTGGTTGAACTGGTTCTATATTAGTCCAAAGAATCAAGATAAAAATGCCGAGATCCGGGGAAAAAATTGTAACAGAAGCTTTCAAACGGTTTCCAGCTCATAATTTGCTGCTGAATAATATAATAAAATAATAATAATTATAAGGATTTTTTGTGCTGCTCAAGATAGAGCATGCATAAAGAGCACCTCGAACTAATCATTCTGCGATATAGGATTATAGGTGCTATATAAAAATCTACAGATACGATATGATTAGAGCCACAAATAATCTATCCAGAATTCTGTCCAAATTTAATCATCGCGCTCCAGCTGGACGCATTGACGAAAATGTTACGGATAATAAATCTAACAATCTATCATTGAGCATTTAATTGCAAGTTTAGTTCTCAAGTGAATCTTTATTATCTTCAGACAACTGCATGAGCGCTCTCATTGTGCAAAGCTTGTTTAGCTCCTATAGATGATCAGTATGAATCGATGGAGTGATAGAGTGAAGTCAATCTTTTCTAATTGCAACATGTTCGACTGCAGTGGCCGATAAAATTGCTATGTTTGGACGGTGATTCGGAATACGAAATGCGGACGGCGTCACGAAATAGAATATCCCCGTATTAATAGTATCCCACAGATGAAGAGAACTTAGAGAAGTAGAAAAAGCCACTTCTGCGTATTTTTATTTTGCAAATTAGCTCCCATCTATTTTGTTTTGAGCAATGACACTAACAGGTATGTTCATTCCTACAAAATAATGTTGCCTGCATTTGGTTTTAGAGCACTTGGAGCACTTAGAACACATAAGAACACCTAGAGGCACTAAATAAATTCGCGTTGCCTTGCTCTGAACATTGTTCAGGACCCTTAAAACAATTAGTGTCACTTTAAACTCTGATTACAGCATAAATTTTTCAATTATACGCATTTTCAATAATGCATGGTATAGAATGGTTTAACCCCCCCCCCGGATAGTCTAGACCGGTTAATTCTATCCGGTGGATAGAATGATTCATCCCACCGGATAGCTTTAATTGGGGATAGAACATCAAGTGGCACCGGACATTATTCTGGCAGGGCAAAACTTCTGGCAAGGCAATGACCAGAGCAAAGGCTGTTTACCAGGTCACTATTTTTGCTTTTTCATGCCATGGCGTAGCGACGCCTTTGCATACGCTGTCGTTATTCAATGGATATAAAGTGCGGGTCCTAGACACCTTGAATACAAATTCAACCAAAACTATAAAAGCGTCATGGCATCTTCGCTGAGATAATTATTTCTCCTAAAGTCGACTGATAACCAACTGAAAAACCAAAGGTGCAAGACAAAATCTCATTTTAAAATTTATTATTATTAATTCAAGCAAATTTCGAAAACTGAATAAATATCTGCATAAATATATAAATGGTCAAAATAAATGTCGTACATGTGGCAATGTAATTTGCCTAAGATGTAACATTACAACGAATGCATTATCATTCGCAAACTACATTGACTGCATATTTTTCCTATTGAATAACTAAAACGATCGACATTGTAAGGTTATGTTCATGAATAGAGTCTTTAAGTCGCTTTCAATTAATTTCATCGAGCAGTATAAGTTTTACATTACCATCAACGCCCTCTCTTGTCATATAACGACGTTAAACATAGTAGAAATAACAACAATAACGAGTTGTTACTATCGTCATGATAAACCCGTCACAGAAGTGTTCAACTTTAACGGCTGCTCATAAGATGTGGACAAAAAAATGAAAAACTGTCAATCATCCTGCGGAGCCAGCCTAAAGGCGGTGCAAAAAAGGAGGGCAACACAAATCATGATCATGCAATGATGCAGTGTTGTTAATGAGTAACTAACAGACCATTCACCTGAGTGTCCAGCGCATTCCAAAC
>OX457048.1:5542817-5582817 GCA_949752735.1 Lumbricus terrestris | reverse complement strand
TTCTATCGTCCTCCTCTGTTCAGACAGTTGCTTTGTATGGACTCTGAGTGAGTACTTTGTTCACCATTGCGTCATTGGTCAGACTTATTTGCAAATTAATGTCAACATCGCAGATACAAACCATGCCATGGAAATGTTATGTCTATCATAAAATGTGACTTACGAAAGATCCAATTAATTTGCCTTTTCAGCCAAGAAATGACGCTATACAATTTATTCTATTAACACCTTTAACACGCACTTCTAAGATATTATTAATTCCAACTAATTCGTATATATATTTCCCCATATCCACATCTCGAACGCTTCTATTCGTTCGTCTTATACACCCTTAAGACACTCTTCAGTTTATTATTTAAATTAAATATACTGCATCGTCTTACTGTGGTCAGTGGCGTTGTATGGAAGTGAGGCATGGACTCTAAAGGCGGCGGATAGGAGAAGATTGACGGCATTTGAGATGATGACGTATAGAACAGGGGTTCTCAACCGGTGTGTCGCGACACACTGGTGTGTCGCGACTTGACCGGCGGTGTGTCGCGTAAAAGTGGTGTGTCGCTGGTGTGTCGCGAATTAATAATAATGATAATAAATTATCTTCGTTTCTTTTCCAAACTGACACAACGCAGTAGGCCTATGATTACATGAAAATAATCCTAAATAACAGCAGTCTACCAAATTCTCACAGCACACGTCCGTTGTTCTTGCATTATACACTGACTTACTTTACCTACAGGTAATTTCGAAGTTCAGCGGATGACTGCAATGAGAATTTGTTGCGCTCTATTTATCTATTTATTTTACCGCGGTCTGGGGTAGGTAGGCCATGACGTTTATGTTCAACGGATATGACATAGGGCCTATGTAAACACGTTTGCGATCGCACCTGTTAGAAAACTTTGACCCGTTAACCTATAGGCTAAGTCAGCAATCGAAATGGAAAAATTTATGGTAAGAAAACCTAAATTTAGCCAACATCTTCAGATGCTAATACTAAGAAGACAAGGTGGATGTTGAACCCATTCCTCAGAGAAAACATCAATGGAGCAGAATTGAACAACAGTGAACAGGAAACACTTGTTGAGCTGCAATGTGATTCCAGAATGAAGGACATGTATAAGCAATCAATAACTCAGTTCTGGGCAAAGACGTACAAGGAAGAACATTACAAATCACTTGTAAGCAAAGTATCAAGGAGCTGGTTTCCTTTCATAGCTCCTACTTATCTGAACAGGGCTTTTCTCAGATGATCAACATAAAGAACACGAATCGAAACAAACTTGTCGAGGTGCCCTCTCAGCCTGATTACGAATTGCACTTACAAAACTGTGGAACCGCGTTTTAATATGATCCAAAGAAAAATTCAAGAGCAAAGATCCCATTAACTGTTAGGACTACAAGGTCTTAGTAATTAGGTGACTAAATTAAACTCGAGTTGTAGAAACGACCATAGATTGGGATCAGAATAATAATAGAATAATAAGAATAATAAGAAGAATAAGAAGAATAACTTAGAATTTTAGAATCATAAAAATTGGAAAGAAATTCAATATAATTATTTTCATTTATTAAAAATGTCAGCAGTTTAGCATTTTAGAAGGATAAATATGTTTGAGAGCAAATTTGAAATAAATAGACATGTTTAACTTTGACACTTTTTTTTATATTTTTGCGACATTTACATATGACGTTTGAATGGTGTGTCGCCAAATTTAATAACAAGTTTAAGTGTGTCGCGGGACGAAAAAGGTTGAGAACCCCTGGTATAGAAGAATGATGCAGGTCGACTGGAGGGAACACAGAACAAATGCCTCGATTTTGGCGGAGCTGCGGCCGAAACAGAGACTGCTGGAGAGGGTGCAAAAAAGGAAACTGCGATACTTCGGACACCTGATGAGGGCAGACAACATATCGACACTGCTAATACAAGGACGAATTGAGGGTACCAGAGCACGGGGAAGACCAAGGAGGCGTTGGATGGACGATGTCTGTGACTGGACCGGATTACCACCGGTGGACTGTGTCAGACGGGCGCAGGACAGAGAGGAATGGAGGAAGCTGCTGTCGTTGTCTCTGGTCTCCGACCCTCAGAAATGAGGATGGACAGCATCATCATCATCATCGTCTTAACGTTTTCACGTCTTCTTAGCCACCTTTTAAACTCAGTCTTCCAGTGGTATTTAATGGGAAAAGGAGTATAAAGACGCGTTCAGAATTGAATACAGCAGCTGCTGGTCATCGAATTCGCTTTCCATTCCCCAACTTTCATTTTCTTCGAAGTAGCAATCGATTCCGATTCTGTGTTTTATCTATTTGCCGAATGGAAGACCGATTCGAAATTTTGGAATGTGCCGGGAATTGGCCGCGGTTGTATGCCATTGTTTTAACACCCTCGTCCTGACGATAACAGTTTCACATTGGTCAGTTCGGCAGACTTTCAAGTAATGCGAAAGTAACGAGCGAAGGACTTGCCCAAGGTCCCTAAGCGGCGATTTGAGGTAGATTCGAACCTGCAACTCTCCGGCTGCATGGCAATGAACATACTCACTACACCACCGAGCCGAACAATGAGGCTTACAAAATTCTTAAATACGATCATCTATCGTGATTGTGACTGTACCATGGGTGGTGGCCCAATAATAGTGTATTAGTTTTGAAATCAGTGTTGATTGTGCTTGTATGAATACTTCTGATGGCAGTAGTTTTAGTAACTAAATAAAACTAGCAAATAACCACTGTATGCATTAACCAAACATCGGGTTTTGCCATTGTTGGTCCTTTAATTTACTAATTTACTAATGTTGTTTTATATTATAATAGATTCGGCCAAACACCGCTAGATCAGCAATAAAACAAATTTCACTCATTTATATAAGTATATTAGCTACGTTTTAAAGATGTTTAATGTCAAAACTATTGCCTGGTTGTCTGAATGGAAATGCCTACGTGATGTGATATCATATTTCTTATTTTATAACAATCAAACCCATCCTTTGATCATTTTCATTCATTCGTTCATTCATTCTTTTCAAATATTTATATAGCGCCCTTCAAGAAGCCTAAACAGAGGCGCTCCCTGCCCAGATACGGCTAAAATCTGGGAAGTTGTTCGAAGAACGGTTATTATTTTTTATTATTACATAAATTTATTACGCGCGCAAGGTCACACGTTTTCAAGTGCCTGATCACCTACATTCAATTAATTGTACTGTGAGACTTCAACAAATAATTATATTGAAGAGTCAATGGATTCAAACACATTGCGATTTCTGGAACCCTTCATGCAATTTGGTATTCGTAACATGTACAATAGTCTATACACAATCTATGAGGAATTTTGGTTCTGGTCATCACTTCTGACGATGTCTGTGTTCAAGACTTAATAATTTTATCCACCCGCCTACGCTGTCAGACTATTCTCTGGTGGAAGTAATTCTTCCCCCATTACACACACAACCCATACACAACATACGTCTTGTGAGGGGTTGGGCAACTTTGGATTACTAAGCGCTCAGATAAGAAACTTGCTGCTGATCTACCATTCCTTGAAACAATCTCGGTGGCGGAACTTTTCAATCTATAAGGACTTACACTAACGCAATGAGTGAACCGCTGGACAGTCTTATTGCACGACTTCATCGACACTCGCACATCTCTACATTCATGACTCATGACCTTCACTAGCATCCGATCTTTGCCCGAATCAGATACAAGGTCTTGCTCCTAGTTACGAAGTCCCTGCAGGGCTTAGCGTCTAATACCTCTGCGGGTGCCATGACAAAATGTCGCACGACAAAATGTCGCACGACAAAATGGCGCAATCGTAAATTAGTAAAACACTTTTTTATTTCACAAATCGATCATTTAAAAAAACCATCGAATGAACTTGTTAATAGTAGTGTCAACAGACACACATTCCAACAAAAAATATCCACGAAGAAAGTCCGCAAAAGATAAAAAAATGAAAAGTGTGCAAACTAACTCTCATTACATGAAGTTACTAAGACAGCTACATTGATATAATGCTAAATTTGTTAAACGTATACGGAATGTACGTTATGAATGGAAAAAATAAAAATACAAAGCTACATATTGTGCAAACACACTATGAATAAGCCTACATGATAGTAACCCACATCTAGAATTAATTTAATATTGAATCTGTCAGTGTCTCTGTTAATGTCGATGAATAAATCAATTATAACTGTTCGTACCACATTGATATTCAGAATTCTTGCAATGTCTCCCAAGTATTGAATGGGTTCTCTTTTTCCTTAATCCGTGACGAAAGTGCGAAGTCCCTCGTTCACTCTAACGTACGCCTTCTTACTACGCACTTATAGGGGGTACTATCTACAAGCTTTGTTTCAGGTCCGTCTTCTTAAATGCTGGTCCGCTACCTCCTCGCACAGGCATAGGCTACTTCAAACTTCGGATAGATCGAAGCCATTATTTTATTCCACGCACTACGCACTTAACCCGTTGGATGTGAGGTGGGGTGTGACACACCCCAGAGGCATTCTACTTTAAATTTTTAGCGGAAAACATGGAGCCAGTTTTAATTATTTTTTTCTACCTTTGTGAATATGAAATACGGACACTTTACCACAATTTCAGGTAATTTGAACGAACAGGTTTTTTTATATTTTGTTGCATATTTAAAGGAAATTGCATTTTTTCGTAGAAAAAATTATACATTTTGATTTTATGAGCCATGATTTGCAATGCGAGTGTGCCTTGAACACGTCAATTCTGTGTTGGCATTGAGAAGGCTGACGACAATGATGGCTAAAACATTTTATGTTGTATTAAGAATATATATATATATATATATATATATATATATATATTATGATTATTCGTGCACTTGATAATGTTGCACATGAGGACCCAAACTTGCATGGGTTAAGTACACATTGGATGGGTTCACCTTCTGGCCATCTAATAAGGATTGAAAACAGATATTTGTTCGTGGTAATCGTCTGTTTAGTTGACTATTGATAATAGAAGAATAGTTTAACTCAACTTAGTATTTTCCATTTGATATCGCGGCTTGAAAATAAAAATATGTATTGGGGTTTGTCAGACCCCACCTCACCTCTGGCGTTACAAATCGTCACCTCACCTCCAAAGGGTTAAGGAGTAAGCTTAGAATTACTCGCGACATTATGTCGGCGACATTATGTCGGCGACATTATGTCGGCGACATTATGTCGGCGACATTTTGTCCGCGACATTTTGTCGTGCGACATTTTGTCAGGCCACCCCTGTGCGACTTAACCCTCAGGCTACCAAGCTTTTTTTAACACTGACTACCAAAGGGGGTGGTTACCACCACCCTGGATTTTGGGTTTGGTTTGAGATATCATAACTTGTAATACACCATTGGATTCAGCATTCATTTCTGCACAAAATGGTATATTTAGGTTTATAAAATATGAATGCACCCCGAAATTATGAATTTTTTTACCATTGGTACCTGTCGATTCTACAAAACGTATACTTACGCATAGGGAATATATTAAATTCTGTGTGTTTTAAACATGATTTATATATAAAAAATAGTTTACATATAATAAAGTCCAATGTTCAACTATAAAAACTAGTAATAAGTCTGTTTTATGTTCAATCAAAAAAAAACATGTTTTAGACGCTGAAATACGTTTATGCAGACATATCGGCTTGCGTTGTAAAAAAACCCAACATTTTCACACATTTTAATTTATTTTGAGCACTTCCGGTCATCCGGGACTTGTACAGAACTTTGTAATCGTGATTGTAATCTTCAAATTTATAAAGCGCCTGACGATGTATCTAATTAAGCAAAAGAAAAGAATAAACACTTTTAAAATGGAAAAAAAAGTAATTGTCGGATGCTCGAGTGGCACCAGTCTGAATATTCGATAGAGGAGGGCGATGCTTATCATACACGACATAGGGAGAGTTTCGCTTGCATTGACGGTGTTTGGTAGCATCAGGATGTTGTCTATCAATTAAGATGAATGGGTCGTTTTAGACACCTTTAACTACAAGTTAAGGGTGTTTATAAAAAATTGGATTTGCACTCTGAAATTTGGGTGGATTAGGCGGATTGTCGTGTTTCTTAGCACGATGCGATTGATCGTAGGAAAGCGGTTAATTATAATAGCAACACAGAAACTCATATCACCACAATTCTTATCACATTGATACAACTCCATTGCTGTTGATGCAGCCAAACGTGATGCTTAAGGTAGGTCTACAATTCCAATTATCGATGCAAACAGATACTATTTACAAAACCACTATTACAACATGCACATGGCTAAACCATTCCAATAAAATCAATCAATCAATCAAGCAAAGTTTGTTCACTGTAACAAGTTGTAACAGCCAAGCAACATTCCTTTAGGTTATTTGAGTGACAAATTTTCAGATGGTTCGTGTTCCATTTTAATTCGCCAGAAAAGGCTACAGAACCTTTGACATTAGTAAAATTACTTGCTTGCATGCTACATGAAGCGTCGTTAAGCAAAGGATAACTGCTACCGGTGGAAATATCACCAGTTAAGACAAAGGTGCATAGAAGCCAACCTAATCGACATTTGAAGCCACGAGATATTACGCACCTATTAAACACCCTTAACTCCGATTCATCAGAAGCTATTATTTCATCCGATGTGCATCATATGAAAATTACTGGTCTAGTACCTTGCTCCTAAGTGCTGTAGTATGCCGAGCAGATTTCTGTCCAGGGTAACGGCCTCTGTTGTCATAGACCCTGCTCAAATCGGATCCATCATATCCAATTACAACATTGCTCCAACTGTTCTGAGCTTAATCATAGAAAAGGTCGACACGAATGGTTCTCGGCGGTCGTCATTGAATGTTGATAAACAATGTACAAATAATTATACATATGAAACTGATGAGAACGATGGTGATTATTTATAATTTATATACACGAATGGTTCTCGGCGGTCATTGAATGTTGAAAAACAATTTAAAAATATTCATTATATACGAAACTGAGGAGAACGATAATGATCAATTATAATTATACACGAAAAGAGTTTCACAATGTGGATCTCTCAACAGAGTCTATAATTTTTAAAATCAGTGAGTGAATGTGAACCATATATGTTTGCGCCTGAGTTGCATTTAATTCCGAGTTGACTATAGAGATGGCAACTAAATGGTCGATCTGCCCTTCGTTCGGCAGCTAATGACCTCCTTGTTGTTCCTCGCATGCGTGGGGCTACTGCCCAGTCCAGAAGCTTCGCCTATGTTGGCCCCTCCTGCTGGAACCGTCTTCCACATAAACTGCGTCTTGAGCTTCTCAGCCTCTCTCTCCCTGTGTTTAGGAAGCGCCTGAAAACTATACTATTCGTTAGCTAACTTTGGGCCGGGAGCGCTATTGAATCTGTGCAAGTGTTCAATTACAATTACAATTACAATGACACATCGCCGTTAGACAGACAATGCGAAATATCTTTCATTTTCCAATTTCCATTTCCTGAGCTTCATGGTAACGGAGTCACATAATTTCATGGTAAGACTACGGATGCAGAAAGTGCATCAGACTTTAGGTATAATTTCTTTAAAAACTGATTATCGTACTTCCTACTTCTTCTTACGATTCCACACCTTTGAGAAAGGATCACATACCTACCTTTGTACAAATATATATTTATATGTAATTAAGTTAAATCAAAATATGGGTGTTTAATAAAAGACAATTAAATTTTTATTTTAAAAAGTCAATAGGAATACGAAACTGAGTTCGAAAAAAAATGCTATGATCGATTCAATCAATGTGGTCAAAATACAGCAAATGTTAATTATAGATCACATCGTAATCATCTTTCCGCCGCTGGTTGTTGTCCAGATGAAATGAAATCGATCGAAGGTGTTATTTCCTCAGAGCCCACAATTATTCTTCTGCCAGATAAAATTATGCTATCAACGTCAATCAACAGTCAATGAAGCATTGTGCGGTTACCGTGCATTGCGAAAGCATGGGACGGGGAAATTACCGAAAGCAGGTAAAGACTGAATGTGCAATCACTTCAGAACCGTTACAGCAAATGCATCGGAAATAACAAATTGAGTGGCGCTTTTATCTGGTAAAGGCGAAGTGGAATGTTACGTCGCTCATTGGTTAAAGTGAAAGCCAGGTTTCGACTCTTGTCTCCTTGAACGGTACAATACATAACTATGAGCAAGTCGTTCACTCACTGTTACTCCTCAGAGTCACCGATCTTCTGACCTTTTGTGCATAATAAAATAAATGCAGCAGTAATAATTGTAATTGTAATTGTAATTGTAATTGTAATTGTAATTGTAATCGTGCATTTATATAGCGCCCCTTCAAGAGAACTCCTCAGAGGCGTTCCCGACCTGACACCAAACCACAATCAAAGAGAATGGTTTTCAAACGCTTGCGGAAAAGGGGCAAAGAAAGACAAAGAAGTTCATTACGGAGACTAATAGGTAACTTATTCCAGAAAGACCATAGCAAAGCTTCTGTGCAATACTGTGGAAGATCGAGCCATAGGTACAACCAGGTCACCATGCGTAGCAGAGCGAAGGAATCTACGGCCTGGAATGGATAGCACAGGTA
Organism: Lumbricus terrestris; assembly: GCA_949752735.1. NCBI lineage: Eukaryota > Metazoa > Annelida > Clitellata > Crassiclitellata > Lumbricidae > Lumbricus > Lumbricus terrestris. The sequence continues at coordinate 5,574,215 of OX457048.1, read as the reverse complement.
CACAGAGTTCCATAAGATAGGTCGGAGTTCCATAAGATAGGTCGGATAAAATAAATAGTGGTGTACTGGTAAGTTCGGCGACATGGAACATTTGTTCTCTTTTTGACTCAGATGTAGTAAAACCTGGCCGTAATAATAAATAGCAAAGTATACTATAGCATCTGTTGCCGATAAAAAACACAGTCGCAATGAAGTCAATATCGAGATAACCAGCCAGCAAAGACAGGACACGAAACTAATATTTTATACAATGTAAAACAAAGCGATTGCATACACACCTTTATTATGGTTTCTTGTAAACTATAAGTTTAGTCAATATTTTTCTATAATCAGATAAAGACAGACATCCGATAAAGATATTATACTGTAACAGGTCGATGAATATTGCCTTTATAGGCTAAAAAAAGTTGATGATCAAAGAAAAAGCTGCCCACCGTGAGGGTAATGCCAACCGATGTCTGCGATAAAATGAATTGCGACGCTAAATCGGAGCAGAAATTAATTAAAACCAGGGCTGTAATCTAGGGTATACGCGGGTATACAGCGTATACTCACCTCCGGGGAGAAACGACATCGTATACTCACCTCCCGAAAAGTAGGGTATACGCGGGGGAAAAAACAGGGTACGCTAGTAAATCAGGCGCACACGGCTGTTTAAGATGGGTTTTTTGGGCCTGATGACTTTAAAAAAAGTCGTCAGATTTTTCAGACGGCAAAATGGACGAAAAATTTCCCGAGATTTTGACCTGATGACTAAAAAAAGGTCGTCAGATTTTTCAGACGGCAAAATGGACGAAATTTTCCCGAGATCAGCGTGTACTCACCTCAAAATTGAACAGTGCAGCCCTGATTGAAACCTATTTAGCGACCCTTCAAGAAAATTACACAGAAGCTCTACCGACTCCAGTGCACCGAAAATATGAGTTATCAGTTTTATGATGCAGGATTCAATATAGCATCTCCAACATATAGAATCAGATTGATTCTGGTAGAGTTCCAGGGTGTAGACGTGGCTCTAAAGGAAGGTCATCACAGACCTCTGGGCCAACCACCGAAATGTATCATGGCTTATTATGGCTTCAGTACGAGCAAAGGAACCTCTAGGACAGTGGTTCTTAACCTTTTCAAGGGAGCCGGACCCCAAGAGAAACCCTTGACCACTCACCGAACCCCTCAAGTTTGAACAATAATTTTTTTAACTAATGGGAACAAAAGGAAATAAAAAAATGTACCAACATGTGATACAAAGTTAATACATTCAATACATGCAATATTAATATATTCAGTACATTAACTACTAGTACTAACAGTTAACTAACCGTATCAACACTACCAATTGCATCTTAATGTGTCGATCCTTGGCTTTTTCCGCTTGGAAACAATGTGAGATTTTTCACTCGCAAGCACTTACCCTGAATATACATGTATATATATATTTAAGAGGACCTCTGCCGAACCCCTGGCACTGGCTCATCGAACCCCAGGGGTTCGGTCGAACACTGGTTGAGAAACACTGCTCTAGGACTTCGTTTTCGACGTTCTGTAGGGGACGGCGTCCTTGGATACCCATTGTAAGGCAGCATAGATCTCGGAGGTAAATTGTGGCGAGGCCAATACAACATCGACATACCAGAGCAGCTACTCTGAACTCAATAATACGCAGACGTATTAGCAGAGTGCAGAGTGCTACATTGGTCAATGTAGCACTCCAACATATAGTTGGACAGGTGACCATGTAAGAGACTTGTAAAAAATTAATCGTGCAGCAGAGCTTGATACTCTGTTCAGGAGGGCCAATCTGATGGATGCATGGAGGACAAAGTAGAGCGAGGTGCAATTACCGTGTAGGCCTAGTCAATGCGAGATGTAACAAACGAATACACTAAATCTGCAGTGCTGACCAATCTGGGACCAGAAAGCCAGAAGAAAGGGTAAAGTTACTGATGTCCCCCCCCCATGTCGCTAAATAATATATCTAAATGCATGTCTAAAACACCTTTAAAACTTTCTACATCAACGCTATGAATAATGATGAAACGTCATAAGTAACAATTGAAAACTAATTCCCATATCGTAGTGTCTGTGCAAATTATGCGCAAATGTCAATCAATCAATCAATCAATCAATCAATCAATCAATCAATCAATCTATCAATCAATCAATCAATCAATCAATCAACCAATCAATCAATCAATCAATCAATCAATCAATCAATCAATCAATCAGAATTAAAATAGCATCCCTTCAGGGAATTTACTCAGAGGCGCTCCCGGCCGAGATCAAGCGAAAAAACAGACTTCAACAGTTTGCGCACTTGAGAACAGCTTGCACGGAATTCGGGACAAACCTTCTAGTGTACATAGTTATTACAACAAGCAATATTAGCAGACTATGAAAGAAAAACAATGAGGCCATTATTTAAAAAACACGGCCCTCTTAAAAAATGGAATTAGTAAAAAGAAGGTAAGAGTCTTCGTTAAACAAGGCTGTTGTTAAACTCTGAACTCTTCATCATCGTCTTAATGTGCTATGACGCACAGTGATAAATAGATTCAATTCAGCCGCGAGAAACATAGAATCAATTTTTAGTAGACATTGTGAGCCATCGAAATTGCAGCTAAGGAGCTAAACAGCCGGTAACAAAGTGTTCAATTTAGACACCTCAAACACGGATACTGCTAGCGGTATAAATTTAGAAAGTGAATTTGCACGCTAATCGGTTGTGGCTCTTGAGATCCCTTGGTCGGAAAAAAATTTTGTGAGCAATAATTATGACAGAGGATCATCTAAACTAATTCATGCTGTAAACATTAATTTGATGCTATTGAGATTGAAAGCTCCGTTAAGACACCTTTTGATAGTTTTATTCAGATGCCGTAAAGTATCGTTTACTGTAATCAACGGCAGTTGTTGTCAGAGGATAAGAAAAATTGAATAAAGTTGGCTAGATTTGCAGCAACGAGTAGCATTCCCATGTCAATATCGACACTCACAGCCCGCAAAATGGCGACGAACAAGGGAAAAACTGAATGCCAAAGGATAGTGCCAGGTCGAGAACTCGAATAAGTTGGAGGGCGTCACTAAGTCAGAGCAGAATTTTGTGTTGATTTTAATTTATGCTTTAAAAATATCTCAAGCTGTTGTTGAGGAAACAAGACGGCGAATAAATGGATTGGTCACCCATATTGAAATGCCGAGGTCAAGAATATTAAGGGGAAAGGCAATATTCATAGCCATTGTTTGTTGTCGCAATCGCCATGTTAAGATTTCTGTAGATATGCACCTGAAATTGTTAATTCTGGGTAGATCATAGCAAAAAACATGGGGGTGGGAGCTTCCGGAAACAGATCAGTCTAAAAGTATACCAACCAAGGCGCTGGTACCGTGAATGCAACGGAGTTAACAAATTTTGTTGCGCACTTATATTGTGGCGTTGATGTCTGAGGCTTCAAACCCTGACAGAATGTTCAACATTCTCAGCGCCATCGACTGATGCTACTGTTAAGCACAAACGCTACATAAATGCACAAATGAACTACCTAATAACGCCATCCAAGTCTGACTGCTGGTTGCCCTTTGGTTCGAGTGTTCGTCATCTAAAATGCTGAAAGCCGGTCTCCACTCTTCTCCCATTAGACATTAGTCAAAGGAATAATTTTTATGAGAAAGTCCTTCATACACTGTTGCTCTTCACAGTAATCGATCTTACAACCTCGCGTGCGTGATAAATTCAGCGTTTGTAATTACCATAATATACGTAGATTATTATTTGTCAAAAATAGGCAAATAGAGACGAGTGCTAACTCCGCCACTTGTCGCACTCTGCCAGTGTCAGTCTCAAGCCTGGATAAAGGAGGAGGGCGTCGCTAATGGTCTTTGTTACCACACAGGGACGTTAAACTGCAAATACCACCACCATCAGCTTGTTCAGCTTGACGATGTCGCTAATTAAGTCATAGAAAACCGTGCTCATCAAAGACACCTTTAAGACGTATTCATCTGAAACTATAAATAGTTATAAAAAATTGAAAGGAATGCTTACTCTACACATAACTTTTCCGGATCCCACCTCTTGCTATCAACTCGCCATCTAATTTCATGTAACGTGCACCGCAGCTGTCTCTATGACGCTTTTGATTCAGACCTTATTTACCTGCCCGCACAGTTTGTCTAGTCTGATTAACTGTAATTGACGTCGATCACAATACTTAATTTTGCATACGGTGCTGTAACATAATTATTAAAATTAAGGTTATTGATAATGAAGTTCCACTTGGATTCAGTAAAATTATAATCAACACTAGATAATACTTTAGGTACCTTTTTCAATATTTCCATTGCGTAATTCGCTATGCGCACATTTTAACCATTGCTTTCAATTTTTTATGATTATTTATAGTTTCCGATGAATACGTCTTAAAGGTGTCATTGTTGAGCACTATTTTGTGGGATCCAGATTGTGAAACTCTCTTCGTTTATAATAATAAATAATTAACCACCATGATTGTTCTCCGCAGTTTCGAATGTATATTTTTTTATAAAATTTTATCAACATTCAATGACCGCCGCAGCGAGCCATTGGTGCCGACCTTTTCTATGATTGAGCTTACAATTGCCACAGCCAACTTATAATCGGCATTTGACGATTTAATAAACTTCTGATGAATCTGAGTTAAAGGTGGGTAAAAGTCGCGCCATATCTCGGGGCTTCAAAACGTCGATTAGGCCAAAATCTCTGTATAATTTTTATGTTCCAACCAGAGATATTATCTGCTGTTTAACGTCACTTCATTTAGCATGCAAGCAAATGATATGTGTAAGTCTAACTTCGGCGTTGATGAGTCGCAAATCAAGGATGTGGTCAACAATCGTATCTACGGATTAACCGCCCTACATTTTTGAGGGGCGCGGTGGTGTAGTGTACTTATGTTCGTTGCCTTGCAATCGAATGGTTGCAGGTTCGAATCCACCTCAGGTGGCCGTGTAGGGACCTTCGGCAAGTCCTTCACTCGCAATTGCTCAGCGCTTCGGCGTCACATATTCCATTGTTTGTTGTTTAAAGGCATTATGTTTAATAAAGTAATTCCTCAATTTTGTCTTGAAGAAATAAAAAAATCTGCATTTTCAGCAGAGAACTGACCTTGATAGAATTCAGATGTTAGTCGGGGAATCATTCACAATCATCCATCCCTTATTTCCTCGAGGATGTAACGCAGGGAACACCTCTGAATAGCTGGTATGGCGCTTTATAAATTCTCATAATCATACACTGCGATAATTATGCTGTCACGTATGATCGGAAAATAAAAGCGATGTTGTTTGGAATGGTATTACATCAGATGATAATTATCTTCTAAGACATTTTTATCTGATGTAAAGTCATGCTGTCTTCCTACAAGATAAATAAAGCAGCTGCTTTGAATGGTCTTATGTCACATGACGCCTTGTATGGGAACATCCATACATCCATCTATATATGCACTTGTTTGGCGATGCCGTCTTTCTTGTGCTCCGACGTACTTGTCTAGCCTTTGTCGACCTGTTTCAGACCTTGCAGCCCGTCGAGCTCTTCGCTCGGCGGCAACGGGTGAGCTTTTGGTTCCGCGAGCTCGCACTTCTATCAGACAGCGCCGAACCTTTTCTGTTGTGGGTCCAGCTATCTGGAGTGACCTCCCACTAACCTTGCGACTTATGCATAGGCTAAAGTCCCCTGCATTTTTTTAAGTATCTCAAATCCTACTTTTTTAGCTGTGGCTGGGCTGGGAGTGCCTCTGAGCAGGTTTCTTGAAGAGGCGCTATATAAATTCTCGAAATGAATGAATGAAATAATCCATCCATTCATTCATCCATTCATCCATCCATCCATTCATCCATCCATCCATTCATCCATCCATCCACTCATCCATCCATCCATCCATCCATATATCCATCCATCCACGGTTCTTGGTGACTAAAATCATAAATGATGTGAAAGCTGTATAACAGCGGGCAGTGACATTCGAAAGCTTTCATGAAAAAGGAAGTTGACGCCACGTAACAATATAAGATTTTCCCGAATTGTCCGTATTAATCTCCTCTTCCATATTCCTTTGAGTCATTTCCAGCTAGAGATGCATAGAATAAGCACTGGTCTATTTTAGGTCAGCAGCCGTGTGCTAGTTGAGAATAATATGACACAGAAAATAAACAGAAGAGCTGGAGAGTTTTCGGAACGTACATACACCCATGGAGATTTTCAAGATCTGAATCCGAGAACAAAAAGTAGAGACCTTTATTTTGACGCCCTTATTGCAATTCATTAACGATCGTCCTAAGAATGCAGCTGTAAGGTTGGCAAATGTTGGCTCACAGGCTAAGTCCAACTACCACTCTGGTGGCCTCATCACTGAGTGTGAGGCTACAGGAAGTCATCGGCAGACAATGTAGCCAGTCGTTGGCGTGCTGGAAGGACACGAATTTCGTGCGCGCATGTTCGCTCTGCGCTCTGTGGTGGAGAGGAGTAAGCTTAGTTCCGATAGCCATTTTTGCAGAATTGCGATCTCCCGTTTTGCTTGTATGCCTACTTTTGTCTGCCTCTAGCGCTGACCGCGCTAAAATTTCGGGTTTTGCCTTCTCCATATATCTATAAGATGTGTACAGAAATGTTCATAAACAGACAGAGAGACAGATGGAGAGAGATACAGAGATACATGGAGAGACGAAGAGAAAGTTAGACAGAAAGAGTGACAAAGAGTAAGAGACAAAGACAGAGACAGAGACAGGGACAGTGCCAAACAGATTGGGAAACAGTGTAGGAATATGTTTTCTCTTTTAAGAACTGACTTTTTGCAACTCTATTTATGACCTGGCTATGACTAGGCTACAGCCGGTGAACTGGTTGCAGACCCTATTGCTTTCTGCATATCGTAGATTCTTGCTTAACTAGACAGACAGATGTTTGGCCAAACAGTTGAGTGACGTTTCAAGACCTTACATAAGTTCATATGTAGGGTGCGATAGGATGTCGCATATATTTATAGTTTCTGTAGGGCCATCAGAGCCAGGCGTTATAGATCACTGCGGGGGAAAGGGTCGCTGCCATTGTGCTGCACTCTGGAGGCGTGATATACACGTTCACTCGTTGGAGACAATATATAACACATGCGTATAGATATATAGCATACGTACAGATATGTACATAGAATGTACAGTAATATGTGCATAATGTACAGTATGTACACACTTATACCACATGTTGATACTTGTTCGCGGTTGGTGGGGCGTGGCACACGGTAGCTCAGAGTTTACGCTGTATACCCTTACGATATATTGACTCATTTGCACTGCATGAGCGTCCAAAGTCTTTGAAGCCAGGCGCTAGGAGTCTACTCGACCAGCGCCCTTTGGGCTGGGCGGTTGTCGCCCTTGGCTTTTAGCTGGCCATCTTTTCCCTGATCTAAAACACTCTGGTTGATTGGCAATCCATACAAGATGACAATTGTTAGTATTGTAAGTACTGTTTTCATAAAGACAAGAAAGACACTGTTACCAAGTCAGTCACTTTCGCTCGGCCCTCATCAGATCAACTTGATCAGAGTTGGTCTGTTGTGGACCGGACCGTAGAAGCTAAACGTAGAGGAATTGATTCCAATAGATTAGACAACCTTAGTGCAACGAAAGCGGATGACTTGTGTGTAACTGTGTGACAAAAGTGCGTCTTTATATAAACTACGAGTGATGATGGACTATTCTGATTGGCCAGTGCTTTCCTTTCATGTCTGATTTTGACAGAACACTGTAATGTGGTCGGATAATTGCGTAAATAGGAAGTGCTATTTATTTAAACGTGATTCTGACTTAATAAACGAATGTCTTCATTACGTTATTTAGGTACATTTTGCATGCGTATACATACGAGAATCGGAGACATATTTGTCTTGGTGGAGTTTTTTCTGGATATATTGACCATATATGAAGGACTGGTTTTGATGCACTAAGAATTGCACATCAGAGCAATAGAACTTCTAGATACCCGGTATCTAGAAGTGCGGCTAATTATAATTAGCAGCAAACACATTCACGCATGCATTCACAAACATTGTGAGACATTAATATAGAAAATTACGTAGACCCATAAATAACGTAATATTATGCGCAGATACAAGAGAAGACACGGTTCTGCTTTGTTGAAGATAAACTGATCCTTTCAAACACCATTCAAATGCCTTCAACAGACGCTACTAGTTGCAGTGTAACGTCACAGCGTGGTAATAAAGACCATTAGCGACGCCCTTCTCCTTTATCCAGGTTTGGGACTGGCATTGGCGGAGTGCAACCAGTGGAGGCACTTTAGAATTGAACAAATGTATTTAGTTGCCAGAAACATGGGTTAGATCAAAATAAATGACGGCGGACACAAGGAGTGCTAAACATTAAATTATATTGCTCTCACATTAAACACCTTTATTACGGTCTCATCATGCGCTTTAAAATTACAAGAAAACAAACTTTCGAATTCCAGTGGAACACTGAATGTAGAGTTTGTAGAATGTAGACGGTCGTTTGTGGACTTAATCAATTGAGAACCTATAATGCGGCCAGCATTCTACAAACTCCACCTACCGACTGTCTTTGCGATTATCAACTCACTATGACCGTTTGAGATAATTAAACCGGCGCAATACATGTAATTTTTATGCGAAGGCTTTCGATGCAGATTTCTTACATGATGCCACTTCTCAGCGCCATCGATCGATGCTACTCTTAAATGCCAGCCATATAAGTAGAAAGCATGACATGGACACGGTTGGAGTTGTCTAAATGTCGGGAGCCTGGTTTCGATTCTCTTTCTTCATTTTACAGTAACTGAGCAAGGATCCTGAGTCAATCCTTCACTTACTTAGCCTAATAATTGCTGAAGGAACTAAGTAGAAAATACGAACGCTGTTAAGCGTATGACGTGGACACGGTTGGAGTTGTTAAATACGGAGAACCTGGCTGCATTGCGCTTGCCCTTTAGAAGTAATCGAGTAAGGCTCCTCAGCCAATCCTGCACTTTCTATAATAATTATTGCTCAGATTTATTTATCTTGCGACCGTTCGCGCCTGGTGAATGCTGCGTCATTACATAGAACCGCCATCTATCGAATGATGTGTGTCTAATTATTATGTGTGGGGCGTGGTGGTGCAGTGGGTATGTTTGTTGTCTTGCAGCCGGAGGATTGCAGGTTCGAATCCACATGAAGTCGCCCGTTATTATAGGGACGTTGGGCAAGTCCTTCACTCGCAATTGCTCAGCGCTTCGGCGTGAAACCCTGATTCAGTCTCCGCGCTGTAGTCGAGAGCGCTTCCGAGTAGGGATCTTGAAGAGTCGCTATAACAAGTTTATATACATACATACCACTGTATCTATATAAATAAAGAGAATATTCTGTCTGTCTGTTTGACCGGAATGCATTTCCACAGTTTTTGAGTTTTTCACTCCAAACCTTCACTACTGTGCAGGTCTTGGCATGAGACGCAAAATCGAGGGGTTGGCGATTCTCTACCACCACGGGGGCCAGGGTGGGGAGCGAAACCCCCAATTTTTTCACTTTTTTTCAGCAATTCCTCTGAAACTTTATACGTAGACAGAGGGCCATCAGAGCCACCCGGTGTGGAGGTATGTGGGTGGAGTCTGGATGGGGTGATGGGGATTGGGAGTGGGGTGGTGTGGGGTTGGAGATGGGTATGCGGAGGGGTGTGGGGTATGGGGGATTGGGGTGGGTGGAATTTTCCGAAAACCCAAATTTCACGGGTGGCGTACCGGTGGAGATCTGAGTGTGGTGGGGTGTTGTTGGGTGAGGGTGGGATGGGGTGGAGTGTGGTGTGATTGTAGCCTGGGAGCGGGCCGTATTCTAAATTTTCCGGGCAACGCCGGGTACCCCAGCTGGTAGTTATATAAGGCAAACATTGGCATCGATTTTATTTAGCCTCAAGATATCGCGGAGGTGAATTTAGCGTAAATAACTTAAGCACCTTTAAAAGGAATTCAGAAGATGCTATAAATAATGCAAATGCTTTTGTCGTTCACATAACATCCAGATCATTTTAAAATTGAACTTTGTTTCACAGAAGGTGTAGAAAAGTAATTTCACCAGTGATCTCGCATGATCACCGTAACCTACAACCTTTGAACCAACCGTGATCGAGTTACTCAATCGACGTCGATGGAGGGGAATTCTGGAGAGCCTCTAGTCGATCCACACGCCAACCTCAAAGCCCAAGATTGTACATTTTGCAGCCTTTTCAATTAGGTAGCAATAGCAGTTTCATGTGCCTCATCTACATAATCAAGGATTTTACAATAATTGTTCTGTAAACGGAAAGAAGTGCTCGCTTTGATGCTCCCCAACTATATCCCTATACCGCTCTCATTATATTCATTCTTTTCTTACATTTTGTAATAATATAGTCTATTATACAGGATTTCCAATTTAACTTAGAATAAAAAATCACTCACAAGAAGTTGACAGTATTTTCTACTTTAATAGCAAAATGTCATTGATTAATTTTAGTGGATTTGATTTCAAGTGGTGCCAAAACGTAAAGATACCGGCCTTACATGGTCAAACAGGGGCCCATGCGGGACCACTGCACACGTGTCCACGAAATGCTAGCTACGCCACTGCTGTGACGTGCTTTCTCTGTTGTTGGTCCTGTTGTCTTGAGTGTGCTACCTCCATAGATGCAATTATTGTTGCCAACGGTCCACTCTTACTAACCTAGAAGAGGCGATATATAAATTTTCTTAATGAATTGATAATTACAAAGAAATAATTAATCGACATGAACATGGTGCTGAAATAATATACAGTGTTCGATTTAAACACCTCTAACTTTTATGTCTATCAAATGTATAAATACCGCAAATGGGTTCCTTAGTCGATTATCGTTCTCGATTTTGTTAGTCGACCGTTACCGTTTTTTTAAATAGAACAACCAAAGTAGATCTGTGACATCTGTCTTTGGAAAAACATATCAACAAAAGACGGACTCTCCTAAGATTATGCTATCCTTATAATTAAATTCAAATATGTTGATAGCACATAAATCTATACAGATGGATCCAAACTTATAAATGTAGTTTCGGCAGTTTTCTACATGTATGTACCATCAAAGAACTCCTTTAATGTTTTTCAGAATAGCAAACACATATAACTCCTCGGTGAATTCTGCTGAATTGTCAACCATAATTGAATCGATATAATGGATTATTCAAAATGAAAATATGAATGAAAACACAACTAAGTTCATTATAATTATTATTATACTGATTCATTAAGTGTAACTACATATATATATAAAAGAAAATAAGTCTTGTTCACGGCCCATTTTATTTCTTTAATTTATAGATAATGCTAATAATCTTAAAAATAGTAGCATAGTATAGCATGGATCCATAGCCATTTTGAATTATCTGGAAATGAAATGGCCATTGTTAGCTTATGACAACAGAGACCGTTGCCATCAATAAATATTAGTTAATAGTGAACAATCCTTGGCATGCAACCACGGCAAATACTAATATTTATCGATGACATCGGTCTATGTTGTCATAAGCTGTCGTGAAACTATTGACTCCTTCTCATCCTCCACCACCTTCTTCTTATAACTTAACAGAATTTTTATAATGATGCCAAAGGCTACAAGATAAAAAAAAGTTACAAAAGAATAATTATAGAGTCGACGATTTAATATAATAATTATTAGACTTTCACATCCAAGAGACATCGCAAAACAGTAGTCGCCATAAACACCTTTAATATGAATTGCTCACTTGCTATAATAACATTCAGCACATGCGTCAAACCAGTCAACATCAACTAATACCTTCATTGCTTGTAGAGATGCTACCTTGATCACCGTTCATATACTACGATAAGTCCTATCACTACATATTGTTTTATGGTTTGAGTGATACTACCACCATCATTATTAGTATACACCCATTGAGTCAAAGTATAAAGCACACCGGCTAATCGTTCTCACGCAATACAGAAAGTAATTCCATCATCGCGATTGCATAGTACCTCGGAATATGGGTTGCCTAAAAACAAAACACCATTTAGACGGGTATCTAAGCATGACCACTGCAGGGTTTCTATGTTCGACCACGTCTCGGAGTGAATAACGAAAAGATTGAAATATTCTCTAATAGACCAATCCGCATTTCGGTGTACAGACAAAGTATAATAATCGAACATTATTATACCCAATCAATAGCTATATGTTTGTAATTACACAAAAAGATTTAAATCCAATATAAGTCTGTTGTTATGTGACCAATAATTAATTATATATGCTGCACTATTGCTTACATGACATGACATTTAAATAACAGAAAAACATTATCGTTAAAAACGATTTCCTTATTACATGTAGGTTGCCCGCCCTAGAAATTATTCGATCATGCAGCCTTGGCCTAATGGCATAAGGCTGGGGCGTCAATGGTGGGGGAGTAGGTTCAAGCAAGACATCTGCGATGAGCAAACCGTCCATCATTCTACATATAATGGGCTTGAAGTGCAATCGAATCCAACATCACATGGAGTCTACCGCGTTCCTGCTATACCATGAAAATCCCCAATATGCCAGGGCCGCGTATACCATGTGGACATTCTTACAACGTCATGTAGGCTTGATCCATTCAGGTCGAGTACGCTGTGCAGTCATAATTCGAAGAGCATAAAGCGACTGTCTGCACTGGACGCATACCGTATGGGCTTTATAATGGGCTTCAAACCATTGACTTTCAGTGACAACAAGTCCTAGAATTGTCATAATATGACAATTATGTATAAAACAAATTAAATAATACATACATTAATGCGTATTAAATGACATAAGATGTTGGACTCGAATAAGATACGGCACCTCTGCCGAAGCGAATTCTAGCGCCCCTCATCTTAGACGGTGACCCACCATCTCATGAGCATTTCTTTTATTAAGAATCAGGTTTCAGCGTTTGGTCCGATCCGCTAACGTTCTGCACTGGCTGCCTTTGCCGCAGCGAATTTTCTTGTAGGGTTTCGGCACAGGTGTGGCGTTGAATCCTTGGTTTGTCCCTGCCTATATCAGGAAGTTTTGCCACACCAAATCAAATACACAGACACGTCGTTCTCTTCACTCATCTGTACTTCTTGTCCCATAATCGATGCTTTTATCAGGCAGCTTTCTCTGTTGCTGGTCCTGTGGTCTTGGATGTGTTACATCCATGCCTGCACCTGCTGCCAACGGTCCACTCTTTCACGTTATACATCGCAACCCTATAACTGTTTGTTCCGGAAGGCGCATTGCTAACATAAAACAGGCGCTATATGAATTTTCCTAATGAATGGATGAATGAATGATTACAATAAAAAGATATAAGAAATCGACATGTATAATAATGTCCTGGTATAATAGCCTATAATAACGGATAATTATATAAAGTTCTCGAATTAAACACCTCTGTCGTGTTTTACATCACTTTTATAAATAGGGCAAATGCGCGCATCAGTTGATTATTTTGTTATAATAATTGAAATTACTCTCGAGGTAAGTGCTCAATGAAGAGAAATAAAAAGAGGAAAATGATCAATTATGGAAAGTGCTGCCAGTGGGAAGGTCAGAATAACTTGGGGGGGGGAGGGGGGTGACGTGAGTCATTTTGGACATGCCACCACGTTGGTTAAAATGTCGCTAAGAATTTAACACAACGCGTGTCGCTGAATATGAAGTTATTGCATTTAATCGCTAACATCGGTAAAAAACATCCAATCGTTAGGCAGGATACACAAGTAGGAAACAAGGTGTTCATAAACACGAATGAAATGTCGACCTTCGGGTTGTTCTAGTCCAAAAGCTGCAAAAGTAAGCGGGCAACGTTATTCATAGGCAATCTCTCTTGCTGTGGTATTGTAAAACCGAAATAATAACTAAGGATGGAATGTCATACTAAAAATGGTTCACTACACAACATAGAAAAGGGTTGACGTAGCTGAATTTCACTACCACTATAAGATGTCTTAAACAATAGAAATTTATTATGGTAAACTCAATTAAAGGACGTATTCTTCCGATGTCAAGTTTGTCATGTTTGTCATATTTGTGTTTTATTGAGGATGAAGGGTTGTCAAAACGCCGAAATTTTACGGTCAACGCCGGGTACCCCAGAGGAGTAGTGTCGAAAACCCAAAAATTTTAGAAAAGGGTTGACGTAGCTGAATTTCACTACCACTATAAGATGTCTTAAACAATAGAAATTTATTATGGTAAACTCAATTAAAGGACGTATTCTTCCGATGTCAAGTTTGTCATGTTTGTCATATTTGTGTTTTATTGAGGATGAAGGGTTGTCAAAACGCCGAAATTTTACGGTCAACGCCGGGTACCCCAGAGGAGTAGTGTCGAAAACCCAAAAATTTTCGGCGCAACGCCATCCAATCATATAAGTATCCTGAAGACCAGGCATAATTATATATAGAGCAGTGGTTGTCTTAAACACCTTAAATGCATTCTTCTGACTTTATATAAAAATTAATTTGGAAAACTTATGTAAATGAAATCCAAAACCACAGATAGAGTCACACTGTTTCGACAACAAGAAAATGTCTGAAGACCGGAGTCAAGAATGAGCAAGTAGCGCCCGTTTGCATTTCAATGCCAAGAGAGTCTGCTGAGTGTTGTATTGATGGATTCTTTGTTTAACACTATTATACAGCCTATGACAGAAATTAGTTCGAAATATTACAGATCGATGAACTACAGTGGTTCATCTCTGATAAGCTATAACTGAAGCTACTCTTAGCTGTTGCTGAAATTCTGGTCAACAAACGTTTAATCGGTAGTCAAAGTAGAATGCATTACAATTCGAAGGGAAGATCGACGTTTTTGGGACAGAATAAAATCGGAAAAAAAAGTTTTTTTACAACTATGCTTTTACCATAATTATAAGGGTCGGGGCGGCACATTGGACAACACACTGAGATCAGTGGACCCGGAAGCCGCATTTGACAGACGTAATATTAAATTTTGTAGGCTGCTATTAGCGTCGTAGTACAGCAGACTGCCTGGTGTATTGGTAATTAAGATCGATGATAATTGAGATAACCGCAAAAATGTAGGGCCTACATTGTAATCGGTTTGTGGTTGATTGCGGTCTGTCAACCGGATCGTTCAACAAACAAAGTATTATTGTTATTTTTATTATTGACGCTCTCACACTAACTTCTCCGTGACTGGTCCTGCCACTTTGAATTGGTTCTCTGATACTCTTCGTCAAATCTCTATTGTTTTTCATTATTCCGACCTTTGGTCTAACACCATTACATTGCTTTCCGTTTGCTTATATATTCAGCCAATGGCCGCCAGTGAGTGTCATTTTCAGTATAAAAAGGAGCCAATAAAATTTGTCCATTATTATGCCTGATACCATTTCTACAGTTATAAGGTCACTATATGCATATTAAAGGTGTTTAAGCGAGCATAAACTGATATTAATCAATCATTCGTAATTTATATAGCGCCCCTTCAAGGTACCTACTCAGAGGCGCTCCCGACCGAGATCAAGCGAAAAAAAACAGTATTCAACAGTTTGTGAAATTGAGAACAGCTTGGGAGGTGTCGCATTGTCAAGGGAAGTCCATTCCAGGTTGTTGGACCAGCCACAGAGAACGAACGCCTCTGCATTGTTGCAGAGCGAGTAAAAGGAACCATTAACTCACCATGGACAGCAGAGCGCGGCGGCCAATGCAAGTGGAAAGGGAAAGTTTACACAGATAAGTCCATCCTGATAAGCATCGCCACACCAAATATGCAATCATAAATGAGATGCGTTGCGGGAAAGGAAGCCAGTGCAAGACCTCACGCATATATTGGGATACACTGTCGCACTTGGTGAGCCCCCCTCCCCCCAATAAGTCGCGCGTCAGCCCGGTGGACCCCCTCCAACCTCTCAATCCGAACCCGCGGGAGACCAGCAGAGATGGAGGCGCAGTAGTCGAGGCGACTCAGCACAAATGCATGGACAAGAGAAGCTGCAGCTTTAGAAGTCAGAGAGCGAGCAATGACCCTGAGCCGCCGCAGTTGGTAATAGCAGCTGCAGCATACCATATCTATATGAGATGCAAGGGTGGATTCAGAGTCCAGGAGCACTCCAAGGTCACACACCACCAAAGAAAAAGTCATAGATGGGAATTGAGAAGAGAGAACGCTCAGTTCGAACTTAGCCAGTTGTTGCCTAGTGCCCAACCAAATGAATTGGGTTTTTTGGGCGTTGAGTCGTTGATATGTTATGATATGATATGATATGATATGATTTGATATGATATGAAATGATAAAATAAATATAATAATATAATAAGATATGATATGATATGATATGATATGATATAATATAATATAATGTAATATAATATAATATAATATAAAACAATATAATATAATGTAATGTAATGTTATGTAATATTATAATACAATGTAATGTAATATAATATAATGTAATACAATGTAATGTAATGTTATATAATATAATATAATATAATATAATATAATATAATATAATATAATATAATATAATATAATATAATATAACATAACATAATATTATAATTATATAATATAGTTTGATATATAAATTATATCATAATTATATTATATTGCTCGAATTAAACACCTTTGACATGTTGTTACTCAAATTATAAATAAAGAAAATATGCTGCGCTTTACACGTTGACGATCCTTCTTGTTATAGAGTCTGCAGAATGGCATAATTTGTATCTCTTCAAAGCAAATGACGGGATGAGATAAAAATTGTAGTCGATAATCTAAGCGGGTGGTATCCAACCCTCTGGTACCATAGGGTATATCGGGTATAACGATTGAACGGTATGAGGCATCATCACAAATTTTGCCTCAAAATGTGTGCAAATGAACCCTCTACAGGTTCCCAAAACGTTAAAATTTGGTTCCATGCAACATAACTTTGATTTAGGATAAACCTAGGAGTGCATACCACCCCCTTGATAGCCTGAGGGTTAAGGTGAACTCCCGCTTCCTGACAGTTAGTGCTGCTTCTACCATTGTTCCCTCATTCGTAGTTTCTCGCCGTGAGTATCCATGTGTAGATAATTAATGCAATGCTTGATACTACACTAAAGAAATGAATTTAATGCGTTTAGTAATCGTTAGCATCGGCAAAAGCCATCCAATCGCGCGGTTACGCACCATTGTCTGAAGTCAGCTAATAAAATCTAATCTGATGGAATCTAATCTATCCAATTTAATATAATCTAATAAAACATTTGTAAAGCGCATCTCACAACAGAGCTATTCAGAAGTGCTCTCAGCGTGATAAGGTCTTGAAAAGATATTATATGCGCGCGTATGTTCTATAATAAATTTATGCTTCCCAGGTAAAGGCTATGTTAGTCATTTAATTAATTATTACGCATGCAAGCTATCGATAAGCAACTGGATTAATGCCTACCATCGGGCGGTGGATCCGGTATATAAATACTCGACTTAAATACAATCTGATTATATGCAAAACTGTCAGTGAGTTTCAAATACTCGGGTTTCAAGTATCGGCCAGTGCTTCCCTAACAATTGCCTATTGCCTCAGAATTGTAATAGAAAGAAATGCGCCGAATTTAAATACAAAGTTATCTCGCAGTGTCAGAGATCGACAACTGCATTAGTCGCTCATGAAAAACATGGGATGTTTAGGTGTATAAAGGATACAGTCTATTCTTAAACACCTTTAGTACAATATCTCACAATGCCATAAAGTTGTGAATACGTGCAAACACTATAATAGTTTTAAGGCCAGATCCAAAATATGCCATGCACTCTTCACACTTTGACAATGCCAGTAATAACGCTTCAAAGGCTTGACTAAAATGATTTATCGCATCAGTCATAGGATCTCTCAAAGCAACTGATTAGTTCCGCTCTCCCTTACATCACGAAACGATGATCAGTTCAAAGTTACATAATGCATCGTAAAGTCAATGTATACGAATCTAACTGACAACTCTGTTGGTCGAACGGTGAAGCAAGAAGCCAACGAAAGAGGCGCTGCATAAGTTGCGGAGTGCATATTAATGAGTTCAGTGGTCACGTGACGACGATTGTCTTTCAGATTGGTTAGAGTATACTCCACTTTTAGCACAAATGGAACGGGTTGTAGTCTCCGCCAATGAATGACCAGCAATTCATCGCTAGTAATGTATTGCGTGCATGATAACTGCAGCGTTAGTAAAGAGAAGAGAACTCTATACCGGGGTACCGACAGAAATGTGTCCGATATTATTATAAAATAATTAGATTGTCACTTAAATAAAAACCTTCAACATCTACATGTACAAAATGTCCACAAATAAGCACACAGTAAACCCCTTTATTGCAAATTTCTCAAATGTTACAAATAGTGTAAGATCGCAGGGTAGTGTATTTATATTAACCATTGCAATAATATTATTGCAGGTCTGTCGGAGTGAACGGCCTTGGCTGGGCGGTCATGGTATGCTGATAGACAGTGAAAACCGGGCATCACCGGGTGGTATCAGTCTGATGGTGTGTTAACGAGACGGCATCAATGATTCTGATTTATGATCCAACGTCGTTTGGTAGGAAACTATATAATTGCGATCATGTGCTTTAACTGTTATGTTGGCAAACATATTGCAGTCGAATAAAACGGCCTTTGCTGTCATAAGACTTTCCTTCAGACGACTATTGATTGTGCTTGACGATTACGGCGAAACAGAAGCCACCACGTGACACTTCGTCGTAAAACATAAATAAACAACCAAAGCTTCATTCTAATCTATAATGATTATACGCATAATTATCTTGATCGTCATTTTTACGACAATCTTATTGTCATCGTCATCGTCATCGTCATCGTCATCGTCATCACCATCATCATCATCAGTCTTGGCACATAGAAAATGTGCGACGATAGTTTCACTCCACGTATCGCAATTCAGTTATACGCTGTGTATGTACTATCTACATGCGCTCAGTATACCTACTAGCAAGACCAATCCAATTGTTCTAGTCACGCCTGGTTCACCAAATTCAAAATGGAAGTGGATGTCAAATGCCCGACATGTCCATTACAGGGTAACGTCATTGAGAAAATTGCCTAGAATCTGGTGGTGCCAGTCTAAAGCATTGAATTATGTGAGGTAACTCCAATCATTTATCATGTGACACAACGTCGCCAAGCATCGTTCGCATAAAAGAAAATGTCATCAACCGTCGTGTACTCCGGGGTGCCAGTCCGAAGATTTCATAAAGGAGGGCTGCGCTAATCTTCTCTGACACAGAAACACACGGTTACGGATCTTTTGGAGCGCTCGCCTTCTATGAACGACGTTTTGTGAGCTTCAAGACATTGTCTGCGAATAATTAGACTGCCATTGTTTTAGACACCTTTCCTACGTATGATTCCGGTTCTATAATAAGAAGCATCTGCCTATAAACTATGTATCCGGCAAAATCAATGTGCGAATGAGTAGCTGCAGCTTTTCACATTGCAATAATGTTATTATGATTTAGTATAATAATTATTGAAAGTTATTCACAGTAAATAACACAGCAGCTGGTAATTACGATTCCTATACTGATAGTGGCTTCAAATAAATAGCAGAATAGGCTAAACTTATTACAAATATCATTATTACTACTGACAGTTAGCATGTTACCCAGAGACACAGCCAATTATGACTGATTAAGCAAAGACTATCACTATTCACACAAAAATAATAGCTTTTACTACTACCAATTTTGTCCAAGTAATTTCTCTTTCTAATCGCCGAAGACCCAGAACATCTACAAACGCTGACGGACAAAGTGCATGACAGTAGTCAAAGATATGGACTCAAAACAAATGCGGAAAAGACCAAGACAATGACTATGGACGATTGAGATAAGACTGGAGGCGAACCACTGGAGCAGGTGCACGACGGAATTCGTGTAATTGGGGGCCTGGTAACTGAAGATGTCCAATGCACAAAAGACATAAAACGCAGAATTTTATTTAGTCTGTCTTCAGCCATGTTTAGCAAACTCAGCAGGAGAAGCAGAGGAAGACCCAAAAAGAAATGGATGAAAAACGTGATGGAGGACCTAGAAACGCAAGGCATGGACATTGGACATACGAAGAGCGGTAGATAAGACCGGAGACAGAGCCACTTGGAGACGTCTTGTATGAGCCTCATCGTCATCATGCGCTTGACCGAGGAGAAATTGGAATTTACCTTTGGGCTTTGCTTTTAATGCCTCACGGTGTATATACTACTCTAAAAAGGCCAATCCCAAGCCTCCAAAAAGAAAGGTGGCTCTAATGGTCCTTTTGTCACATAGTTTCGTGAAACCTCAACACTGACGTGACATCAGTAATGCATTTGTAGTTTTAGACACCTTAATAATTTATATTTACAAATTATAAAAATCAGCAACATCGCAGAATATTATTACCAAGTGGAGCGTCTCTTGCATAATTCACCCATCTACCAATGCTGCATTAAATTTGAGACTACGACACTTACCGGCGATGCCATCGATTACAATTCATGCAAACAATATAGCTATACGGATACTTAACGAAAAACTATTATAGATGCCATTACAACAATTCACACCAAACATGAATGCTAGTTACACAGCCTATCACCATTCATAATGCAAACACCATCACTATACATGTAATAGGGCACGCTGGTGTAGTGGGTATGTGAGGCGCGGTGGTGGCCGAAGAGCTGCAGGCTCGAATCCACATCAAGTAGCCGCGATGATCGTTGTACATGTAAGCTGATTGTGTATTGTATTTGTATAACGATGATTGAGTGTGCGAAGATAGTTGTCGCAGACATTAATTTTGTTTGCTTAGTGCGC
This sequence comes from Lumbricus terrestris, assembly GCA_949752735.1. Classification (NCBI taxonomy): domain Eukaryota; kingdom Metazoa; phylum Annelida; class Clitellata; order Crassiclitellata; family Lumbricidae; genus Lumbricus; species Lumbricus terrestris. Next base: position 5,553,311 of record OX457048.1, on the reverse strand, counting down.
CTGAGGGAGCGAAAGAGAGAGAGAGAGAGAGAGAGAGAGAGAGAGAGAGAGAGAGAGAGAGAGAGAGAGAGAGAGAGAGAGAGAGAGAGAGACAGACAGACAGACAGACAGACAGACAGACAGACAGAGACAGAGACAGAGACAGAGACAGAGACAGAGACAGAGACAGAGACAGAGACAGAGACAGAGACAGAGACAGAGAGACAGAGACAGAGACAGAGACAGAGACAGAGACAGAGACAGAGAGAAAGACACAGAGAGGCAGACAGAGAGACTGAGCGATTGCAGTTGGGGTGTATGCGCTAGGACGGGGATAGGCTTTTATAGGAGAAGCGAAGCCTAGAGTATTTAGTCATGTGTGCAGATAGTGTGGAGGGAGAGTTATATAATTATAAGATGGCTATTTACATGTAGTCGTAACATTTAGTTGTTTTTACACGTAAATTACCTTTTTGAGCTCTGTCGGCCAACTATTAGTTCTCGCAATTTCCGCTCCCTTCTTTCGACTGAACAAAGTCTGCTCTCAATCCATTTTACTCGTACCTCCACTATGCATAACCGTGCTTTCTCGGTGGTAGGACCCTCAACCTGGAATGGTCTTCCTCTGACACTCCGCTCTCTTTCTGAAAATTCTTTTCAGGCTTTCCTCTATCATCTTAAGACAGTTTTATTGGCCGTGCTGAGGTTGGGAGCGCCTCTGACTAGCCCCTCGAATAGGCGCTATATAAATGCATGTAATGAATGAATTGAGACTCTGGACAATTCGCCAGCAGGACAACGACGGACAGGAACTGGATCAAAGATCATTCTTCTTTATTTATAACGTACAATGACACGTCTTCAAGGTGTTTAAAAAGACGTAGATGGCTTTGGAATCTAAAGTGTGGAGAAATGTTGTTAACGAGAGTGACCTCTCCTTACATACAAGTGGACATGAATTTTACATGTATTTTTGTTAGGTGACGCATACTTTAGCATACGCGCAAGATCAAAACACAGGTAAACGTCTATGCACAACACTTCACTGTCACAGCCCACAGAGGAGACAGAAGTTCTTGTGGTATCAGCTGTAATGATATTCATTGTCGAGACTATTGTTACCGTTAGAATATCGTCAATATCACGAAGTTTCATTTCTAATGAACGAATGCGAGAAGTAAACTGAAGACACAATATGGCCAGCCGAGGGCAGTCAGGAGCCTACGATTCTGCATGAGCGGAATTGCCGGCGCCAGGATTTAAGATTTGGGGGCTGAATTATCTCGGAGGAAATTAAAATTTTCGTCTTTTTCTTTTTAGTCATCCGGGCGAAATCTCGTGGAAATGTTCCATTTTCATCCGTCAAAACTTCAGTTTTGCATGTAGAAAAAACCGGATGGCCTTTTTTATGGGGCATTAGCCCTCTGATGTCCTTGTTTAGAAGGGAGGGGGCTTAGCCCCCCTAGCTCCCCCAGTCGCCGCCACTGGTGAGCGGGCTGGATAAAAGTCATGCAGTGCATACCCAAAAGTTGCGCTATATTAACCCATTAACTACCAACTTTTTTTCTTGAGGAACACTAACTTTTTTTAACATACCCTTGCATGTATACATGGGAACCAGGTTTAAAAAATTAATTGTAGGTACCTCCGGGGAAAAAAACTGGTGTCAAAGTGGTGCACCCTGGGAGGGTGCGCTAGTAGTTAAGCAGTACTTCACATGCTTAGTGGCTAAGGATGCAAAGCACGTGTCATTTGTCATAAAATTCAGTTTTTGGCTAGATTATCAAGCAGTGCCACGACATTCACTCATACTGTCTCATGTTTTGTCTTGAAATTCATTGAATCAGTGCATGTGAAGTCCAGTATCACACTTCTATACCCATTTTTTGTGTTTTGCTACATTGCGCACAATACCACTGAGTCGAGTGTATCAGCACTAAATGGGTTGGCATTTAGTCATTCCCTGCAAGGATATGTGGGTTCAATGGTTGTGCTCTGCCTGGGTACCTGACCTGGTCCGGTTGAGCATGTTGCATTTGGTACCACACCACCACCACCCTCCACAGACAGCAAGAGTGGCTGCTACTGGTATGACATTGTCTTGCAACACAAGAACAATGCACTCGACATCATTACATCAAAAATGAATGCAAACAGTGGAAGTCACTATTTCCTTGTCGTCACTGTAGTTTTGTAGGTTGTCACTTTTGCTCAACTTCACCAACTTCACCTATTGTCACACTGTGCTGTGCAATCTAACAAATTCATTTTGGCGGGAAAGTTTTTAGATGGTTCTGTCAACATCAACATGTTCAGGCAGTCTCACTGAAGCGAATAAGTTATCAAAAGCATGATTTGGAAGCATTGATGGTACAGTATCTCAGACAGTGGTTCAAGTACAAATGAGCCAAACACAATCAAAATTGAGACGCTTATATGGCTTATTATTGACTCCGTAATGCATACGTATAACATACGAATGCATGGGCGAGGTTATCATATCCCAATGTCATCTGCATGGCCTTATAGAAATTGAAGATGACCTCAGCAGTAAGTTCCAACATCTATTCAGAAGTTCAAGAACACATAACTAGCATTTCCAGTCCAATAGCACGTCAACCTGATGGTTAGGAACAGTCAGTTTACGCTGTTCACCATTATAGAAGACCTGTACCCATTCGCTACTAGCGCACCCTCACAGGGTGCAGCAGTAATATCATCACAATTCTTCAATAGATAGCAATATTTTTATAATTTCTCTAATTATCATACAAACAGATTTAATTCTATCATATTTGATGCTTGGAATTGAATAATAATAAAAACTTAATTTTTTATTCCTTGCAATTTTTCATAGTTTTGCGATGACGTCACTTTCATAATAAATCACCTAAATTTTTCGGATAAAGATATTAAAACTAGAAAAACTCTGCATGGATTGTTTAATCAACTCAATATAGATCAGAAAAATATATAAAATATTTAATTCAAATCGGAAAAGAAATTTTTTGAGCCAGTTTTTGAATGCACCCTCCCAGGGTGCGCTAGTAGAAAATGGGTTAATATGTAAATGCGAGTTGTGCTTAATATCGACATAAACGGAACTTGGAATACCTTTAAAATGCTTCCCTCCAATGATTTAATAAATATCTGAAATTTGTTAATTTGCTGAGCTTGGCTGAGAATACTATGCCAATCAAGAGAGCGTGGACGTTAACGGTCCATTACGGCCAACGTGGAAGGATAAACTAAGTGAAAGCTATATTATTATTATTATTATTATTATTATTATTATTATTATTATTATTATTATTATTATTATTATTATTATTATTATTATTATTATTATTATTATTATTATTATTATTATTATTATTATTATTATTATTATTATTATTATTATTATTATTATTATTATTATTATTATTATTATAATTTCAGAGCATCTATATATAAATTTTAGTTTGTTTAGGGTGGCCGGTCCATGGCCCCGGGAAATCCAGACAAGGTACCCTGGAAGGCAACGGCGTTGTAGCGCTGGATAGTGATTGAAATGCTTTGGAAAAGAAAACCCGTTTCACGTATATCTCCAGATAATTTCGAAAGCCGGCGTCCAATCTCGGACACAAAGGCGAGGCCCTCGTTGTTGATTGGCCCCATTGTTTCCACGGCTAAGGGGACGAAGATGTATGTTTTCTGAAGGTCTAAGTACTTTGAAATTTTCCTTGTGGCGGCTTTCTCTGCTGCTCTCCCAGCTTCGGTCGCGTTCTCGTGGACGTACGAGGCGGCCACCGTGTCCACCACGGTCGCGTCCCAAATCAACGCCCTCCCGTTGCTCCAAGGGATGAGAGTCTGGCCGTCCGGTCTTTTCCCGTCCAACCTCGTGAGGCCCGACGGCTCCTTGATTGCCGGAGCTCCGGCTCTATTAAGACTTCGGTAGACAAGGTCGTTGATAGTGCTGTGTCTTGCCTGTCTACCGAATCCAAGCGAGCAAGATAGACCATGGGAGCCCCTTGCTGAAACTGCGGCGCCACATACACACGTGTGCGGCTCACATATGGCCGCACCCAGACGAAGGCCTACAGCAACTCTCACAGCCTCGTCGCTCAGTCTGAGGTCGAAAGCGGTCAGTGGAAGGGCGTGTAGCCAATCAGATGCGTGTGGAGCCATTGAGGCCTTTAGTCGTGCCCGATCGTATGGGTCTTGTAGTCTTGACTCGATGGATAGGACCGTCTTAAGCAATAGCGGCTTGTCCAGCAATGACTGCTTGTGACCTGGAAACTCCGTTGGATCTCCTGTCTCGGTAATCCGCATCCATTCGGACCGCGCGGAATCGGATGATTCATCATCAATGTTCCAGGCCGCTCCCAAGATGAGAGACTGGATGGAGAGGGTGCCAGCGGCAGAAGCCAAAAAGGCTGGAAGTGCCAACGAAGACACCCTTCTAACTCCCAGTCCCCCTAAACTGATTGGAAGGGAGGCCTGCAACCATTGGTCGTCGGTCAACGAGATGTTAAATACCCGTTCCATTCCTCCTCTTAGCAGCTCGTCGTAATCTTGTAGTCGAGGGTGATCGTGGCAAGGAGTGCATCTCAATAGGTGCATCAGCCTAGGCGAGCCAAGCGAGCATCTCAGGATCAAGAGAGCGTCCTGCTTGGCGACGAGTTCTAATCTGTCGAGCGCGATCCTGAGGTCGGTGACGCATCTGTCAAGAGCCGACAGGAGGGCTTCCGTCGAGGTAAGTGGAGCTCCAAGAAGCATGGCCGTATTGGGACCGACCTGGGCAAATTGTTGAAGGGCTCCACGGTTTGTGATGTTGAATTCGAAGTCGGACGCGATGAGCTCGCATTTGGTGCGGTTGAGTCTGAGGCCAAGACGCGAGCATCCTTCTTCGATCGAATCCACGTCAGCCTCCACCACCTCAGGGTCTCCGCCAAGGGTTAGGTCGTCGAGATATCCAAAAGCCAAGGGAGACAGAAGGCTGGTTAGAATTGGTTGTAGCGGTAGACAGAACAGTAGAGGTCCCAATGGATCGCCCTGTTGCGAACCTTCCTGCGATAGTATATTAAACTTGCCGAATTGTAGAGAAGTCGTCTCGGCGTAGGCAAGGTGGCAGTATGCGGCCAATTCAGGGATGATTTCATCAACCGACGCTAGCATGGAATCACGATGTAGGCTATTGAATGCGTTCGAGATGTCAAGCTTGACCAATATTGACTCTGTGCCCATATTTTTCAAGAATCGTCATTATTATTATTATTATTATTATTATTATTATTATTATTATTATTATTATTATTATTATTATTATTATTATTATTATTATTATTATTATTATTATTATTATTATTATTATTATTATTATTATTATTATTATTATTATTATTATTATTATTATTATTATTATTATTATTATTATTATTATTATTATTATTATTATTATTATTATTATTATTATTATTATTATTATTATTATTATTATTATTATTATTATTATTATTATTATTATTATTATTATTATTATTATTATTATTATTATTATTATTATTATTATTATTATTATTATTATTATTATTATTATTATTATTATTATTATTATTATTATTATTATTATTATTATTATTATTATTATTATTATTATTATTATTATTATTATTATTATTATTATTATTATTATTATTATTATTATGTAAGAAGGACAGTGGACAATGACGATGCCAAGAAACCTCATTATAAAACAACATAGTTAACCGTGACTAACAAAATAATGTCCTTTCTTTCTTTTCATCACTTCCATTTCCTCTTAGGCAACTATTGACTGATGTCCTGTACCTATCGATCACGGCGCGATAGAAGTTATCACGTGACACATCATCATTAGCATCGCCATCATCATCGTCATCCTCATCGTCGTCATCATCATCGTCATCGTCGTCATCAGCATCATTGTCATCTTCGTCATCGCCATCGTCGTCGTCGTCGTCGTAAGCATTAGGGCAATGTGCTTTTCATTAATGTGAAATAAATAGCCGATGGAAAAGACTTTTTTAATTCGAATCTTGAATACCTTTTTCACCGATCTTTCTATTGCTATAAATAATGGGTGTTTACAAATTAGATGGATATTTCGTTGTCAACATTGTGTGTGTATGTGTGTTTGTGTGTCCGGACCCAGTGATAGGGACCGAGGAATTCATAGTAGGCCTAACTAGGGGCCATAACTATAAATACATTATTTATGCTAGCCCTGTTACTAAAGTTTACAATGTATCTGACAAGAAAGCGAACATCGGAAGAGGAGTAAAGAACATTCAATGGGAAAGGGGAAATCAATTTTTTTCATAGTGGAGACAACTAATAAGGAATCAATGAAATGCCTCAAAAGCGGAGACTGCCTGGAGAATGAGACCATACAGGGACATGTATCGCGGGAGCTAGAATACGTGGGAAGCCGGGGATTGGATGGCTTGTCAACATCGGAACATGGATGGGAACAACTCTCGGGCAGTCTCTGGTGGACACAAGGGACAGGAAGAGATGGAGGAAGCTCGGATCGAGGATGATTGACGACAAGACAAGACAAGTTCCTTTATCGACTTCTTATTTCTTCTGTTTGACTTGTTGGCGTAATAAAACAGATGCAGAGAGGGGAGAGACAGACAGAGATAAGGACAAAAAAAATACAGGAGACAGGAGAGGGAGAGATGCAAACATAAAAGTGACAGAAGTTCCATAGACATTGACAAATGTAGGAGTGTGAGCTAGCAAAAACATGCAATGCATTGCGAAAACTCAACCTCTCGCAGTATTTCCACATGTCTTTCACTTGAAGTTGAAATCATTGCTCATTCACAGATCCTATTCTGATTCATCCACTTCCCCTAAATACAACTCTAAACTTCAGTGTCCGCGCTGCAGTCGGGGGCACCTCTGAGTAGCGAGCCTGAAGGGTCGCTATTACAAGTACACATGCAAACATACACACTGAAATAAAACCTCCTGCCGCGACAAACGTAGCCACATATTGCGCAATATAGCGTGTCACTTAGACACCTTTTATGTAAATTATTATTATTATATAAATACCAAAAGTGCTTAACCTGACTGATGGACACCTCACATTGAATAACATAAAATTTATGTCGGTGATAACTTCCCACGGCGGTCATTGGAAGATGGTAGATATTATAAAAAAAACTGCTATGAAATTATTATAATATTATAGTCTGTGTAAACAACGATGTTGGCGCTGATAAATCTGACCTCTGATCTATGGCATTGATTATTAGCAGCAATGATGATGATCCGCAGTAACTAAACGAACAGTCGCTGAACTGTCATCTTACTACGATTTCAATGGAGCCATCTAGCGAATGATTAATCTAGCTACATTTGTTCATCCTGTAGTCTTCATTTCCCTCATAATTATTAACTCATTGCTGGCTGCTTTATTTGTTCTGCTGCTGCTGCTAGTCTTCAAAACCCCAACACGCTGTCTAAGAACTATACAGTTCAATTTAACCCGGAACCCCATCCCGCAAACCCCTTACGAAGCAAATGGTGTGCATGCCGTCGTTTCATGTTATCAGACAATACATCTTCTTATTTCATGGTTTCCAAAACGCGACTGGTCAGGACAGTCGTAGAAAAATATCGCTCAGAGATTATAGGGTGCAATTAAATCAGAGACTTCTATTGTACCGGTATCATTATTGCGTCAATCATCATTCTGCATTCAGCATAATAGGCAAGACGGAAGCAGCCTTCTTGGAGACAAATGAAGTCTGTAGCCTATCATACTTTGAGCAAAGCAGTTTCAAAACAGGTGCAAGCTTGCTATGTGAAAGATAGACTGAATATTACGTGGTTGCCGTAAACACCTATCTACTACTACAGGGGTGCGCAACCTTTTCGCTCGTGTCGGCCGCATCAAAGGCTCACATTCTTACCACGGCCGCCAAGATACCTGCTGCTTTGATATTTAAAATTTATGCATGTCTATTGTGATGAGAAATAGGATAATGTTAGTAAACAGTGGCGATGTCCAGAAATAGGCAAGTTAATTTCCGTTATAAATAATAAAGTTTACTGACACAAACTTTTCTCGAATCGCCTTCTAATTTTGCAAAAGGATGAGATTCATGACGGCGAAAATGCTGCTTTGCATTGTTCCCTTTTATTGTTTTCACTATTTCACTGCAGATGAGGTATTTCATTGATTGTTTATTAGCTGTCTCCACTACGAAATAATCGGTTTCCCACTTCTCATTGAAGCTCCTCTTATCCTCTTCCAATGTTCACTTTCTTTTCTGAGACATCATAATCGAGTAAATATATTGACAGCTCACAATTTGTGATCTGCACTACGTTTACAATTTATATAGAGAGTACAGAAAAATCACGTATTGGTTCCTCTTCTAAATTCGCAGTGAGGGAGTGACCTATTCATGTACACCAGTCAGACAACCGCATGATCATTGATCAAGGACAGAGCCCCGCCTTAATTAATACGCCACCTGTTCCGCATACTGCCCGACACAGATACATTTGTACAGGGTAACCTAATATACCTGAAGATTATCAGTTTAGAAGAATTATCAGTGGTGTAAGTTTCTTTGGGCAATGGGCACTCTTCCGGGTCTTCCCCGCCAGCTGACTGTCAACTCTTCTCGTACAATATCAAGATCTTTCCACGGACTAGTGGAGGAATCTTTGTACAATATTGTATGCGGTGATTGACTGTCGAGGGTTGGAGATGGGATAGTATTACTCTTCCCGTCTCTTTGAGCTACATCTGGACGATGCATATGCAGCTGATAGAGGTCTGAGTCTAAGGTGCATGCACATGCGACAGACAATGTGTGGCATTCTTGTGTGCACTGCATGTGTAGCCTACGTGCCTCTAGAGAGAGCACGGGCTAATTCCTACATACACTGAAACAGAGAAACAATTATGTAATTATACCTCACGATATGTTTTGAACTTTCAAAACATTGGAATGAAAATATTTATGAATTTAATCAACACACGGCCGCCAGTATGTAATAATTAGACCACGCGTCCACGGCCGCCAATTCTTCCTCTCACGGCCGCATGCGGCCGTACGGCCGCAGGTTGCGCACCGCTGTAACTACTAGAACTGAAGATTTACTAATAAATAAATGCAGTTTATCGCTGCATCTGGTGCATTCCTTCATTTGATTTATTGATGGGTAAACTTCCCTCTGTTTGACAGTGCCAATCCCGAGCCAGAATAAAGAGGAGGGCGACGTAATTGTATTTTCTATCATACAGTGTCATTAAAGTATTGTTTCCTCGGAGTGTGATCATCATAAACCATTTTAGTCATGATTATGGCGAGATCGACGTTAGCAACAAGTGATCATTAAAAAAGGTAAGTAACAACGAGCAAACTGCTCTTCATAGGGAAATATCGATGGAGGGCTCGAATTGAATAGTCATTCTTGATACAAAGACACGGTAGCCGATATGTTGGAGCGCTCGCCTTGTATTAACGATCTTTGATTCAAACTAGTGTCTTGCAATCAGGTGTTGTTTTGGACACCTTTATTACGCAAACTTCACGCCATTATAAGAAAATCAACAGCACTAAATAACTTCCATATACGTTTACAAATAATCAAGTAACGCAACCAATTATCTATTTATTGAGCAAACGCTATCACAATTCATATGTGACATAATAAAGACACGGTGGTCGATTTGCTGTAGAGCTTTTCTTGTATTCACTGTGCTTTATGGCATCAGAATGTTCTATCTCAATATTAATTGACTTGTCTTGACCGGGTGTTGCGCTCTTCTGCGCGCCTAATTGGGAAAATCCCTAAATATGGTCATGTCTCAAACTACATGCTTGAGGTACTTCATTGGCTCCCTATTCGCCAGCGTATCGAGTTCAGGGTAGCTGCATTGGTATGGCGATGTTGTCAGGGCCTTGCCCCAACTTACCTCCGTGAGCTATGCAGCTCTACATTGGGTATCCAAGGACGTCGTCAGCTACGCTCTGCTGATAGGGGAGTCCTCTTAGTTCCTTTTGCTCGTACTACTACCATGAAGAATCGAGCCTTTTCTGTGGTTGGACCAGTGGTCTGGAATGGCCTTCCTTTTGACCTACGCCTACACCCTGGGACTCTACCAGGATCCTTCCTTACTAAACTTAAAACTGTTCTTTTTGTGCGCGCTGGAGTCGGGAGCGCCTCTGAGTAGTTGCGCGCTGGAGTCGGGAGCGCCTCTGAGTAGTTTTTTTCTTGAAGGAGCGCTATATAAATGTCCGAATGAATGAATGAATGAATTAATGATGAATGGGTCGGCTTAAACACCTTTAATTGGATTATCTCATATCCTATAAATTAAGAATGGCGATTTGCCTTTAAACTACCGTTGATTACAAGATTATGTGTTACAGACCATATTATACAGCTACTACACGATGGGCTTTTCTGCGAAACTAATATCTCATGGACCTAAGGGCATCTCGTAACGTTAGCCTATTT
>OX457048.1:5472817-5540317 GCA_949752735.1 Lumbricus terrestris | reverse complement strand
CATACTCTTAGTTCTCACCATTTTCGCTCCCTTCTTTCGACTGAACAAAGTCAAGGTCTATGCGCGGCGGCTTGAGGGAGGATTCGAAGTCAGAATTTTCTGGTTCCAAGGCACCGAACCCACCACTACTCCACCGCGCCCTATTAATATTATATGCCTATTCTGATTTTGTGATCGATTGAATATTTCGATAAAAATAGTGCAAATCTTGGACACCATTTACGCTCATTTATCATTATTATAAATACCGGATATTCGCTTGGTCGGTAATTTAACACCAAACGATAGACTTAGTCTTAGGATAAATAATTCCTTAACACTACTCATCGATTGTTCATTCAATTCGACCAACTCAAGATGTCGCTAAACAATCGCAAATTCAATCCATTACCTATCCATCGCTCTGTCAGTTATTGCAGCGATGTTGTACACCCGTCAGTCACATAGCCCACACATACTTCGTGATTTCGTCCTCTTTTGTTTGTATATACTATTCATCATTCCGAACCAAGCGGTTCATTTTTTATGTCGTTGCTCATTCTTGACATCATTTGAATGATCAAGTGTAGAGGGGCAAACCCTCAATACAGCGCTGGACCAAAACTGAGATTCAGAAAATAATACGCAGTAGATCCAAATGTCTTTGTTTGTTTCTATGTTTGTATGTGCACTTGCTATAGCGCCCCTTCAATCTTCCTACTCATAGGCGCTCCCGAATACTGAGCGGACACTGCATCGGAGTTTCACGCCGAAGCGCTGAGCAATTCTGAGTGAAGGACTTTCCCAAGGTCCCTACGAGGCGATTTGAGGTGGATTGGAACCTGCAACCCTCCGGCTGCAAGGCAACGAACGTGTGCCCACTACACTCCCGAGGTAAGTACTTTATAAGCAGACTGTCAGGCACAATGGAGGCATACTATTAGAGACACGGTAGCCGGTTCGTTAAACAGCTATCGCCTTGTAAAAAGAACCATTTTCCTATCTTAGATATCACGCATTAGACATCGTGAGTAAGAAATCCAAACACTTTGCTGTGTGACCATTGACTGATATTAATCATAGTGACGCTTAAAAGAACACAACAACTGGTAGCAAATAATCTTAATCGTATGGTGCCACATTGCAGCAAATGTCCACATCGCTAGAATTACACTCAAACCTTCGTAAGCTGTAAATTGTCGTCAACGGCCTTTGATGTCAAACGACGACGTTAAACTTTGGTTAAATAAATAAATAAATAAATTCACTACGTTTTCTCAAATCAAGCGGTGACAAATGAACTGAAAACGGCGCCTGGATTAAGACGAGAGATTCTAAACACCGTAATTATGACACAACATATTTAAACATTAGTCCTATCTTTTCTTTAACGCAGTGGTCTCAAACTCAAATTGGCATACGGGCCGCGTGTTTGAGACCTCTGCTTTACCGACTTTCATTTTTTACTTTGTGACAACTATCGATTGAAGTGCATCGTTTTATGATACAAAGCAATAGAAGTCAATCGGGTTATGCCAACCGGGAGTCTGTGTAAATACAGATGGCTAGAAACAACTTGCGTCTAAACCAAAACAGGTCGCGATAAGTAGACTGTCCACGGTTGGTGGATAGACTATACGAATACAAAGAAATGGATAGAGTATAACTTTATAAACACAACAATAACGTCGCGAGATCATACAAAATACATAGTGTCGCTTAAACACCTTTAATGCAAAAGTGAAATATGCTATAAATAATGCGATGGATCATTATCGACAGGTTACACGAGCTCAGTAGACATTTACGACAAAGAGGTCGGCGTTAATCACAATGTTGATAGACAATGAGAAACCGCGTACAATCTGGTCATGCCAGTCTGGATCATGTGTAAACGAGAGGGCCAGCTGACGAATGATGAAATATAGTTACAGTTGTTCTTCGTCTCTTTTTTCCGTCATCTGTTTTCTATATTGGTAGCATTCTTCATTCTGATGCTCTAGGTGCTTAAACACCTTTAATACGCTGTCTCTCGACTCCATATATAAAAGTCATTGAACTCTGAATGCATCTGCTTTACAAACCATAAAGCAAATAATGTGTACATCAATGCATTTCTTCCACGTTGTTAACAAAGCAAATAAGGGTCATGATTGTATTTGTTTCACGTAATTACTGAGTACAGTAGCTTCTATTTATCCCATCGTTTCCAGCGATACTCTGTCTCTTTCAGGCGACTTGCCAGTGATAAAAAAATATCACTAAGTGATTATAATTGCTGTCAAATTAGGGACTTCTAATGTCCCGGTATCCACTGCATCATGCATCAGTCGGCGGTCAGAATAATACTACGATAAACCAGTCCGATTATAAGCAGTCCGTTTGTCATTTCGTTCACTTCCAAAGACTTACCCGATCACATCATCACATGACGATCGGGGTTAACAGTCTACGACGGTCATAGAATGCTGATAGATAGCGAGTGGTGCCAGTCTGAAGCCTGGTAAACGAGGAGGGTGACGCAACTAGAATCTGACATCTAATCCAGCATTGTTGAGCATAAAGACACAAACTATCTAAAGGAGAATCTGGGCACCAATCACCTTCGATATGAAACAGCGTCGTTAAACATAAATAATTATTATATAAATCTCTACGAATTTTTCCAATTCCATTTCGCTATGTAACACCAGCGTACTAGCAATTTATTATTAGGCTACATTGGATGGTTTTAGATGCAGACCTGTGGGGAGATAGCGAGAGGTGGAGTTTTGGTGAGCATACAACAAATACAACAAATACACTACGCTGCTGCTATCAATATTTCAATTGATACTAAAAAGTATGCTGGAACTACACAAGCTTTACTGATTCTTCACAGCCATCGATCAGCACAGTGGATATTAGATCGCGGTCGGCTTTGACGCACAAATCTTCAAAAGTAGGGAGTTGGAGGACAAAAAGCCAAGCTCTATAAGTTTTCGAATCCTTTTCGAATCCTTATCTATATCTATAAGAAAGGATCTACGTATATTTATTTGGGACCGATGCACGCTCGCAGTTTAGCAGCTACTGACCTGAAACATTGCATATAGATAAACGATCACCAAAACCATCAAAGTACGCTATTTTCAGCTTTTTATTCACTTTAGATTTCGAAAAATAGACATTAATTAAATTTTCCTGTGTTAATGTATGCGCTAGCGGCTATCGTTTTCAGTGACGGCCTGTTGCCGTTGACGTCATATTTTGACGTCATTTTTCGCAAAGCTTAATTATTAGCATGAAAATCATACGCTGTCGTACAGCCCTGTGAAAAGATACATGCAATCGGCCAAGGAGTATATATAGGCTTATACAAAGAGGAGTTATATTTTTCTTCAATAAATGCTTGGTATGGTCAGGTGGGAAGGAAATTTACCAGAAAACTAAAATTTCACGGGTGGCGTACAAGTGGCGATCGGAGCGTACACGTGGAGGTCGGAGTGTTGTGGAGTGCAGTGGGGTGGTTGTGGAGTGCAGTGGGTCGTGGCCGGGAACGGGTCGAATCCTAAATTTCCCGGGCAACGCCGGGTACCCCACCTAGTTTAGTTATATAGCAAGTGACTGACCCCGAGTAAGTCTTTCGCTCACAGTTGCTGAGTGTCATCGATATGACTTTACTGCCGTGTAAAATGAAACGTCGTTAAACAGAAATAAAATATAAGGCTAATATATAGGCCCTTACTATAGCAAAAGCTTTCGCTGAGAAATGTATTCTCAGACACCTTTTAAACGCTATACTCTAATGCTACAAGTAATGCAGAGACGTTATTATAAACAGTACTGTAAGATCCTTGGCAAAGACGCAGGGATGAATATACGTTATACGCTGGTTCTCAGGTCGTGACACTCTTGTCGATTGCTCAGAGTGTAATACTCGACATGTTACTTGAATACTACGCGTTGTTCGCCATTCCTCTCTGTTTCTGTTTCTGTATAAATTATGTCTCTTAGGGAGGCGCTATATAAAATGTCTTATATAATAAGAATGTATATGTCTCTGGCTGCATTTTTTTCATGGTTTGACTCATTCGTGTTGAAATAGAGTGGGGAGAGGTACAGGAAGATACCCAGCGACCCATACACGCACTCTGCTAAAGGCAGACACAGAGAGATAGACAAAAACAGATAGACAAAGATGAACATAGACAGATAGAGACACAGAGAGATAGGCACAAAAACAGACAAACAAACAAACAGAAAGAAGAGACAGATTGCTAGACAGCCATACAGACAGACAGACAGACAGACAGACAGACAGACAGAGAGAGAGAGAGAGAGAGAGAGAGAGAGAGAGAGTCGGTTTTGTCCAACTACACCTAAATAGTTATTTGGCAATTAGCTGACCCTCAGTGAGTTCTTTGCTTATAGTTTCCTAGCGCCATCGATCTGACTTTAAGTACATGTAAAATGAAGCGTCTTTAAACAGATGGAACACTAACGACTAAAATAGAAGGATAAGTAGATGTCCAGTGGATTGATGAAACTCAGTCATTAGATGTCACTGAAGGATGTATTCCGTATGCTCGCACTAGATACCTTTAAAACGTAATAAATCGTTGCTATAAATATTCCAGAAACGTAACGTTAGCGGATTACATTGTATTTTTGATCGCATCTAGGTGAGAAAACAAAATTGGGCTTATTTCTGATCTATTGGTTCTCGTACTTAGCATGAATAAAGGTAATCGCAAACATGGAACTTCCAAAGCACTCACAAAAGCGTAGTCGCGGGAACCAGTTTATTCACGTGCTCACTCGAAGCAAAGTCCATATATGCAGGGGGTCAAGATCCGAACTATAGTGCCAGTGCCAAGCCTAGATAAATGAGGAGGGCGACCAGAATCAACTTTGAATATGGCAGTATAGGCTATCGTTAAGCAACAGCAAGAAAAGTCATCAGCTTGTCTTCTAAGTCAGAGAAGTACAAACAGTGTTATCTTGTCGCACATACGTCCTTCAATGTTCACCAGGTCGGTTAATGTTAGTACAGGTCGACTTAGGTAAGTAAGTAACTAAATTCTTTTTCTATCTAACTGCATAGCCGCACTTTAGTCAACGTGAAATTAAGGATCATAAAGCATTCTTATGAAAATATTTTTGTCATTATGCTGTCCGCCCGTTCAAGTAGCCTGGGATGCATGAATTAGAGCAGTGTCCTTGTGGTATGAAAGAGCTGTATTATATAATTTAACTGCCGTCAATGCGAGATTAAAGTAATTACCACTTTTCAGCCAAATATGTCGTTTATGAATTAACTCTGTTACTGTTTCGTAAATTTATGTATATTGTATAGCGTTGTCGTAAAACACCTTCAACGCTCATTCTTTCACTGTTATAAACATCACAAATTTGGTCAATCATTGCGTTAACTCGATTAATCAAATGATTAAAAAAAACTGAAAACGACGCCTGTACTAAGACGGGCCTATTCCAAACAACGTAATTACGAAACAACTGTAACGGAACCCGAAACCACACTATATGAGGGAGTAGCTGCCGGATTCTGCAAGTTAACTACAGGTAAAGTGATGTTCAAGAAATTATACTTTTCAGACAAATAATGTCGTTAACGAGTTTATTTTGTTAACTGTTTCGTTAATTTATGCATTTTAGTGTTGTCGTAAACACCTTCAACACGCATTCTTCCACTGTTATAAACAATACAAATTCGTTCATTCACTGTATTGACTCAATTCAGCCATTGATTAAATAACCTGAAAACGACGCCTGTACTAAGAAAAGCCGTGATAATTAATAATTATGAGACAACATACATAAACATTAGTCCTACTTTTCCTTTGCCGACGTCCATTTTTCTTTGTGGCAACTATCGTTTGAAATACTGTGCTTTATGATAACAATGAACAGAAGTCATAGAGCTGAATATAGGTTCAATCGGGTTGTGCCAGCTTGAAGTGTGTGTAAATAGAGATGACTAAGAACAACTTGCATCTAAACTCAAAGAAATCGCATTCAGTGCACTGATTGTGGGTGGGGGGGACAAAACGGTGAAGGACTGACTTTGGTCATCGATGTTCCAATGCCGAGACAATCAGCATGAGAAAACGCTTCATATAGCCTACTCGTTGTTTGAAATCCCAGTCATATTATAAGATTTCTACACAAATGCACTGGAACTGCTTAATGTTTATATTTGCAATCTCTCTATGAAAACTAGACATGTGAGGACAGGTATGGAGATCGACGTCAATGTTCATAAAGGAGAGAAGGAGCAACCAAGGCGAAGCTGCTGTCTTACATTGCTTCTGACTGATTAACGACACTGCCATATCAATGATTAGTGTCGCCCTCCTCCGATATCCAGGCTTGGGGCTGGCACTTGCAGTGTACAACCAGTGGCGGAGGCCTACATTGTCTTACATTGCGAAAACCTGGGACGGTTATATACACTACCGAAAACAAGCCAGACAGAAAGTGCATCCCTTCTGACAATGGATCTGAATGTTCATTGTTCAGGCTTGCGCTATTCGTGATGTACAACGCGGCTTTCTACTGTCTAGCAACATTTCATCGTCGCCGACCGTCCAACAATCCTGAAGATAGTTAAGCAATCCAGCGATTGGATGGAACCGATTTGACCAGGGTCTATGACAACAGAGGCCATTACCCTGGACAGAAATTTTCTCGGCATATTGCAGCACTTAAGAGCAAGGAACTAGACCAGTTAATCCAGCAATTAATCGCGCCCGATCGATGTATATTCCCACTAAAATATTAAAATTAGAGGTGTCTAAGTGATGATCTGTTATGTGCATTAGTTAGCGAGAGCTAAAAGGTTTATTACGTTTATTTAGTGACTATCTCGATATTTTATATTCGTTGAACGGGTTCTGATTCTCATCCAGAAATGCGGTTATTTTAGACATATTTAACAGCTACATCGACTGATGCTTACCATAATTATTATGACATACTTCGCGTTTGGAGTGTACACTTACATACCAACGCTACGCAACATAAATACAGCTGTAGAAATTATGTGTTGGCGGTGTTTGTTCAGTTTGACGTCGCTGTGTGGTAACAAAGATCATTAGCGACGCCCTCCTCCTTTCTCCAGACTTTGGACTGGCACTGAAAATTGCGGAACAAACTTTGTTGTCATTATGCTGTTGATAAATTCTGTTTCCATGCGCTTAAACTTTATTCGCTAAACTCCGCTACTATTCGCTGTCTGACAGTGCCAGTCCCAGGCCTGCGAAAAGGAGGAGGGAACTAATAATATTTGAAACAAAACAGTCGTTAAACAGTAACAAGGTTTTTTCATCGCATATGATTAGATGTGAATCTGGCGTAAGGTCGACGTTCAAGGAACTTGGATTATTTTTCATCATTATTTCATCTAAAACACCTTCAATACGAAATGATTTCAATTCTATAAATAACTTAATTTATATCATTTGCCAAACTGGAAAAACGTCATCCATAACTCAGCCAATAGAAGGTCGAAGTTAAAGGTCCTTGGCGGTGGTAGCCAGCGAGGTGTGGTGATAAAGAAAGTGAAAACGATGACTAGATTCAAGAAGGCCAAATCGACACAAACAGAAACTTCTTCCATTTCGTTTACATTAGAGTAGCGGATTTGTTTTTTTTAGCGATTATCATTTTTATTTTGCAAGTTCTCCATTTAGAGATAGTAATTGTAATTGCAGTTTAACGTTCAGCGTGTTACACAGCAGATCATTATTGACGTTGTGGGTGTATGACTAGAAGATTGTAAATTAAAGAAAAGGAGAATGGATGGATCCGATTTGACCAGGGTCTATGATAACAGAGGCCGTTACCCTGACAGAAATTTGCTCGGCATATTACAGCACTTAGGAGCAAGGTACTGACTGATGGAGAAAACTAGTTTGGCCTTTAGGTTGCAGGATGGTCGTTCCAAACGGAGTGACCAATCACAGGAAACTCTCGATGTTGTGCAAGAGCAGTCCTATAGTCATGGAAACAAAAGGATCAAGACGATAATTAGGCAGAACGCATTGAGTGAGATGAAGACGCAGATAGTGGCTTTTATTCATAGTTTGAGAGACACTACTCAGCAGTGCTTTGAAGAACAGAACAAGGATATTATAGCAAATTCGTGCAGTGAGAGGTAGCTATAATATACAGTGCCATATTTCAATAATTACATGTAATGCCACACATACTTCATTCAACTCTACACACTACATAATCATGCGCGAATCAACGCAGACGTTGGTATGTTGAGACGATATTGAAGAGGATTTCAATAGCCTCGTTATGTTATCTCACATAATAAGCACACGCATGAAAGCACAATAATATGCCGAGCAAATTTCTGTCCAGGGTAACGGCCTCTGTTGTCATAGACCCTGGTCAAATCGGATCCATCCATGCATATTCGTAACATGATCGGTTCAACAGTCTTAAACACCTTTTACATGAAGTCTTCCGGCGCTATAAATCTCAAAAATTCTGTCAAACTTAATGTTTTTCCGAACGAAACGTGCCTTAGGACCACAATAATTATTAGTATAGAAAACAAAAATGCTAGTC
The DNA here is from genome assembly GCA_949752735.1 of Lumbricus terrestris. Classification (NCBI taxonomy): domain Eukaryota; kingdom Metazoa; phylum Annelida; class Clitellata; order Crassiclitellata; family Lumbricidae; genus Lumbricus; species Lumbricus terrestris. The sequence continues at coordinate 5,531,755 of OX457048.1, read as the reverse complement.
TACACTTTCTGTGGTAGAGTACACAATGGGAAACCGCCTATCATCGTGTAGCATATATACTTCATTCGCTATAAATAGCACAAAATTATTGCATTAAACACTTCTTTAGCATACCGCTTCTTAGAAATCTTGTGAACGCCAAAGTTATCGATAATAATAATAATGTAGACGATAACCTATAAATATCAACGACTTTAGATCCATCCAACCGTTAGTGTCATGTTTTGTTGATCCAACTTGAATCACACCGGTGATGCAGTTTAAAGATTGAATACAAGAGGGCGACACTATTCACGATCGATATATACATGTAGATTCACGGGAATTGATTCGTTGGAGCGTTCGCATTGCATGGGCGATTCACAATTGTTTTAATCTGCACTTGTTATAGCGTCCCTTCAAGCTAACTACTCGTCGGAGTTTCAAACCGAAGCGTTGTGCAATTGCGAGTGAAGGACTTTCCCAAGGTCCTACGCGGCAACTTGTGGCGGATTCGAACATGCATCCCTTCGACCATACCCACTACACTACCGCGTCCCACAATTGGTCTTAACATGTCGTTAAGGTTGTTTTTTGAACACCTTTTACAAGTGTTATCCATATTCTAATAAACGGAGTTTCTGTTTTCAATGCCAGATGAACCCGTCAGTTTCTAGCACGATGCAATAATTAATTGATGATGATGCTGTCCATCCTCATTTCTGAGGGTCGGAGACCAGAGACAACGACAGCAGCTTCCTCCATTCCTCTTTGTCCCGCGCCAGTCTGACACACTCCACAGGTGATAGTCCGGTCCAGTCACAGACATCATCCATCCAGCGCCTCCTTGGTCTTCCCCGTGCTCTGGTACCCTCAGTTATTCGTCCTTGTATTAGCAGTGTCGATAATAATTAAAAGGTCATCAGAAAAATACTTCTACCGCAACTCTTAAGGTACTGAACTGTTAGTGCAACTAAATTCCTCCCTAAAGTACAACTCCTACGTACTGACGTTACATGTGACAAATATTCATGAGACCACAATCAGTATTAGCTAAACCCATTGCTATAAAATTTAAAACAGTCAACGAAACTTGTTTTATTGAAATAAACTGTGAAAATCAATCAAGCGAGAATGAGACAATGTTAAAATTTTTGCTACAACGGAAACTCAAAAGGCAATCCTAATCCCCCCGTTGAGTAGAGTCACACAAGTTGTAGTTATCGCGTACTAGAATAAAGGCAGCCGATTATAATCAGAGTTAAAAGTTATTGTAACCATTGCGAGAAATCATAGTTGGTCCACTTATTTAATATGGCTACTGTTATTAAAGTCGATAACTGAACTTTATATATAACAACAGCGTCATCCCAAAAGAATTGTCTCTCCTCTATCCAAAGAGCCGAGGGAAGAGGCGAAAAACTCTCGCTAATAATGGTAACCTCTCAAATTCCCTGCAAAAACTGTCCGCTTGTTACAGGTATACTTAGTTCTTAAGAATTAGTCAGTCATACAGTCACAATATTATTGACTATAGTCAAAATAAATTATATATATATATATATGCGTAAGTAGAATAAATAAACATGAGACGTAGCTTGCCTTTGAAGACACATGTTGTTTCGATGACGAATCATACGGCGCTAATCTTAACACCTCTAATACGCTATCTCACAATGTTATAAATATTGTGAAAGCGTTTCATGGATTTGGAATCCGTATCTGCTCGAAACTTGAAACTCCCATTATAACTGATTATGAGAGCCACAAAGACAATTTAATTGTGATAGAATAATGACAATAAAGCTACATGTATGACCTTCAATAAGTCGACATAATTTCCGTCGATGAAAACGACTTTCGAAATCACAAACTGTCGTTAAACGATCATAATTTTTAACGACACATGAACTTAAGACCAGCATGAACTACGATGGCGACGCTTATGATTTTTGTTGTCAGATCACGTCCTTTGGTCATTCAAACAGTGATCACTAGAGGGCATTAAACATCATAAAAACGTCTCACCTCCGGGTGGTGTAACTCCAAAGACTGGACTAAAGAGATGGCACAAGAAGCACATAATTTATGGCAACTGACCGTGAAGTCACGAGATTTTTCAAAGCAGTTGATTATACAATATACAGTTCAAGTGATAAAAGTACCGTTTACACGAAAATCAGTAACGCGCTGATTGCGCCTCAAATCTCATCGCATAAAAACGATGTTCCAGTCAAGCTGACATCATACTAGAAATCGTGATTAAGAATTTAACTGAAAACTCAGATGACCACGAAGTGTCGCTATGAGTCAATTAGAAAGGCGCTTCATAACTTGTGATAGTGTGTGCGCTAATTTAATGACGATGACTTCATATTTGATTGGTCAGAATATTCAACTTGCAACTCGCATAATAGTACAGGATGTAATCTCCTGCTAGACAGTAATTGCTGTGTTTGAACACTGGTCCCGTAGCTAAACAGAAATTGCCACTTACATTGGAAATACATCCAATTGGAATACCATGGATAAAGACGTGATCGGTCCGGGACTGGTAAAAGATGTCGAGAAATATTAAGTCGTATAATGCGTCATTTATACACCTTTAATAATAGTTCCTGAATGGTATAAATAGCTTTAGAAGGATGAATTCGCAAGTGATGATCGCGTCTAGGTATTGCAAACACCAATTAAAAATTATCTTTAATATAATTATTTCTCAAAGTTTGCCCTTCCGTTTGTTTGTGTGTCCGGATGTATTTTTACTCATCGTCCCAGAAAAGGCTCGGAAATGACAGAGCGTCGGTTTAACAGGGATCCATCCATAAGCTCATATTCCTCACAGTTATCATCTTCGGCGGCAAACTTGAGTGGTAAGATGAACGCTTATTTCTGACATGCAACATTCATTCATTCGCTCCTTCATTCACTCCAATTATTTATCAATTATAATAGTGCCCCTCCATGCAGGAAACCTATTCAGCAGTGATCCCAGTTCAGCCGCCCCAAAAGAAAGGACTTTGCAGATTTAAGATTTTTGTTATTAGTCAGATAGAATAAACGATGCTTTGAAGGAAGGTCATTCAATTTGGCGAATAATGACGGAAACATTGTTGCCATTGGGTAATGTTAGGCTTGTGGAGTGCGACACTAATTAGCACAGAAACGCTGGTCGACATAAACTGATCAGAATTTACCCCAATTAATCAGCTGCATTGGAAAGATTTAAACGACGAGGAAGATGAATAAATTATGTTGAGACAAAGAAAACAATGTCTCTCTTTATTTCTCTGATTTTAATTGGAATGTGTCCGAATAGAATTTCGGACAGAAAAATTACATGTTTAGTCTCGATATTCCGCACAACATTGAGTATTACAGCGCTCGAATTAAACACCTTTATCATTTGTTTATCAGTCCTAATAAATATCCAAAGTGAATAGAGTCTGTACTTCAATCATTTGAATCCTGTGTACTTGGAGATTGTCCGTCAAAAGCTGAGATAAACGATCATACAATGCATAATAATTATTGTATGTGGGACATAGTCGCTAAAGTAGTATACATAAAAGAAACTCTCGTCCACTGCCGTATGCTAGGGTGGCACCAGTACTGAAGATTCGTCAAAGGAGGGCTTCATTAATCATATATACTCGACATAATGTAGATATACGGTGACCGATTTGTTGGAGCGTTCGCATTTCGATGAACGACTTATAATTGGCCTTATCATTGTTATCTAACAATTATTGATTCAATGGTCGCTGTTTAGACACCTTTAATACTATGTTCTTGGTGTCAATAAAACGACACGATTACTATCAAGCGCTAGATCCCATCTACTGTACTACTCCATTTAACACGATGCTCTTGGTCGTTATAGAATGTGGTTTGTTTGTATGCGCACTTGTTATAGCACCACTTTAAGTTGACTACTCAGAAGCGCTCCCGACTGCAGCGCGGACACTGCATCGGGGTTTCAGGCCGATGGCCACGAGTAATTGCTAGTACGACATGCGGTGGAACTTCATGTTATTATGTTAGTGTGGATTTTCAGACCCACGGTAGCTCAGTTGAGAGAGCGCTAGTCGTTAAACTGAGTGTCATCCACGCAACCCGGGTTCAAGCCTTGCTCAGGGCATTAATTTATTAAAGTTTCTGTTAGCTGCCATTGGCGCTTTTCTGTTGTGTTGCTTGACTCGGGTTCTGATGAAAATAAAGATAGCCCCTCCCACTTCTGGCTGGGCCGAAACAGGAGTGATCCAGCACTTAGGCCATTAATGTTAAGCTACCGAAACCATTGCTGTAAAGCCGACCTGCGTGTCGTGCTATCGTGGGCCGCATTTCGTATAAGCTGTACCTGTAATCATTCTGTGGTTTGTCAGATTGAGTCATTCGCTTTTCGATAATCATACCTCACGTCTAAGCTCTGTTGCTCGTTTTGAAGCATTCTTTGTTCAACTCCAAACCGTGCATATTTATTCGCCGTGCAAGGATAGAGAACGCTTCTGAGTACCATCCTCTTGATGAGGCGTTATACATGTAGAATTTTTTTTAACGAATGAAATAGTTGGAAGGCAACGTTGATCAGACAGAGTTTTCTGTGGACAATGAAACCAAGTTCGCCTTCTGAGTTGCATCTGATTTAAAGTTGACCATGGAAATGGAAACCACATTATGAATCAATTCTGTGAATTAGGTAGTCGTGAATTTTCAAATAACAAAGAATTAAAACACGCGCAACCATCATTGAAGTCAGGTGTTGTTTCCGACACCTTTATTACGCATACTTCACGCCATTATAATGAAAACCAACAGCGTTAAATAACTTTTGTACACGTTTACGAGTCATCAAGTAACGCAACCAATTATCGATTTATTGAGCAAACGCTATCACAATTCAAGCAACATATATAGCCTTTACTAAAACAAATAATTATTGTCCAAGTAGCCTAATTTTATTTCTTTTTGCAGTTAAAGATGTTTTAAAGATGTCCCTAAGCAATAATAATATTCAAAATGTATGTTGTTGACGCAAACACCTGTAACACGCATTCTAGCAATATTATAAGTAGCACGAATTCGAACAATTATTAAGCGAGGAATAACTTACGCCAAACAATTGGAAGGTCGACGTTAACGGTCTATTGAGGCCACCAAGTTATGACAGCAAAGTGAAAACCGATTAATATGCCGTCATTCATTCATTCATTCATTCATTCATTCATTCATTCATTCATTCATTCATTCATTCATTCATTCATTCATTCCGAAAACTTATATAGCGCCCCTTCAAGAAGCCTACTCAGAGGCGCTCCCAGTCCAGCCACAGCTAAAAAGATAGGTGTTGAGCAACTTGTAGATAGCAGGCAAATTATTCCGAGGTAGTAAGCGTAGTGCAAGCGGGAGCCCATTCCATGTGGACGGGCCAACAACCGAGAAGGCTTGACGCTGTCTGGTAGCCGAGTGGGCTCGAGGGACCAGCAGCTCCCCATTGGCTGAAGCGCGTAAAATTCTACGGGAGGCTACGATCAGATAAGTAGGAAGGCGCACTACCAATTAAGGACCGTCAAACAAGTTCTGCTATCCTGTATGAGATGCGCTGCGAGACTGGAAGCCAGTGCAGAACATCACGCATGTAGGCAGAAATTGGGGCAAATTTTGGGATATGACCAATAAGGCGAGCAGCAGAGCGCATGACCCGGTCAAGACGCCCTATTAAGCTAGATGGATGGCCAGCAAGAATTGAACAGCAATGATCAATTCTGCTAGTTACAAAGGCTCATTCATTGTATGTGCACTTGTTGTATAGCGCCCCTGGAAGCTCCCTACACAGAGACGCTCCCGACTACAGAGCGGACACTGCATCGAAGTTTCACGCCGAAGCGCTGAGCAATTTCAAGTGAAGGACTTGCCCAAGGTCCCTACGCGGCGACTTGAGGTGAATTCGGATCTGCGACCCTTCGGCTGCAAGTCGATGCATATGACCACAACACCACAATCATTGTAACCTGATTGTAAGATTTCTACATATTTGCCCGTGCAAATTGCGACGGAAGCTATAATATTATATAATCGGCCAGTTTGTCACGAGCACTGTGTCATCTTTGGCTCAGCGATATATTGTGACAAAACAAGCTAATTAACTATCAATAGCTATTTAGTTTGTCACAAGATATCACTGAGCGATACAGTGGCGTAGCAATAGGTTGTGCAGCTTGTGCAGTGCACAAGGGCCCACGGTGTTTAGGGGCCCCACGGCGGTCAGAGTAAATTTTTTATTCTAAGAATTATTCAGAATGGATTTATATCTACATGTACGGCGGTGGCGTTGCAATGGATTGTGCAGACTGCACTAGGGACCCTGGTGGTCAGAGTCAAGTTTTTACATTCAGAATATTCAGAATGTAATCAAGTCTACATGTACTGTAGTTGTCAGCAAGGCCGTAGCTAGGGGGTGTTTTGGGTATTTGACAGTTTGAACACCCCCCCCAAATGAAAAATGTAAAAATGATATATTGCATTACTAGCACATTATTGTAAGAATTACAGTGTGCAAGGTGTAGGCCTACTGGCTGCCCAGAAACCGCAGAAGATCGCAATAGTAGAAGGAAAAAAACATGAAATTAGATCATTTTACTCCCAGGTGAAAAGTTTTCAGGCGCAAAAATCCTATGAAAAGTATGTGATGACTTAAAAAAAGGTCGCAAAAAATTTGTCCCCAAAATGTTTTGGTAAGCACCTCCCAAAATCAAATCCTGGCTACGGTCTTCGTTGTCAGTGCTGATCAGTGCTGATGTGGTGGTGGATATTGACGAGCTTCGGATGGTGGTATACCAGCTGCATTACCAAAGGATTCAGGAACGAAGGCATCTTAATTATTTTTGCACAAGGGATTTCGCCCAAGTGAACATTTTTACATCTCGGAATTTTTGGCTTCTTCTTTTGGACTTAGACACTTCACATTATACCAATTTATTATGATGTTTCTTTTTTAGTCAACTAACCCAACTGTTTGACAGAATTTACGTGGATGATGAATTGATGATGATAATTCATACTTCAACAGATGAAGAATTTTTTTTCATAAATTTGTCAAGTACTCGAATTGAATTTTCTCTGGTAGCCAGAAGAAATAGAAAATGATTATAAAGACTAACGGAGAAAATAATTAAAATTGTAACGAGTCAATTTTTATTTAATTTTCGGTTTCGAAATAATGCAAATTATAGAGTCTATCGCAAAAGAGCCAGGCGTTTTTGCACAGCTTTTTTGCTTGAAATCGAGGAGGTTCAAGTAATGAAGGGGCCCACCACCAAAGCCCTGCACAAGGGCCCCCAAAAACCTTGCTACGCCACTGGAGCGATAGATGACACAGCGCTCGTAATAAAACACCTTTAACGCATAGTCATCCAGCATATAAATACCAAAATGCTCCCCAAACGTTCAATATAAAGCATCAGCGGTGCAAAACTATAATTGCCTGCGCCGGATCTTGACGAGTTGTAGCCATCCTAGCGTGAGTTTATGTCTCCAGAAAATCTAACGACATACTAGGACTGCAATGCTAAAGTTGTAGGAAGTCAGTCTTGTTAATCAGATCGTAAAATTATGATTAATGGTCGAAGTCAGCGGTCGGAAACGGCCACATCACGGTGAATAAAACTTGACACTAAATGTCATCGGATGGTGCCAGTCTCAAGCGCTGATACCAGAGGGTGGCAACACAGATCTAGCATTTAGAGTCAACTTCGATAAACCGTTTTAGAGTAAACCTAAGAAAATATCAATCACTGTTGCATATTCGGCCGGAAGGATCGATAGTGGAGGGCGACTTTCATCACACGTGACATAATAAAGACACGGTAGTCGATTTGTTGTACAGGTTTTTCTTGTATTAACTGCGTTTTATAGCGTCAGAATGTTCTATTGAATGGGTCATCTTAGACACCTTTAATTTGATTATTTCAACTCTTATAAAGTATGGCGATCACCTTGACACTACAGTGTGTAGAAGGATGCGTATTACAAACCACTCAATGGATATACAGTAACTACATGATGTTTTTTTCTTCTGCGAAACTAATACCTGGTGGACATAAGGGCATCTCCTAACATTAGACTATTTGAAATTAACCTACAGAAATGGTTAATAGTTATACATTACTGATATGAAATTAGTTATCAAATTATTATAAATGTGCTCCATTTGCATTGTGTGTTGGATTGATGTGACTGTCCCTTGCTGTTATGCGCTAAGTATGACTTAATTGACTCATATGCTGTTGATTTTTGGTTTATTTCTCATCAAAATTAATTGTGGTGTGTATTTAGTAAAAGTCTTAGGTTCTTGGGAGCCTTATTTAGCGGGATGTCCTCCCTACTTGGTCTCCTTTTGTGTCCTAAATCTTTATTATAGAGTTTTCTTTAACCTTGCACTCCAAGTCTAGGGCTAACTGGTCACATTGGTATAACTCAACTTTATAACCACTGGGTCTAAATAATCTTTTCTTATCTATTCCTGTGCGGTAATCCAAGTATAAGCCCACTGACAATATAACTTTCTTTAATTAATTAAGTTTCGCTTTGATTATTGTCTGATTAATCTGTGATACTTGTAATGCACTGTGTAACCTTATTGTTGCCTTAGTGTGCTTGATATAGACGGACCAATAAAAAAGAAAATCGATTGATTGATTGATTGATTGATTGATTCTTATCGCCGAAACCATCGATAATGGCTTTCTTGTCGTCCAATTTCAACACCTTCACTAGTACTAGGAAATCCATTGCCGTAACTCTTATCGTCAACGTAATCTTCACCACAAACACCAGCACCACAAACACCACCACCACCACCACCACAACTATCTTTACCACCAACTCCTCCTCCTCCTCCTCCTACTCCTCCTCCTCCTCATCATCATCATCATCATCATCATCGTCGTCGTCGTCGTCGTAGTCGTCGTTTTTGGACATAGGAATAATTGTAAATGTGAAATAAATAGCCTATTTAATATCGATCATGCCTCGTTAATTCCTAATTTGGACACCTTTCACACTGATCATATCAGTGCTATAAATACTGGATTATCGCTTTTTCAATAGATACATTCTGTGGATGGATCCCATTTGATCAGGGTCTATGACAACAGAGGCCGTTACTCTGGGCAGAAATTTGCTCGGCATATTACAGCATTTAAGAGCAAGGTTCTGAACCAGTTTTTTTTTATACATTCTGTCGAAATTCCCAATCTTATAGTGAAGGTCGAGGTGAGTGGTTTTTGACGGTCGCAAAGGTAATTACAGACAAAGCAAAAATTGCACACAATCAGGATATGCAAGGCTTAAGACTTGAAATCGGATGAGGGCGACGCTCGTTATAGTTGTATGTACGCGGTGAAACTAGGTCTCATTACTACGATTCCATGAAAGTGGACTACCGGTGTGACGAAATAGATCATCCCCCGTATTAATCGTATCTCTCCAGATAAATCGAGTATACAGTGTGTCCGGACGAAAAGTAGAACACAAAACAAAGTGTCATAACTCGGTTAAAACTTTTACGATTTCTCTGAAATTTTAAACACAACAACAGTGACCATATCTACACGAGATCACAAAGCCGATTAGAAATACTCGTGAGTTTTTCAAATTTATGAGCGTTTGAGATGCAGCACCGGGGTTTTCGATGTCATGAATGCGGGAACGAAAAACGCGCCCCTCCAGTATAAGCTTACATGCACTGTAATCAGCTGCGGGTATGAAGCCGAGTATCTCCCAGGTCCTACTTTGTCTATCGTGAACGAAAAGTACATTTTGAACACCATATATAGCTGAATTTTACTTCCTTTCAGCTTTTGCATGTTGGAAAGTTACATTTCTCGGTGCTGGCAATGGACGAATCCCAAGGTCATTTACACGGGGTTAGTGTTTTAAAGACTTGCCGTTTACTTCCCACCTTACGCCGGTACCAAATTATACTGCTTGGTGACGGAGGCACGTGTGCGTAAACAACTTGCCCAAGGTCGTTACCAGGAGTCGAACCCGCAACCGCCAGCTCCGTTAGCAAGTACGTTACCGATCAGCCACCAGGTCGCACAATTAGCTATATGCAATTATAATATTCAAAATGTATGGATGTCGACGCACACACCTTCAACATGTATTCTCATAATGTTATAAATATTGCAAATTCTAATACTCATCAAACAAGGGTTCAAATTGCTTGGAACAATAGGAAGTCGACGTTAACGGTCAATTGCGGCCACCAAGTGATGACAAACAAAATTACCAGGTCGCACAACAGTTACTATGTAACTATCTATGCAGTTATATATTCAGAATGTATGGTGTCAACGTACACACCTTCAAAATGCATTCTTTACACTGCTATAAATACCGCAAATTCTAGCATTCGCTATTAAGATCTTAAGTGATGTAATACGCCGAGCAAATTTCTGTCCAGGGTAACGACCTCTGTTGTCATAGACCCTGGTCAAATTGGATCCATCCATTCGCTCTTAGAAACATTGACTCAAAGGTTTCATTGCGGCCACCAAGTGATAACAAACAAAATGAAACCGACGCCTCGATTAAGGATGGCGACACCATAATTAACCGTCATGATGACACAATATAATCTATATAAATAAAAATGTAAAAAGTTTGGTCCTAATGGGTTATTTCGGAAACTACATCACCGATTCTTTTGAAATTTTTCGCAAAACGCTCCATTCGAACACGGTCGTGTTTGTAAAAGGATATCCTGGAAAGAAACAAATCTCTTAGACCCAAAAAACACAACTTACTCCGCGAGTTGGCACGTCTATACATTTTGACGTTCACGGAGACGTCCGCCATTTCGCGCATGCGCTGTCGATAGCGCTGTAGATATAATATGGATTCGACCCACTTTCATTTCAACCGTCGAAAGATTTTAACTGGGTCACCAATCACAAACCTGGGAAAGAGGTCACGTTGCATTCGAAGGCGTGCGTACACAATTCCAATTCCATTCGAATACCGTGTTTCTTTTCCTCCGATGTTGCTTTCAAACCTTCTATATGACCGGTTTTTATTCGAATAGCGGGTTTCTACTTCACCGATTGCTTTCAAACCTTCCATAGGACCGGGTCTGTATAAGCTTTTTGGGTGAAAAACTCTATTTACACTTTCTATTCAACACAACGTTGCATTCGTTGCGCGCGTGTCTTTTTTATAGCGCTATGCTTTTCTCGAAATAACACAACATTTGCATTCGATTTCAGCGAATTCAATATTTATTTGCAATTGAATGCGGCCGTGTGGGAGGAAGGGAGCGGGAGGAAGGGGAGGGAGGGAGCGGACGGGATGGAGGAGGGGAGGGACGGAGGGGAGGGAGGGGAAGAAACGGGAGGGAGGAGAGGAGGGGAGGGATGGAGGAGGGAAGAGGGAGGGAGTGGGAATGGAGGTAGGGTGGGACAGAGGAACGGAGGAAGGGAAGGAGGCAGGGTAAAGGAGGCAGGGGAAGGGAAGTAGGAAGGGAGGGTTGGACGGTCTTTTCAGCCACAGCAACGCGTGGCCGGGTACAGCTAGTAGATTAATAGAAACAACCAACTGTCTTCTTTACCGACTTCCATATGTTTCGAGGCGACCAAATATTGAGGTGATGCGTTCTATGCTGCAATATAAGTCATAGAGCTGCATAAGTACAATCGAGTGGTGCCAGTCTAAAGTCTGTGAAAATAAGGAGGGCAACATCGATCGTCTTTAATGTGGTGCAGCGTCGTTAAACAATAACTACGGGCGCCATCTGACGAATGTTTCGTCCAACCACGATTCTTCCTTATTCTTGTTTCAGAAGTCATTCTCCGTCTTTTCTTTTCTTTTGTATGAATTCTCAATTAACTGCTTTCTTTATGCTGCTACTGTTTGGCGTTGGTAGAGATAGAGTGAAAAAGCAGGAGAGAGACAAAAAGTAAGACACACAATAGAGAGTGAGAGAGAGAGAGAGAGAGAGAGAGAGAGAGAGAGAGAGAGAGAGAGAGAGAGAGAGAGAGAGAGAGAGAGAGAGAGAGAGACAGAGACAGAGACAGAGACAGAGACAGAGACAGAGAGAGAGAGACACAGAGAGAGAGAGACAGAGAGAGAGAGAGAGAGAGAGAGACAGACAGACAGACAGACAGACAGACAGAGACAGAGACAGAGACAGAGACAGAGACAGAGACATATAGTAGTCCAAACGTGAAACTACAAAGACATGAACAAGTGTTGAATCTGCGCTAGGAGTCAAAGAGCGGAAAATGACGTTGAGCCGCCGAAGCTGGTAGTAACAGCTGCGGCTTAGAAGATTAATGTGAAGCGTAAATGCGAGTTCCTGGCGTATGATGACTTCCAAATCCCGGACTGGCGTGGAAAAGTGAAATGTGGATATTTCAAGGACATGGAAGATAATTCAATTTCAGAAAGCTGCTGGGCGTTCCAAGCCAGATAGGCTGAGACCAATTATAACGGTTAAGTCGCAGGCGGTTTGAGGACATTCATGACTGCAAGTTCACTATCGTCTGGCTTATGGTTCTAAACGCTGCATCAGCATGGACCGACCGACAGCGCACATAAGCTTGCAAGACGTCAGCATAAGATTGGCTTCGGACAGCAGGAAACCCAGATCGGCAGTGTACATTATAATTATAAAGGAGGAGTCCAAGAACTGAACCTTGAGGCAAACCAATACCACGACACTTTATACTACGACAGTTAATACTAGACAAGTTCATTTCCCGCTCTTTAACTCCTAGCTCCTGAGTAGATAACATTGAAGGAGCGCTATATCAAACTACCAGTAAATAAATAAAAGAACATTAATATATTAAGTGTCGTGCTACCATATACCGGATGTTACACGCTCGCATTAAACACCTTTTACATGCTTTATAATTTATTATAAATAAGGCATAGTCGATACACTAGCAGTTAACTACATGTATTTCGATAACATTAATTCCAACATAATAATTATTACTATTGACTCTAATTACATACTTTTCACCTATAACATATTTTCATGTTTATAAATGGACTCAACCAACAAATCGCCGTTTAAAAAACTTCGAAAGAAGAAAGCTCTTAAGTGCTGTAATATGCCGAGCAAATTTCTACCCAGGGTAACGGCCTCTGTTGTCATAGACCCTGGTCAAATCGGATCCATCCACCATATCGCCGTTTCTGTGTAGATTCTACTTAGTCGCAATTGACATTTTCAATACACAACTTCAACTATTATGAGGTTCCATTTATTGTGACACTTCAACTTGGATCGTCCTTTTCATTGTCGCCCTTCCCCTTTTGTTATGCCTTCAGTAGCCTCGATCCAGCGTTCCGCTGGCGCTGTTGACATACAGGTACAGCGGTCTATGGTGCACATCAGCTTCTATAGCATGCACAGCATGCACAGCTGTATCTTTCACTACTGTGCCGGTATCACGGGATACTCAATTCCCCCTTGAAGATATCGGGGAGAATAATTAATTTATCTACCCGCATGGATTATACCAGCATAGACAATCCGGGGATGAACCATTATTTCCGAATTTTTGAAAAATTGGTTTAATTTTAAAATATATGCTGTAATCAACACTTAGAGTGTCTCAATTGTTTTAAGTGTCATTAGCAATGTTCAGAGCAAGGCCACTTACTTGATGACTCTAAGTGTTTTAAGTGCTATAAATGTTCTAATTGCTCCAAATCCAAGGCAAAAAAGATTATCTAGTAGGAGTAGACATACCTGTTATTGTCGATGTTTAAAAAACAGATGGAAGTTAATATGCAAAAATAAATATACGTGGAAGTGTCTTTTTCAACTTCTCTTCATCCTGGGGAGGGATACGAGTAATACGTGCACTGGATACTTTATTTGTGACACTGGCAGTGACTATCACGAAATCGACCTTATTTGCACGTTGGCCACACTTTGAATATGCGCTATGGTTAAAAGATTTACAACTGCGGACATCTTCTTAACAGAGCCAACTACCAACGTTATGAAACCATCTGCTAATCTGCTTTCATGCAAGTACTACCATCGGAATATCGAAGAATTTCATTTCCTATTCCGCCTCATCCACTAAGATGTCCAAATTTTGATTGGTTTTAATCCAATTTACTACCGACAGCGGGTTTACACTTTTGATATTGAGGAACATCCTCAGTTTTTAACCAAATGGTTACTGCGCAATTATACACACTGTTGGCACCAACGTCTTTAAATAGAAACTATTTTCCCGATGACGATATATCTAAATTGACTATTAGTAATTTTTCTATTTCTCCATTTCTATAGCGCCCCTTCAAGCTCTTTTCTCAGAGGCGCTCCCGACTGGAGAGCGGTCACTGCATCGGAGTTTCACGCCGAAGCGCTGACCAATTGCAAGTGAATGACTTGCTCAAGGTCTATACGCGGCGGTTTGAGGGTGAATACGAAGTCATAATTTCCCGGCCCCAAGGCACCGAACCCACCACTACTCCACCGCGCCCAACAAATATATGATACCAATATTATGTTGACTACCCTAACCCTATCCTATATGGATTTTGTTATCGTTTGAATATTCGATAAAAATAATGCAAAATCATGGACACCGTTTACGCTTATTTATCATTACTATAAATATCGGGTATTCGCTTGGTCGCTAATAAATCCCTCAAAGCGAAGGTCGACGATAACGGTCTTTGACGGCCACAAAAGATGATACACAACTTCAAAAGTTATAAAGTGTTGCCAGTCTAAAGCCCTTAAAACGAAGGAGGTTGACGCTAATCGGTTATGCTGTTAAACTATAGATCTCTTTACAAAGCATCTATAAGAGAGAGTTGCCGTAAACTCTGTGGGCGCATGTGTGAAAGCGGGTAGTCTGTACTGTGTTACAGTGGTTCGATTTGTTCAGAATACTCGACTAGTTACTCGGATGGCACGTCACTGAGCCCCCACCAATAATATGCAGCTACTGAGTAGATATAACTATGGGCGAATTCCTTCACTTATAACACATCAGATCACCTACCAAATTTCATATATTTGCCGTCATGCTAAATGAAGTGCCGTTCATCAAGCCATATTATCCATATATAGCGGTGGAAATATCCCCCAGTTAGAACATAAGGTACAAGGAGGTCACTACTATCAACCTTTGTACACATAAAAATTGATGCCAACAAACAATCAGTGATACAACGTTCCTTTTAAACACCTTTATCACACACACACACACACACACACACACACACACCCGCACCGGTAGTTATATTATCCCATTAGTGCATAGCGTCCCAAAAATGGGACACCACTTCAAAATGTCACATAAAATTAAATCTGCATTGAAGATGCAATTTAATGTTATAGCCGTTATGCCAACATGCTGATAAAGTGATTCTGACACAAAATGCACACCAAAAGTGTTTTTATAGACTGAAAATTATGTTTTTGATCACGCCATTGACCTATTTTAGCAAATGTAAACATTGCGGACTCTCCGCGTCTTATTTAAAAAATGTGAGCGCATTTCTTCAGATCTGTCTTTGGATTCACAAAGGTTATTATATACTATTACATAAATAATTAGATCAAATTCATTTTGCTAAAATATAACACATGCATTTTATCACTGAAGCGCTGTCCCATTTTGGGGGACGCAAGGCACGAATGGGTACGTGAAGTTCAATACACGCAGTTTTGCATCTTGTAGGGTATTTTAGTCAGATATTGTTTAAAAAGAAGTATAAATGGCTGTTTGTAGGCAAAAGTATCACTCGCCGTGGGAGATAGCGTTAAGTGATGTTATTTGACTCAGAAATTTATTGACAACTTCAACTGTAGGCTACAATATTAGGCCTATGCATACATGTATAGCCTACAACCCTACAAGAATATTTCACATGGATAGAAATCGTCCAGAACCTACAAGGCATATGCAATGTAGTGCAAAATAATAGTCAAAATGCACTCATTCTGTTGTATGCAATTGCTAGAAAATTAAATTTAATAATTTTATTTATTATAATTTATTTGAAATAAATAAGAAAAAATCAGTCGCTTTGTAATTTGTCATTCTAGTCCAAGGTGTCACCCAAACTCAAGAAATGCCTTTGTGCATTGTAATGTCAGGGAAAGGATAAGCTGGCTGGACAAACCAGAAAGTATGAACTTCACTTGCTAGCACCAAATCCCATCTGTTGTAACTCAGATGCATTGTGCGAATGAAAGTCTGCGAAAGTTTGGGAAAAATTAAAATTAATGTCAGTCCACATAAGGATGGCTAGGCCAATAATCTACTACACAAGACTAGTCACTAGTACTTTAGCAATTGAAAAGCTTCAGGTAACTGTTTTATGAGCCGTCTGTAACAGTGTTGGTTGCCATTGCTACAGGATTTTGACCTGAGACATGAACAGCATTACTATGATTTGCTGCGTGTAAACAATACATTTCAAAATGTGAGCAATTTGGCATATAAATGGGTTAATTTTTGTAAAAGGCAATCAAAAAATGTGAACAATTCACTGTTTATTATAAAAGGTAGGTGTGAACGGCCCATGAAGGCCATTATAGCATGTTGATAAACAATGAAAAACTGCATGACATCTGGTGGTGCAAGTCTCAAGTCTGCACAAAAGAGACGGGCGACGCTAGTAGCGTGAGCTTTTACACGCCGTTATTGTTAGACAGTTGCAGAACGATCAGTCGCTATAGTGTCACGTGTCTTTCAATCACGTGCAGCCATCTTGAGACTGTCTCGAATAGCGACTTATTCCAAATTCTATTTTTTAGCGCAGAAGTTATTGTATGTATATGATGTATGGTATTATACAGTATGCATATGGTAGTGTGCTGTGTGATGTGGTGTGATGCTACTTCCTCGTAGTAGCATCAGCGCTACATTAATACAGCAAGGTATTATGGGAAACGTTTGACGGCAGTCTAACTTTTGTTAGCCCACTGCTTTGAGTGTATGACTTCTAAATGCTTAAAGCCCGGAATCGACTTCACCCTTCAGACTGTTTCTACCCAGAATCTATGGAATTTGAGCGAGTCCTTCACTCACTGCTGCTCCTGAAAGCCATCGATCTGTTGACCTTGTTTTGGTGATAAACCAAAAATGGAGCGCGGTGGTGTAGTGGTGGCGTCGTTGCCTTGAAGCCGCAAGGTTCGAGGTTCGAATCCACCTCAAGTCGTCGCGTAGGGACCTTGGGGCAAGTCCTTCACTCGCAATTGCTCAGCGCTTCGGCGTGAAATTCCGATTCAGTGTCGGGCTGTAGTCGGAAGCGCTTCGGAGTAGCTCATGAATTGGCGCTTTAAAAGTGCACATACTAGAATTCTACGGTGCTCGTCTTACACGCCTTTAAAACGTCTGCTTTGTAGGCTATAAATAAGGCAAACCCGTCAAAATCCACATTAGAGCAATCATATGGGAGTGAGTAAATTCGAGAAATCGGTCATCGGCTGATTAATAAAATGAAAACGCGTCAGCTATATAGTGCTTTCACGCCAAAGAACAGAAGCCCTCAAGTGCTGTAATACGCCGAGCAAATTTCTAGTCAATTCGGATCCATCCATCTGAATAGAGAAGAGAGGCTCTAGTCATATTCGCTATAAAACAGCGTCGTTAAACAGAAATAACTACCACATAAATCTATACAAATTTTTCGACTTCCATTTCGCTTGTAGAGACCAGGAATTGTGACACTGCCGCATTAGCAGTTATTACATTGGATGGCTTTAGATGCAGACGATTATCAAGCGATTATTTCATACTTTGGCGGATAACCTAGCCCAACATGTTTAGTGTCATTTGAGATAATATATACAATTCCAGTAGTAGTCTACTTGCTGTTTTGCTCATTAATATCGAAACTAAATAGTAAAGCTGTATGTTCTGTTAGTAGTTAATCTTAATTAAGATTACTGCCAGGGCCGGATTTGAACAGAGTGAGGCCCTAAGCAATTTCAATTATGAGGCCCCACTTAAGGACAAAAACAGACAAAATGCATAGGCCTATTGCTAGATCTAAGTATATTCCTAATGCATATTGCGCCAGTGATCCATGTTTGATCAACTACTGCTAGTCTTTATAACGAGTCGAATTGTAATTGATACGCTCGTTTTATTCCAGTTTTTGTTATGGAAGTCCTATAGGCCTACATACTAAAAATCACAATGAAGTTTTGCATCAACTTTCTTGCATTTCTGCATCGCATGATCTGCGATAATTTGAACAGAATCATAAGGACCGTTGCGTAGTTGTCTGCATATGATGAAACGCAAGCTCAATGAGCAGATCTAGTTTATTCTGGTGCATCGTGGAGCGAAAATCGCTTTTTTGCGAGAACGATCGCTCGCTAGTGCAATTTGTTAGGCCTACCATTAGACTCAGAGACATATATACGAAGCACCACTTCAAGGTTAGGAAAATCGCTTTTGACGCCGTCCCTGACAATGATGTCATACAAATCTTGATGACAGTATTTCCTTAAATTCACCATTTCTCCAGTTGGATTGGAAGCTTTTGTTTAGGAGGAATTATTTTTCATCAATATCACTTCTGTTTAATTAGAAATTATTATTTATGAATCCAACTTCGATTTCAGCGAGATTGTTTATAAATCTCATTTCTATTTTAGTAAAAATTATTTTTATGAATCCGACTTCTATATTTTGCGACTTGTATCTGATAAACACTGAAACGGTGAAAACCGTGAAACCCATGCAATGGCGAATAATTAAATACGCTAAAATGCACTTTTACCATCGATCAAACATTGAAAAAACGTGTTCTTCCTCACTTTCCGCATTAAACAATAATGTATCGGTTGTCGGAACTTGTCGCAGGTTCTTGCCAGACGAAATAAAATAGGCCTACTTAATATTAAAGAATGAGACTATAAGAGCAAGTGTGTTCGATCTTACGCATTAGCCACATCAATTCCTACTAAAAAGTAAAATAAAAATAAAATGATTTGATTATAATCAATCGTGAACTAAAAAAAAAGTAAAAATCAGTGGCATATAATTTATAAACCACTGAGTTTTTTTTAATTAGTTCACTTTTGGAGGCCCCCCAGATTCCGGAGGCCCTAAGCCGGTGCTTAGTTGGCTTACATGTAAATCCGGCCCTGATTACTGCATAACTTGTAAATGTAAAGCGCAGTGCGTTTGCAGGCGTTGAATTAAAGAAAAACTATTATTATATTATTATAAATCCGATGAAGCAAATCGGATCCAATAACGTTTAACTTAAGAGAGTCGACATGATAATACAATATTATACTTTCACGGCGAATAGACATCGCTAAACAGTTGTCGTCTTAGACACCTTTTACTGCGCGTTATGCTAGACCGCATGCAAAACAAGCTCGAAATGGAGATTGCCCAGGAACAAGCGGGCTTTAGACCAAGAAGAGGTACAAGAGACCAGATTGTGAACCTCAGGATCATAATAGAGAAAGCAAGAGAAAGAAATCAACCACTCTACTTTTGTTTCATTGACTTTACTAAGGCCTTTGATAGGGTCCGACACGATCAGCTATGGCTGACCATGCTCGAAATGGGCTTTCCACCTCATCTAGTCCAGCTGCTAAGAAATTTGTACAGACAACAACGGGCAAATGTAAGAACAGACGACCACACTTCGGCATGGTTCAAGGTTAAGAAAGGTGTTCGACAGGGCTGCAACCTCTCCCCATGTCTGTTTAACATTTTAGCAGAACAAATTATGCGAAAGGCACTAGCAGGTTTCGCCGGTGGATTCAGGATTGGCGGAAGAACCATCAACAATCTGAGATATGCAGACGATATCGTCCTACTGGCCACAACACCAGAAGAACTGCAGGAACTCGTGAAACAAGTCGCAAGTGCTGCAGAAGAATATGGCAAGTCGATCAACGTAACAGAGACGAAAGTTATGACGAACACTGAGGAGGTGCTCGAAACGGTCGAGGGCACGGGAAAACTAGAACAAGTGAATTCCTTTGTATATTTAGGTAGCAGGATAGCAAAAGATGGGAATTGTGTGAATGAAGTTAAATCAAGGCTAGCCATGGGGATGACTGTCATGACCAAATTGACGAAGATTTGGAAGAACAAATCAATCAGCATCGACACCAAATTGCGGTTGATGAAGGCTTTGGTGTGGCCAGTAGCGACGTATGGATGCGAAGCATGGACTCTGAAGAAGGATGAAGAAAAGCGAATTCAAGCATTTGAGAACAAGTGTATCCGAAAGCTGATGAGAATTCCATGGACAAAAATGATGACCAACGAGCAGGTGTATGTGTCAGCGGGAGCCAGAAGAGGACTATAATATTGGCCCACACCAAAATTCGAAAACTTCGATATTTTGGTCATAGCATGAGACAGCAAAACGATAGCATCGAAAACAGCATCATGACGGGTTTTGTGGAGGGGAACCGAGAACGAGGAAGGCCGAGGATATCTTGGATCGACAACGTTCTGAACTGGACAGGACTTGCAGGCTCTGACTTAATGAGCGCGACAAGGGACAGAAGACTCTGGGCATTAAAAATCCATTCATGTAGCCAACCGTCGCGATGCGACGATGGCGACATGACATGACATGACATGAATAATTTACATGCTATATATCTCATCCATCATACACGTCTAGTAGCTTTATTTCCTTATTGATCCTTTTTAAAACTTCGTGGAAAAGTTCGACGCTATTTATGATCTTATCTAATAATGCTCCCCGCGGCTTCAATGGCGGTCATTTTCCAAAAATGGCCGTCCAAAATACAGATTTGTCAATATTTCAGCGGTCAGTACGCTTAGAATTGTCATCTCGTTAGCACCTTCGTCATCATCATCATAATCATAATCATAAACATCATCATCATCATCATCATCATCTTCATCATCATCATCATCATCTTCATCATCATCATCATCATCATCATCATCATCATCATCATCATCATCATCATCATCATCATCATCATCATCATCATCATCATCATCATCATCATCTTCATCATCATCATCATCATCATCATCATCATCATCATCATCATCATCATCATCATCATCATCATCATCATCATCATCATCATCATCATCATCATCATCATAATCATTATCATCATAATCATCATCATCATCACCATCATCATCATCATCATCATCATCATCATTATCATCATCATCATCATCATCATCATAATCATCATCATAATCATCATCAGCAGCAGCAGCAGCAACCACGGTGGTTCAGCGTTCGTTGAAGTCTGATACCGTTCTTACCACAATTCTTCACGACTTTCATCGCGGTTTGTATCAGTTACGTCTTCCACCCTTTGTGAGTGATTTCTTTTTTATTTGTACCACCCATCATTCCTGACACAAGCGATTTAATCTTCCTATCGCTGCTCTTTCTGCACCATGTGTCAAACAATACCGATTTGCGAAAAAAGTTCTTAAGTGCTGTAATACGCCGAGCAAAATTCTGTCCAGGGTAAATGCCTCTGTTGTCATAGACTCTGGTCAAATCGGATCCATCCAACTTATCAAGCATAATATTATAGAAGGGCTAAACTCTTAATACAATGCCGTACCAAAACAAATTCTGCAAGCAATACGCTAAGGGAGCCATGTTTAATTATAGATCCCGCATGTTCTCATATACTTGATAAAACCTGGGAATGCGGTCTATAACACGAGGCGGGCAAACAATTTACTTTAGGAAAACATAACATACCTGTAGCCCAGCGTGTATGGTACTGCACCAATCAAACCGTGACATAAAAATGCATGGACAAGCGATGAGGCTGCGATAGAAGTCAAGGAACGCGAAAACATTATCATCTGCCGAAGCTGATACCAGCAATTACGAGAGACGATTAAGAAGAGAGTGAAGCTCGATTTATCTGTCACAATAAACAAATAGAGTCACTAATTTCTACTATAACTATTTTATAAAATAGAACACGATTTACCGAGAAGATGACATGACATTATCGGCGGTCAAGAGATGATGCTAAACTGTAAATAGTGCGGTTCCTCTTACACACCTTTCGGACAGCTTATACTCTTATTATAAATAACGCAAGCGCGAGAACAACCGCCACTCTCTCGGTCCCTTTGGATTTAGTAATATCGGAGAAAAACTGAAAATGCTCAAAAGACGTGAAACAACATCGAAAATTTTGTTAATTGGTACCAACAATTGCAAATTTTGGAGCGAAAGACTATTTAAAAGAACGTCATCAGAAATTTGTTTGGGAAGAAAAAGACAGCAAATTTTAATCATCGGACGACGAAAAACGGTCGTCAGAAATTTCAAGCCGAAAACATATACTATAAGCTATCCAAAATATATGTCTAACAACTCAAATCGTCTGTAGCACGCAAATTTTCATGTCCCACCCTACAGATGGAAATTCTATCATTGCGACTCTGCAGTAACTCAGAATCAGCGTCGTCTAAAAATAAACGACTCCCATCAATGGCTATCTACATCAGCATGACCAGAATTCCTATGTGTACATGATTTCTAGGTTTGATCACACCTTTGAGTAGTCTACACGCATAGCGATCTGTCTCTTCCGCAACGAATAATTGTTCAAGGGTTTCGGCTCTGTTGTGGCGTCGCCTCCTTGGTTTGGCACCTGCTTATCTCAAGGATTTTGCCATTTCACATTATGGGTTACGTCCATACCTGCGTCTGATGCTAAGGATACCCTCTGACACGTTCTATTGAAACCTTAAATTTTTTCTCTTTATCCGTGGTCGGATCTAGAGCTATCCAGAGCAGTAACATTGAAGACGCGCTGCATAAATCCTCGTTTTTAATGAATAACTAATTGAAAAGAAATAAGAAATCGAAAGAAAACGGTCTTGGCATGGATAAGGTGTAAAGATATTACAGTGAGTAATGATATTATATATTGCTCACAGTAAACACCTCTAAAAAGATGCAATCAGATTGTACAAATACCGTAAACGCGCTCCATTGTCAGTTAAAGTCTAATAAGAAATCTCGAAGGCAAAGCACAGAGGAAACCTTAAAATATTTGGAGTGGTGCCAGAACGAAGGCTGGAAGAAACTATGGTTAACGACGTTAGACATCTTGGTCAGTGGTCAGTGGTTATGCCACCATTTCGGTTAGACAACAAATACTATCACAGCCAACTGAGACCAACTTTAGTTCATTTGGCAGGAGGCACCAGATGTCGCTAAAATATTTAATTATATAATGATGCTATTAATGAAGCCTTTGTATTTAATCTTTATAGTAGAGTGGCCCGGTGAAGAATTTTTCACTTCGTGATACAAGCATGAAATTTGGTACATACTACGAAAAGGTCAAAAGAAAACGATTTAGCTATAGGGCCATCTGACACCTGTGACCTGGCCCCTAATGGAAGCCATTTTTCAAAATGGCCGACTGATTTACAGAATTCAAATTTTCTCGGCTTCCAGAACACTTAGAATAGTCATCTTGGTGTCTAAACATACATAGTTAGGGACGAGGATTCCAACGGAGCCATTGTAAATGTACCTAGCGACTTCAATGGTGGCCATTTAAAAAAAATGGCCAACCAAAAAACGGGTTTATCAGTATTTCAACATTCAGTACACTCAGAATCGTTATCTCGTTAGCATTTTCGCCATCATCATCATCATCATCATCATCATAATTATCATCATCATCATCATCATCATCATCATCATCATCATCATCATCATCATCATCATCATCATCATCATCATCATCAACAACATCATCATCATCAGCAGCCGCAGCAGCAGCTGGTTCAGCGCTCGTGGGAGTCCGATACCGTTCTTACCACGATTCTAAATCCTAAAAACAGTGTCGTACCAAAGCAAATTCTGCAAGCAATACGCTAAGGGAGCCATGTTTAATTATAGATCCTGCATGTTCTCATATACTTGACAAAAACTCGAAATGCGGCCAACGAGGCGGGCAAACAATTTCCTTTCCTTTCGGAAAACAGGCAGACCTGTAGCCCAGCGTATATGGTACTGCACCAATCAAACCGTGACATAAAAATGCATGGACAAGCGATGAGGCTGCGATAGAAGTCAAGGAATGCGAAAACATTATCATCTACCGAAGCTTAGACCAGCAATTACGAAAGACGATTATGAAGAGAGTGAAGTTCGATTTATCTGTCACAACGAGACTTCGGTAAACAAATAGAATCATTAATTTCTTAAAATGTATTTAATAAAATAGAACGCGATTTACTGAGAAGATGACATAATTGGCGGCCAAGAGATGATGCTAAGCTGAAAAGCGTGCGTCTCCTCTTACACACCTTTCCGTCATCTTATACTTTTATTATAAATATTGCAAGCGCGAAAACAACCGCCATTACCACTCGGTGAATTTGGACTTAGTAATGTATGAGAAAACGATCCTTGGCTATCGTATTCTGTTGAAGAAATGAAAACGTGTCATCCATCGAGTGGTGTCTTTAAAAAACGAACTAATATACAATAATACAATTCTTGTATAGAAGAGACGTGGAAGACCTGTGTCGCCCGATGCACTACAAGTGCATGGAAGGACTAAGGTAAGGTATAAGGTATAAGATATAGAAGACAAGGCACTGAAACATTTTGTGTGAAGAATTCTTCACTATCAGTCGCCTCTTCCAAATCAGCTCGTCTGCAGTGTGTTCAATAACGATGGAAGTGCAGGCGGCGATGGAGAGAAATAATAATCTGTCATCATACTCCGAGGCAAAAAAATGACATGGTAAGTACTTTATACACAGACTGCCAGGCACAATGGAGCCATACTATAGACACGGTAGCCGTTTCGTTAAACAACTATCGCCTTGAAGAAGAACCATATTACTCTCTTAGATATTACGCAATAGGTATCTTTAGCAAGAAATCTAAAAACATTGCTGTGTGACCATTGATTGATATAGTGGCGTTTAAAAGAACACAACAACTTGTAGCAAGTCATCTTTATGTCTTAGTTTCATTTGAAAGCATATATTGACGTCGCTAGAATCACACTTAAACCTTCAACTCATTGCACAAAGATCGACTGAAGAACCAACGATACAACGTCGTTAAAGAGAAACGTCTTCTGTCGAAAAGCACATACTTTATTAAAGCATGTAGCAGAATAATAAAGCAGAAAATAGTGTCTTTTTAAACTGATCGTATCGCTACAAAATGAATTGTATCATTGTTGCTTAAACACCTTTAAGACGCATTTCAAATGGTTATAATAATTTGTTAATATGTTCGAAAGTGTTCACATTGGTATGTGCTGATACGGTCACATGATAATCAGGGAAATATGGCAAGGATCAGGGTCATTAAAAGTACTTTATCCGCCAATGAAAATATATCCAATCACAGCTAAAAGTTACAAGGTGGAAATAAAATATAACACCGACAAAGAGAACGCTAAAAATAACTGATTTCATTTTGACTTTCTTCTTCTTCTTCTTCTTCTTCTTCTTCTTCTTCTTCTTCTTCTTCTTCTTCTTCTTCTTCTTCTTCTTCTTCTTCTTCTTCTTCTTCTTCTTCTTCTTCTTCTTCTTCTTCTTCTTCTTCTTCTTCTTCTTCTTCTTCTTCTTCTTCTTCTTCTTCTTCTTCTTCTTCTTCTTCTTCTTCTTCTTCGTCTTCGTCCTCGTCCTCGTCCTCGTCCTCCTCCTCCTCTTCCTCTTCCTCTTCCTCTTCCTCTTCCTCTTCCTCTTCCTCTTCCTCTTCCTCTTCCTCTTCCTCTTCCTCTTCCTCTTCCTCTTCCTCCTCCTCCTCCTCCTCCTCCTCTGCCTCTTCCTCTTCCTCTTCCTCTTCATCTTCCTCTTCCTCTTCCTCTTCCTCTTCCTCTTCATCTTCCTCTTCCTCTTCCTCTTCCTCTTCCTCTTCCTCTTCCTCTTCTTCTTCTTCTCCTCCCCACCTCCTCCTCCTCCTCCTACTCCTCTTCATCTTCCTCTTCCTCTTCCTCTTCCTCTTCCTCTTCCTCTTCCTCTTCCTCTTCCTCTTCTTCTTCTTCTCCTCCCCACCTCCTCCTCCTCCTCCTACTCCTCTTCCTCCCCCTACTTCTTCTTCACCCCTTTCACCTCGTCCTTCTTCTCTTCCTTCTCCTTCATCTTCTCCTTCTATTTTCTACCACACAGTGTCTTAAAATGTTGCTCGTCTATTAGACACCTTTAATGCGCATACTTCCAGAACCATAAATAAAGCGAAAACAAGTCTTTCTTAATTAGAATGTTGTGTTCTCTAATCCATGGGATTAATTAGATTTGAGCAGACATCAATATTACTGTTAAAATTAATATAGAAAACGTTTAAGGAAGCGCTTGTCTTACACACCTTTAATACGGATGTCCAGAACACTATAACTTTGACTTATGTATCGTTGACTATTAGTAAAACCACAGGAGTTTTGTTTACCAAGAAAGGCAGGATAGCAAACATTAAAGTAAAAGTTGGAAATGAACCCATAAAAATTGAAAAAAACTGCTAAATTCCTCGGAGTAATTTTTGATAATAAGTTATCATGGAAACCACATATAGAATATGTTATTAACAAATGTAAAAAGCGGATGAATCTTATGAGAGCAATATCTGGACACCAATGGGGAGCTTCAAAGAAAGCCTTAGTTCATATCTACCGGGCCCTTATAAGATCAGTCATTGACTATGGCGATGTGGTTTATTCTTCAGCACCTAAATCGCATTTAGATAAGTTATCATCACTTCAGACTGAGGCGCTAAGATTGTGCTGTGGTGCTGCCAAAGGTACTGCTTCTTTGGCACTTCAAAATGAATGTGGTGAAATGCCCCTGGGAATGAAAAGATTGCAAAATTCCCTAAAGTTGGGTACAAAGATCTTGGGAAATTACAATCATCCGCTCAGATCTGCTTTCCAGCCGCATTGGACAAATGAATTCGGAGTAGAATCCACGTATATTATTATTATTATTATTATTATTATTATTATTATTATTATTATTATTATTATTACATAAATTTATTACGCGCGCAAGGTCACACCAAAGTGTGAATCTGAGGCGCGGAAATATCATGTATATGAGAACTCATACCTTTTTCTCTTCCATTAATATTCCTTTTCAATCTCCCACCCTTCCTGCAACTCCACCTTGGCTAAATAATGACATTGACGTCGATATCGCTCTTCACAAAGAAATAAGTAAGAAATATGACAATCCTGAGCTTTTAAAGCTTATATCATCAGAGCATATGTGACACAGGGGCTCAAAACCCGTCACATGTCGGTTTTTGACCTTTTGATTGAGTCATATGCTACAATGACCATGCTCTAAAATGCTTTTAGCACAATGAAATTATCTTTTTTCTAACAAAAGTTGTGCTCGTTTGATTTTTTCATTAGTTTATAGTGAAAAAATAAAATAAAAAGTTATTGAATATTCGTGTCATCCAAGTCTACTGAATCCACTAAGTTATTATTCTGAAATTTTTCTGGGCATTAGACGCATATATTCGGAATCAGATAACCCAAACGGCATCAAAATCGGTGCACTACTTCGCAAATTATAGCGAATTCACAGTCATATACTGAATTGAAGAATAAACTGCATTCTTTACCCCTCTCGCCTATTTCGGCGTCTAGCGCAATATCTAGGGAGCGACAAACGACGGGTTTTGAGCCCTTGCGTCACATATAAACAAATATCATACTTATACACACATATATACAGATGGTTCAAAAGTTGATAATTTAGTCGCTGCTGCTTACACAATTCCTACCCTAAATTTAGATAAACAAATTCGTCTTTGTGATAATTCTAGCATATTTGCTGCCGAACTAACTGCTATCAAAGAAGTCTTTTCATGGATAGCAAAAAATGAAAACCAAGACCTTAAAAACTTTGCTATCTTTTCTGACTCTTTAAGTGTTCTTACTTCTATTAAGAAATCATTTACAAAGTCCCGACCACTTCTATTGCAAGAAACAATAAATACTTTTAATCAAATTAAAATAAGTAAAGTGCATTTGATCTGGATTCCTAGTCATGTAAATATATCAGGTAATGAAAAAGCTGATGCCTTAGCCAAACAATCCCTGAGTATGCCAATTGTTAATTCAACAAACTATCTGGAACTGCAAGAAGTCTTTTCAATTGTAAAATTGTATGTAATTGACACATGGCAGAGCTACAGTACTATGATAGTGATCGCAAGGGTCATCACTATAAATCTATATGTCCTGTGGTGAACACAAACCTGAAATTTACTGACCTTGACAGAAAAAAAGAGGTTCAAATATCAAGATTAAGATTAGGAAAAGTAAATCTAAATGAAAGACTTTATCTTATGAAGAAGCATGACAGTGGTCTTTGTAATTCATGTAATGTTACAGAGAACATAGATTATTTATTGTTAACTTGTAAAAAAGAAAATATATCTGACGTACTAAGAAATGCATGTGCTGCTTTTAAATTAGACTTCAATATTAAGAATTTACTTGATAACGGTTATATGCAAGGTGTGGTTTATAGGCTTGTGGACCAAATAACTAAAGGTAAAATTGTGTAAATACTGTCGTTTTGAAGCCCGTGTAAGAGGATATACATTGTGCATGATCAACTTGTTACAAATGTCCATAATATGTCAACATATTATGTTATCGGCTTCGAAGTTGTGCTTTGTTTCGGAGAGTTTATTTCTTTTAAAATATAATTTTGTTGATATCCTCGTTAATTATATGTGTCAAATGAAATAGTAGAACAAAAGTCATGTGATAGTTGGTTATCAAGGATTTGATGAATCAATAGATCGAACTTTGAAGTACAGTTGTTTGGTTTTGATTAGTTTGTTTGGTATAACAAAATATGACCTGAAAATATTTCATTTATGTGACAATGTATTCAAAACCTGATCATGGATGTGTTTTGTGGTTGCAGTGTTGTTATTGGTGTTGTTAATATTGAATGTCGTGCTATTGTAACATAATTGTATTAGAATATCGTTTGTCGTCTTTGCTCTTGTTAGAGCAAAATAATATCTCATATTAACCTGTTTAAGAATTTCTTTTACTGAAATGTAGAAGTGATGAATCAAATTTGTATTAAGAATAGCAATCAAACAAATTTTGTGACATGTCTTGCAAATGACAATCACTGCAGAAAATAAATGAATATAACCAAACAAATTGGTTTGCACATAAAAATGTTTTTACCATTGGACCTTTAACTTCGCCATTAATGAAACTTGTAGCCTTGTATTTCGTGTTATTAACTGTTAACTATTCTGCTGTAAAATATGAACACTAATGATGATGGACAATAATATTATGTTAAGCCTAAGGCAACGAAAAACGACATTGTTATGACAACGTTATAATTATGGTGTATTTTGGACGCCATGAATTCATTGTTACTGCACTGTATAAGCTGTAAATTGTCGTCAACGGCCTTTGATGTCAAACGACGACGTTAAACTTCGGTTTAAATAAAAGTTGACTAGAATCCGACAAAAAGCTGTGCACTCTTGTACTACGGAAACATCGACGTTAACTTACTGGCCTTGAAGGCCATAAAATGGCGACTATCAGAGGAAACAGTGCAAATCAAAAGGCAATGCTAATCCGTAGGCTGATACGAGCTGGATGGCAACACTGTATCCTAGCGGATATTATTTTGTGATCATATAATATAATATGCTTCATAAAAATTTAATAGCTCGACTATAATGAGCACACCGAGATTCACCGACTTATAAGTGAGAAGTTAAAACCACGGTGCAGAAAACGACAATCTCGTATGCTGAGACTAAGAAAATGATGGCGCTAACATTCCATATTCATGGCTAGCTGAACACAAGTCTGATCCTTTTTCTACGAAGTCTCTATCCTATTTCTTAGTTTCTTCCGTGTGGTCTCATGGCGATAATTTCACATTCGCAGAATCTGCTTTCATAGAAATAGAATCTACTTTCTCTCCATGGAATGGAGTTGGCTCGAACTTTTTGTCTGCATGGTATAAAAGCCTTTAGTCGTCTTTCACTGGTCACAGATCCCGTCTTTTCTCTCAATGTCGAGTGCACTGGGAGCGCATCCGAAAGCATTTATTTACCGGCATTCAGTTTAATCAAAGTCGATAGACATGTGAGCGCTGGTGTACAGGTGGACGTCAATGTTTAGCACGGATAGAATGATTAACAAAGGCAAAGCTGCCGTCTCACAGCGCGAAACTACCGAAACAATTCAGACAGACTTTTACCGCAAGTGAGCTTATGAAAAGCCTTAAGATAGTGTCACCATATAATTGCAAGTAACTTGCGTAAGTCCTTTGCACACTTTTGTTCAGATCCATATATCTTCGGACCGTTTGCGAATGATGAACCAAATGTCATCAAATTAAATGGAATTCCACCAAATGATAATATATTAATTAATCTGTCTAATCCGAATATTGTTAGTTGAAGAGAATTAACTTGCTAAGTCTCAGTATGTCGCTGCAAGCAACAGATTGCACAAAGCTCGTTTTGAACACCTTTAACACGTATTCACATGCAATTTATAATTTCGAAAAATGCATTTAGGCTTTAATATCAGTGAGTTCCAGTATTATATTATTGTTATTAACAACTAATAGCCTATCATGCCTTAATGCTAGAAGTGTTACAGTAGCCTGCAAAATATTTCTGTCGACGAAACAACCTTTGATGTCATATTCTGATATCAAACTCTGTTTGCATTCAAACTTCATAGTAATGGCATCAGCGATAGAAAACGAGGCTGCACTTCTAATAATAACATTGTGTGTATGCATAGACTATTTGGAAAGTTCATAGCAATTAGAAAAAAACGTAGACCATAATGATATTATGCTCACAAATATTTATTGTGGTCACAGCCTATTTGAAATAGTTTTGCAACCATTATCGAATTCGTGCAATAAATTGTCTTGCATTGCATCCATCGATTTATTATAGCGTCTCTGGATGACTATTTCTGTGATGTTGTCTGGCTCTGAGGTGCATAATGTGCCCCCTCCATGTCGGCGCTCTTTGCCACTGGGAACACGTTCTCTCGCCATCGATCTGTTCTTGAGAAGTCAATGTTCGAATTTCACTGACAACTTAGTTAGTCTCAAGAGTGTCGCTAGAAGTCAACGAGATCAGCGCTATATAAATTGTGGGAGTTTCACGCCGAAGCGCTGAGCAATTGCGAGTGAATGGCTTGCCCTACGCGGCGACTTGAGGCGAATTCGAACCTCGAACCTTTCGACTTGAACGCAACGACGCCACCATTACATCACCGCGCCCCAATGATTTATATAATAGTGTATAATTATAATAGTGGTCAATCCTGCGTCGTTAAACATAAACAGCGAGAGCAAAAGCAACATTGAAATGATATCTGACTAGGAAATAAGGCAAACAGATTTAAGTTGTCATTTCAGGTAAAATATGTTTATAAATAAGGGCTCCTACACATAATTATTATGGACAAGAGGGAACACTTGTCCCTCCACCGTTTTTTGAAAATTCACGATAATTAATCAACTGCTGCTGGTCTCGGTGGTGAAATTACCGCTATGATATAAATAAACTATGCTTAATAAATGAGATTCCACAGAAACCCCGAAGCAAAATCTAAATCGAGCATAATTATTAATATTGGATTTCATCTGCCGCCAAATTTTGACAAGTATCGGGCAGAAGACACCTTTTACATCTATACTTTGAGCACTATAAATAAGGGACACGCGCCCATGCGCTCATAGTCCTCAGTCGTCATCCTCGTCGGTAAAC
This sequence comes from Lumbricus terrestris, assembly GCA_949752735.1. Lineage (NCBI taxonomy): Eukaryota > Metazoa > Annelida > Clitellata > Crassiclitellata > Lumbricidae > Lumbricus > Lumbricus terrestris. Next base: position 5,499,994 of record OX457048.1, on the reverse strand, counting down.
TTAAGTGGTAAGATGGTCACTACATGTATTCTTTGGCATAAACATTCGTTCATTCGTTCATTCATTCTATTGATTTATATATTAGTGCCCCTCCAGGAAACCTATTCAGCAGTGATCCCAGTTCAGCCGCCCCAAAAGAAAGGACTTTGAGATATAAGAATTATTTTGGTTGGTCAGATACAATAAACGCTGCTTTGAAGGAAGGTCATTCAATTTGGTGACTAATAACTGAAAAATTGCTGCCATTGGGTGGTGCCAGACCTGTGGAGAGCGACACTAATTAGCACAGAAACGTTGTTCCACATAAACTGATCAGAATATGCCCCAGTTAATCAGCTGCATTGGAAAGATTTAAACGACCAGGAAGATGAAAGAATTATTTTGAGACAAAACAAATGTTGTCTCTCTTTCTCTGGTTTTTAATTGAAATATATATATATATCCATTTAGAATATATGGCAGAAAAATTATATGTTTAGTCTCGATATACCGCACAACAATGAATATTACAGCGCTCGAATTAAACACCTTTATCACTTGTTTATCAGTCCTAATAAATATCCAAAGTGAATAAAGTCTTTACTTTAATCTTAATAAAATTTGAGTACTTGGAGAATGTCCGTCAAAAGCTGTGATACACGATCAATCATTGTCTTCTTTAGTTCTCTGCCGTCAGGCAGGTTCATATGTCCAATGACGCCACGCGTATCTGTTCTGTGCATCCTCCTTTAGTCTTCTGTAACCATCCTTTGCCATCATCCAGTCCAGTAGCATTGTTCTTGGTCGTCCTCTTGTCTTTTTCCCCTCCATTCTTCCTTCTATAATGTCCCTTACTATGGAGTCGCTCCTCAGGACGTGGCCAATCCAGTTTCTCTGCCGCCTCCGTATTGTCTCCATCATTGACCTTCTCTCTCCGACCATTCGCAGTATTTCTTAAACTGCATCGTCACTAAAGAGAATTGACATCTACCGACAGAAATTTTATATGTCCTATATGAATATAAAATAATCAGATTATCACTTCATAACCCTTACACAGTCACAAGATGTCACTAAACGATGCACAACAACGTGCGTCACCTAAACACCTTTACTTTCAATCCATCAACGGCTATAAAGATGAACGCATTCGATACAATTTCGACGCTTAGGTCTGATTTTAGACTCTTGTCGACCCATGACTTCTGCCACCTGCAAAGTAATAGATGCAATGGCAAACAGACGTCTAGAGTAATTTTTGGAAATGAATAATCTTTTTTCCACAATATAATGATTCAGGTATCCGAAAACTTAAAAATACAATAAATTGATAAAATTCTTAAAAGTCATTGTATAATGATTCTTACAACGCAGAGAAATAAAGAACATGTTTTAGTCATTTTTATTGAATTTGAAAGGACTTACGATGGACTTAGAGAACCTACTATTTTAAGCAAATTTCATAAATTGGGAGTAGCTGACGTTGCATATAATTGGAATAAAAACTTTCTTTCAATTAGGATTTTCCAGGTAAAAGTTGGAGTCGAACTTTATGGTAAATTCGAGCAACAGTATGGTACTCCGCAGGGTTCAATAATATCTCATTTTTCCGTCAGCAAAAAGTTTGGCATAAAATTATTACTTCACTTAGTATATTAGACGCGAAGCATAAATTGTGGAGTGAATGCCATTGGGCACGCTGGTTCCCTGATCGTGACTCTAATTTCGATTGTTCAGAGTATAGTCAACGTGTTACTTGAGAAGTTCACGTTGTAGCCTACTCCTCTCTGTCTCTCTGTCTCGCTGTATCTGTGTATGTCTCTCTTTCTGCATAATTGCCATGGTTCGACTCATTGGCATTGAATAATGGTAGCAGAAAGCTACAAGTAACACCCAGAGACCAATAGACACATGCACATACAGACACTATGATAGAGGCATACTCAGAGATAGACAGAGAAAGACATAAATATTACAGGGTCACAAACAGAGACTGAGCAATGTATGTGTATTCGCTTAAAGGTGTATAAGACAAACATTTAACCGCTATTTATAATTATATTATTGTGTCCTCTCGTGACTATGAAAACGGCTTGCATAGAATTCTGTATGACTTATGTTCCAATAATCTCACTGCCTTTCTGTCTGTCTGTCTGTCTGTCTGTCTGTCTGTCTGTCTGTCTCCATATCTGTTCGTCTGTCTGCAATTCTTCTGGTTTTCAAAAACATGTACTAACTATCTTAACCATGAGTTCTAAGTGGCCATACTGTCAATTGTGGTGTTGTAAGCCTACAGCGTTCTGCTTGTTGATTTTTGGGGAATTAATTCGATGGAGACGTGAGGAGAAGATGAGGAATCCAGAAACTGTCTGTGGAGGAGGAGCATTGTCTTCGATTTTTGTTTCAACTTCTCCTCATCCCGTGACCTTTAGGGTAAAAAATTATTAGTACTTGCATCATCAGGGCACAATACATATATCTTCTTTTCCATTACACAGAGAACAGTTTATGTAGCGCTGCTCACTACAGCAACGCAGCCACATGAGACCGGTGTACACAATTGGTTCTAATCTAATCTAATCTAATAAAGCATTTGCAAAGCTCTTCTTACAGCAGAGCTATTTAGAATTGCTCTTATCGTGACTGGCCCATGAAAGTAGAAAATTTAATTTACATTTAATGTCTTCAAGCAGCGAAAAGATACAGGCGAATTTCCTACAAGAATCCTGCCACCTATTTAAGAAGGAAGGAGATTCCACATTAAAGGACCAACAATAGCAAAAGCTCGATGTTGGGTTAATGAGGTTCATGATCTAGGTACAAATATATCAAAGCAGTCAGCAGAACGAAGAGGGCGCATGGGCGGAGTTTGGTTGTCGATCTTGGGGGGGCTAAAAAAAAATTCTCGGCCCAAAGCAGTTGATGACCTTTTTTGGTCATCGATTTGAAAACCTCATAAAAACATACCATTTTTCCGGACAGTGACATTTCTTTTAAAAAGTCCATTGTTTTGATGGATGGATGGATCCGATTTGACCAGGGTCTATGACAACAGAGGCCGTTACCCTGGACAGAAATTTGCTCGGCATATTACAGCACTTTAGAGCTTTCTTCTTTTGAAATGTCCATAATGGCAATTATAATAAAAAAAGAGGTGTACAAATGCAAATGTGTGCCAAAACTAAAAGAAGGTGTCTAATTGCAAATGTGTGCTAAAACTAAAAAAGCCCATTGTTTTGAAATGTTCATAATTGCAATTATAATATTTAAAAAAGGTGTGCAATTGCAAACGTGTGCTAAAACTGAAAAGTCCATTTTTTAAATGTTCAAAATTGCGATAATGGTAAAAAAGGTGTGCAATTGAAAATGTGTGCTAAAACGTAAAAAAGATGTGCAATTCTAAAAGTGAGCTGAAACTAAAAAAGTCCATTGTTTTGAAATGTTCATAATTGCAATTATAATTAAAAAACGGTGTGCAATTGCAAATGTGTGCTAAAACTGAAAAGTAAATTGTTTTGAAATGTTCATAATTGCAGATATAATAAAAAAGGTGTGCAATTGCAAATCTGTGCTAAAACTAAAAATTCCTTTGTTTTGAAATGTCCATTATTGCAACTACAATAAAAAAAGGTGTGCAATTGCAAATGTGTCCAAAAATTAAATATTCCAGTTTTCTCAAAAATTTGACGTGCTACAAGAAAAACAAAAACACCAATGCATTCAGCAGACCATAGTCTATAAGAAACAGCTGGTTTCTCCAGTTGCAAAAAAGTTCAAATTTGTAGGCCAGTGTTACTTGAGTAATGTTGTGCAAACCAGCTTCGCAATTCCCGAGGCAGCTGAGATCTGTGTCTCGCTCTCTCGCACAAGACGTGACACGCCATCTGGTGCAAAGTTTGATCCTGAGCCGAATTGATACCTGCAATGTCGGATTTGCTAGCTTGCCACAGCGCAGTATCATTCGGCTTCAGGCGGTCATCAATGCTGCTGCTCGCCTAGTCCTGCGATTAAATAAGTTCGACCATAATTCTACCGCGATCCGAGACCAGCTTCAGTGGCTTGTATTGGTTCTAGGACGATTGACGTTATTACCGCTAATAAAGAGAAACAACGTCGGCTTCTGTTAATTCTTACATATACACAAACAGAAAATAGCACATCAGAATATTAGTTACGCATCCAAAAAAAGTCTTTTGTTCTTTACGATTAAAGGCCTATCGCAGACCATCAAAGTCCTACGTCAAATTAGTCCTGATTGACTTGTCTTATGCTTTACCCAAAACCCTCAGTTCTTGTTGTTGTATAAAAATGGTTTTGTAAAAAGGATAAACAAATGATCTTACTTAGTCTAATTGCGTGTATAGTTGCAGATCTATCTGACTAGTTAGCTGTCTAATAACGCTTGCCGCTTCAGTATATTTTCAAATTTCACTTCTTATAATTTCATTCCAATCATTATGTGGTAGCTTGAGTCTGTGTCATATCGCTTTATATAAATGTTTCTCTTTACTATAGCGGTATTTGCGACATTTCTCGTTCATCCTTAGTTAATAAATTGCAATGATCACTAACCGGTGATCAATCGTCCGGTGATCAACCGTCCGCGCACCCTTGGAATAGGCGAGCGCATCAAGTTCAAACTTTGCACCATTATGCACAAAATGTCTGAACAACCGCGCACCACCCTACCTCGTGGACAGCCTCAGATCGCTATTAGGTCACGTCTGCGGTCGTCCAAGACCGACGACGTATCCGACCATGCAACCAAAACTAAAGCCGGTGATCGTGCCTTTCGGGTATCTAGCCCATGCACGCGCTTGGAACAGTCTTCCAGCATCAGTTCAAGAAATCAGAACTCAATCTGCTTTTAGAAAACAGTTGAAGCTGCACCTGCTTCCGGGCTGTTTGCATTTATGCTAAACTTTGACAATAATATAATTAGGCTATGTTTGTAAAGCATCCTAGGAGTAGCTTTCTACCGACGATGCTATATAAATTGTCTTGATTACAATGGCAAAAAAATTCGAATCTTGGCTATCTTGGGGGGGCTTAGACCCCCCTAGCCCCTGATAAACTCCGCCCATGAGAGGGCGTGAAGATCTTGCAGAAAGAGGCTAACACATTAAGTCGCAGAGGCATTTAAACGCTAAGCCCTGCAGAAACTTAGCAATTACAGGAGCAAGACCTTGTATCTAATTCAACTGGTTCTAATGAGCGAAATGTTTCTGTTGAATGTAAAATGCTTTGAGAACGAAACAATTGCCATTGACGACTAAGTTGATGATTGAGTCAATAAAAGAGTTAGAGTCTATGCAATAAGACTCTGTCAGAGTCTCTGACGCATTATGTTAGCAACATGGGGCGCGGTGGTGTAGTGGTGGCGTCGTTGCCTTGAAGCCGGAAGGTTCGAGGTTCGAATCCACCTCGCCGCGTAAGGACCTTGGGCAAGTCCTTCACTCACAATTTCTCAGCGCTTCGGCGTGAAACTCCGATGCAGTGTCCGCTCTGCATTTGGGAGCGCCTCTGAGTAGAGAGAGAGCTTGAAGGGGCGCTATAGCAAGTGCACATACAAATAAAAAAACAAACAAACTGATTATCACCATGCAGTGATCAGCAGCATATAGTCGTCAAAATGAGTTATGCTTAGCTATCGGAAGGAAGATTGACCTTACTGAAGGTATAATATAAATCAATCTGCCACATAGTGTATATGTACTATAGTTTAGGAGCGTTGAAAAGGTGTCTAACTTGACCGTGACTTCTTCTAATGTATGCAGTGGTTATTTGCTAGTTTTATATAGTTACAAAAACTACTGCCATCAGGAGTATTCATGCAAGCACAATAAATACTGATTTAAAAGCTACTACACTGTTATTAGGCAAACACAATCACTAATGATACAGTCACGATCACTAAGCCTCGCTCGGGGCATTAATTTATAAAATTTTCTGTTCGCTGCCATAATTGGCGCTTTGCTGTTGTGTTGTTTGACTCGGGTTCTGCTAAAAAATAAAGATAGCCCCTCCCACTTCTGGCTTGGCCGAACAGGAGTGATCCAGCACTTAGACCATTAGTGTTAAGTTACCGAACCCACTGCTGTAAAGCCGACCTGCGTGTCGTGCTATAGTGGGCCGTATTTCTTGTAACCTGTACCTGTAATCATTCTGCGGTGTGTCAGATTGAATCATTAGAGAAAATATTATTATTATAAATATACCAATATAGCTATGGATACAATAGTTGCTGTCGACGCTGGTTACTTGGATTTTGCTTAGGATGGATGGATCCGATTTGACCAGTGTCTATGACAACAGAGGTCATACGGTTTTTACACTTAGCAATGACATAATCTATATGTGGTTTCAATGATAGCCTATGATCAAAAATTACTCCAAGAAATTTAGTTTTTTTTCAATGTCAATGTGCTCATTCCCAACTTTTACGTTAATGTTTCCTATCCTGCCTTTCTTAGAAAGCGATCACGCGATAATGGATGGATCCGATTTGACCAGAGTCTATGACAACAGAGGCCGTTACCCTGGACAGAAATTTGCTTGGCATATTACAGCTCTTAATTGCTTTTTCGTTTTAATTATTTTCGCTTAGGCTTAGATGCTGAACTAATTTATAGCGTTCTGTACATTCAAGTTAATGGTGTCTTAGACGAGCATTGCAAAATGCCGAAATTATTGCTCAGATATATTATGCGGCTGAAAAGGTCGATTAGGTCGATCTCTCTCCTTAACCTGTAGCCTAATTTTCATTTAAATTCATTATTAATATGCGAATAGATGTTATAAGAGGCTAATTAACAGTGGTTTTGACACATGCATGAACCACTCTTATGAACCACTAAAACATTCTAAAGATTATTAGCAAAAATATTTAAGATCTTGTTTTTTTATATTTTGCTTTAAAAACATAAATAAATAGATCGTTAATTAATATACCATTGCAATTTCCCATCACGCATCGAGTGTTGAGGTTAGCGGTGTTTGACAGCAGTGAAAGGTGATTGAAAGATAATTAAAGTTGTATCAAATCAAGCGATTAAACGCGAGCGGACTGTATATATATCCATTGAAGTATTGACATTAAAGGTGTTTAAGTGATGCTCTGTATTGTGCATTATAGTCAGCGTTAAAGGTGGATTCTGTTCTGCATGGAATCTTCAATCTAAAGTAACGTGAAATAATAGAGCCGATTGTAAACGATTATTTGATTCTTTCACCAAATTTATAGTGAATTGATGCAGAGAATCGGGGTGTGTGTAAGAGGAACCCCGTTCCATCTATCATTGTGAGTGGAGACCTTGGACCTACATTATACATACACTGCTATGCTGTCACTCGCCATTCATTTCTGCTCTCTGCATAAACAGAAGAAACCTTGGAATTTAATTTTCTGTAAAAGCGCTAACTAAAGACAATCGGAAAATCATCTTGATGTACTCATGCTACTGCAACAGCAATAATCTTCAGCAAATTCAAATCACATATCATTGGCAATAATACTTAATGGCTACGTGCAGAACACACGTCACACTAAGGACTAAGCTGCAACACTCACTGGAGAAAATAGTGCTTAAAAGAACGGATTTCTCGATGACCTAATGTAATGTAATGTAATGTAATTAGTAATTTATATAGCGCCGCTCACAACCAAGGCCATTCAGTAGCGCTCCCAGTGCGATAACCCCTAGAGAAAAAATAGGTCTTAAGAAGAGAGAGAGATGTAGATAACGATCCTGAAAGTAGAGTCCCACGCAGAGTGGAGGGAAGAGAATTCCACAAGGAGTGCCCAGTGATGGTGAAGGATCGAGTTTGAGCAATAGTGGTCCTAGCTCGTGGAACAAACAAGTCAGCCCTGTCCAGAGAACGGAGAGGTCGATGAGAAGATGCTGATAGAGGAGAACGAATGAGATCACTGAGATACATCGGTGCAAGACCCAGTTTGGATTTGAGTACCAGAGAAAGGACTTTATATTGTATGCGGGCAGAGAGAGGAAGCCAGTGTAGTTGGTTAATCATAAACGATGATATATGAGAGTACTTTGGAAGGCGCGCAATTAATCGAGCAGCAGCATTAAGGACAAATTGAATGGGAGATAGGCGGACCTTTGGAAGACCAATAAGAAGGGAGTTACAGTAATCAATTCTGGAACAGACAAAAGCATGGACTATTGATGTCATAGTTGAAAGGGAGACAGATCTGCGAATGGACCTGAGACGACGGAGGTGAAAGTAAGAGGAGCGCGTAAGGTTGGTTACATGTGTTGAGAATGTCAGCGAGCAGTCAAGAGTGACACCTAGGTCATGAACAGAAGTTGAAAATGTAAATTGAGGAAAGGTCTGAGATAGAAGCAAAAAGTCGATTTTTTTAATTTGCTGGGGAGTGCCAAGTCAGATGAGTTGAGTTTTGTTGGAATTTAGTGAAAGGCGATTTGAAGACATCCACAGGTGCAAATCATGAGAAAGTGAATCAATACGGCGAACTAGTATGAGTTGAGTAGAGGGAGAACCATGAACATAGGCTTGAACATCATCAGCAAAGAGGTGACCAGTAGCAGAGTGACTTGGAAACAGAGAAGTAACATCAGCCGTGTACAGAATGAAGAGTAGGGGTCGAAGGACTGACCCCTGTGGAACTTCTAAAAATACCGGCACCCAGTTAGATCTGGAATTACCAGCTATAACCATTTGGGTACGACCAGACAAGTAAGATTGAAGCCATAGGAGAGGGACACCTTTAATACCATAGGAGGATTCAAGGCGCTGGAGCAAAATTTTGTGATCGACCATGTCAAAGGCTGCTGATACATCAAAAAGTGCAAGAAGGGAAACCTGAGCCTTATCAATAGCTGCATAGATGTCATCTAACATGGAGAGTAGGGCTGTTTCAGTTGAATGGAAAGCCCGAAAACCAGATTGGCGAGAGGGCGAAGACCTGATGATTCAAGGTAAGGAAGAATCTGAATGGAAATCAGTGAAACGTGATTCCTGCAGGTTTCAAAGTGAGAATTTTTATTTCTGGTAATCATTAGCAAAGTTTTATAAACCTGAGCAAATGGTTGAACGAAGTCAAACTAGAGTGGTGTGTTCAGTGTGATGGTGGTGATGATGATGATGATGATGATGATGATGATGGTGGTGGTGGTGATGATGGTGATGATGATGATGATGATGATGATGATGATGATGATGATGATGATGATGATGATGATGATGATGATGATGATGATGATGATGATGATGATGATGATGGTGATGATGATGATGATGATGATGATGACGATGACGATCACGATGACGACGACGACGACGACGACGACGACGGCGACGATGACGACGATGACAATGACGACGACGATGATGATGATGATGATGATGATAATGATGATGACGATGATGATGATGATGATGATGATGATGATGATGATGATGACGATGATGATGATGATGATGATGATGATGATGATGATGACGACGACGATGATGATGATGATGATGATGATGATGATGATGATGATGATGATGATGATGATGATGATGACGACGATGATGATGATGATGATGATGATGACGATGACGACGACGATGATGATGATGAGGTGATTCGAACCTGAAACTTTATGTTTCCATTGCAGCGAGCATGCTCCTCACCATCACGCCACCACAATGCGACAGGCATAGTTAATGCTGTGTTATATCAATGTGGTCGATAGTCTGAATATCGTTGCTGTATTTGTCTAGCGATGGTGTATACGTGACAGCCGGAGAAACTAAACATTTTGACGCATTTTCTTTATTTATAGCAAATATTTATTACGTTTTACAGGTGTTTAAGGCCAATGATGTATTTTCTGTAGCTTAATTAACGAAATCGTCATAATGAAGAAGCAGACAGCCTCTATTTTAATATTTTTTTTCACAAATATTTACTCAAATGGTGTTTTGTTTTGCCATATAAGAGGTCAGATTTATCAGAGTCACCATCATCATTTTCCCAAGTATTAGCTTGACACCACCGGATGTCTGTCAACATTCTTTGACCGTCGTGGGCTTTTAACGCCGACCTTTCTTTTATTATTATTTTGTCTTGCAACTGATGATTTTGCTTTCTTTGCTTATTTATACAACCTGATCAATTTAAGAAAGAATAGAGGCTTTTGAGATGAAAGACCTAAGACAAATCTTGAGAGTGTCGTGGATGGAAAGAAAAACGAACAAATGGGTGTTGGAGACAATTGGAGTGGAGAGAAGACTTCTTGATTCAATTAAAAGAAGGAAACTCACATAGGCCTACTATGCTGACGATTGCGATCACAAACAATAATTATTGCTATTAAGTGCTTTCCACTTCATATTCTTGACCTCGGCATTTTAATGTAGATGACAAATCCAGTCATTTGCCATCTTGTCTCCTGTTTTTCTCATTATGGCCTCATTGTTTGTCTTTTTGAGTCTATTATCATTGCTTGCTGTTTTTTGTATTATTATTTACCATTCGACAGACGTAGAATCCGTCTAACCACGTTGTGTCATCCAAGACGGCTGTGATTAATTTTGTGTCACCCTCTTTTTTTTATTCCAACCTTTGGAAATTCTCACTGGCCCCGCCAGTGGCTTCATACATACATGTAACACTCCTATTCATGTAATTACCACGTGGAGGCCTTGTAACTAGGCTGCTGATAACAATTTACTCAGTACGATAATTATATCTCGAACAAAAGACAATCTGCCAGGAAACCGCCGTCGCTTAATTTATAGCAAAGGTAGACAACATTATTAAAGGTATTTAAGGCGTGCACATTTTGTCAAATATGTATTTTCAAAGGCAAACTAACCGTGCTTAAAAACTGCTCAATATATTATACCCCATAGACCTCCTCTCTGTCTATGCTGACTAGTTTTCGTATATTAACCCGGTTACTAATTACATTACATTAACTCAGCTATTGTTCCAACTCTGATAGTGCCAGACCATAACCTGGGTGAAGAAGGAGGGCGACGATGATGTTCTATTCTATCTCACAGTGCGAATACTTCCGTCAACTTTTCGTATGGGAAGTAGACGTTTTAATAAAACAGAGAAGCAGAGCGCTGTCCTCAAAGCACCTTTGATACAGTTTTATTTCGCTATAAATATAGTGAAAGCGTCTAATGATTCTAGTCAGTGATCTTGATCGAAAAAGTTCCGCCACTATTCGCATTTGATAGTGCCAGCAGAAACTGATCAGAGGACCACACGATGTGGTCCAATAAGAATAATAGGCTAATTTGGCTAAAATATGACAATATAACATTTTCTGGCGATCTTTGTTGTCAAAATCTGACGTTAATCGTTCTTAGCGCCACACTGAATGGCCACAGCTCTTAGCGGCGCTGTAGAATTGATAATTACATCACAGTTACTGCGCTACTGTTTCTACTCTGACTCTGACAGTGCCAGTCCTAAGCCTGGACGATAGGGAGGTTGACAATGATTATATATGCTATCACATAGAGCGTTTACTTCATTCAACTTTTCAATGTTCCATCCCAGTGCAGCCACAGCATTGTGATAACCGGATTTTTTCTTTGCCACTAGGCGTTGCCAGTCCAAAGCATTGATAAAAGAGGAGGGCGACTTCAGTTACTCATGTTCTGACACATGCAACGTCGACAAACACCGCTTATACGTTAAACGAAAATAGTCTATGCGCCCGCGTGGTGTAACTGAAGATTCGATAGAGGAGAAGATTGCCATTAAACGTTCACGGCTTCCGATTTTCTGGAGCTCTCGAGTTTTTTTAACGGCGTTTAACAGCCTCAATACATTGTCTTGAAATTATTAATACAATGGTCGTTTTAAACACCTTAATAAGTTTTCTTCTGAAATTACAAATGGAGCAACAGCGCAAAAATCATCAAGTGCTACTGATAATCTGTAACAGTTTTTCCCATCTCACCCAACAGCGGGTTTTAGTAATATTTATAAAATAGCATCACAATACATGCACAGACCATCTCCTGTATGATTTTGAGAAAACTCTAGTAGCCCTGGTATACTGACTATTGTTCAGATGGACGAATGGTCATGAGGTATATTGTTTAAAGGGTCCTTTGGTCACATGGTCTATTTGGTTTAAACCCCATTGTTCATAAGGAAGATTGGTCATAGGCTCTATTTACATAACGCCGCTCCGATCACTGTATGTTGCTCCAATGCGGATTTTGTGCTATTTATAACGTTGTAAGGACACCTGTTCAAGGTGTGTGTCAACACCATACATTTTTAGTATCATATTATGATTATATATCGGCATCTTTAACTGAAAAGCTAAATTACTTTGAGTTTATTGGTAGTTTATTCTCGCCTTCAACCGTCCTCGGCACGAGGGTTGGTCGCATTGTAGACAATTCTTCTCAATCCTCTCCCGACCTCGGTTGCTCTCAACAACTTCTCTATTGATAAACCGGAACATTCATTTTAGATACGAATCGTCCATAATGCTTATTGGGAAATGAGATGGTAGATTCCCATGCCTTTCCACCTCGCAGTGGCGGTGCATATTATATAGACCATACTTTTGTTGATCAGCCGTTGTCACTTTCGTTATCCGGCGCCGATCACCGATGCAAGGCCCGCTGCTGCCCAGGTCTTCGCCGTCCACGTTAGCCAGTTTCTCGGGGTTCCTGCAGAGCCTTCCCACCTCGCGTAACGCCCTATGTGGTACTTCGGCTCACGCCTTCACCACTGATGCCATGGTATAGCCTCTGCAGGCGATCCCATTGACTGTTTACACCCCTCACCACTTTGGGATATGAATCGGACTTTGAGGGGGTATTGGTAGTAATAAAAGCTATATTTGTTTAAAGTATAGTGATAGTATATGCTCAGTAAATTTGTAATTGGCTGTGTCACTAGAACTCGTGATTACTATCAGTAGTAACAGACTAACAGTTATATTTGTAATAAGTTTGGCTTATTGTGTCAGTTATTAGAAGCATTTTTTCGTGTACAGTGCGCTGGGTGAGAGCGGAAGGGACCCTTGCATTTGGTGATTTAACTGTGGTACCCGGTTTTTGCCGGGCAAATTTTTTTTTTTTGCCTCAACCCCTCTAGGGTAACCGGCGTTGACCGCTAAATTTCGGAGTTTCGCCCACCTCCACCCCTCCTGCTCCCACCTTGCACCCGGACTCCACCCAACTCCTCGCCCCACCCATACACCTTATAGATTTGTTTGGCTGTTTGAAACGATCAATGTCTTATTTGCATGTTGCTCAGCCTAACAATCGACGTTAATACAATTCAAGCGCTCAACACAATCTGCTAATTGCCACCAAACGTCATATTTACGCTATTGCAACCTCTAATCATCCGGTTGGAGTGTTCGCTCCGAATTTAGGTTCCTAGAATATTAAATACCAAAGCTTGAGCCAGCTTATCTCCTCGCTGCTTCAGGAACAACGGAGTCATCAAGATCAGAACCTTCCCGGCTGGTACGGCCTTTCGACCGTACTTTCCGCCTTTCGGGCCTACCCTTGGATGACCCCTAAAATATGTTCTGGGGCCGACGCGGTGTTTGACCTGCCATAAATGCAATCCCTGAGACTGGGGTTCAGCCCATTCGCTTCGTAGATCTCACTTTGTACTCACTTTGAGTATATGTCTCGTACTGTCTCGCCCTCCTTCTTCTATCGACTCTTCAGACTGGCACTGTATACCCAGTTATACGGCATAACTGATCTGGATGTATTCTTGTAACACTCTCCCACTCTTTTCTAACCCCGATACGTCTAACCATGTAAAGTATGCAGACAGAGAGACATGTATGATTAGGCTACATTGCGTGCTCTTCAAGTAACAAGTCGAGTATTCTCTGAGCAATCGAAAAGAGAGTTACTGCCAGGGATGATCCAGCGCACCCGTGTAGCATACAATCCACAATAATTTATGTTTCGCGTCTCACGTCAACTCCGAGCAATACCCTCGCAAACACTGAACTGCTATCTTAACGTTTCTGCAATATTTATGGCACCATGTTTGAACTTTAAAAGGTGTTTTATATACACGCATTTTTAATAAACAATTCTTTAGCGGTATGTCTTTGCTGCGTTTGATAATTCTATAGCAAGGATCCCTTTGCTTTATAGATGTTATTCCGTATGGTTGTTTCTGTTTAACGACGCTTCATTTTACATGCACGCAATGTCAGATCGATGAAAATGATTTCGGAGTTTAACTCTCACTACCTATACGCCTTTAGACATTATCCTTATACACATCTTACGGTCAAAACATCAATCATATAGTTGAATATCAAGAATGTGCAGTATGCATGAGACAGCTCTATGGGAGCTTCTTCCTGTATCTTCTTCCTGTATCTTCTTCCTGTATCTTCTTCTTCTTCTTTTCTCTCTTCCGTCAACCATTACGTTGACGATGAGGCCTTTACAAGACGTCTCCACATTCCTCTGTCTTTTGCAGTCTTTCTCAATTCCATGTTCTTTTCTTGCAGGTCTTCCATTGAAGTGTCAGCGCCATAATTTTCTTAGCCTCAGCATATGAGAGTGTTTGTATCGTTCTAACCCCCCGCCGGTTCAATCTCCCATTTCTAGCGTACTGTCAGTCAGTGTGCTCATTATAGTTGAGCTATTTAACCCATTTACCGCCGCTATGAGAAATAGCCACCGTATCAAGCTGTGGCTGATAGTATGTCTTCAATATGATGCCAAAGGAGCGGGAATGTCAACACTATGCAAAGGTCAGATACATAAACGTCGCCCCTCGTTAACGTAGGCTTTAGACTGACACCACCCGGTGGTACGCGGTATTCCACTTTCCATCAATATCCTACTATTATAGCTGTTAGCGTCGATTGGAATTGGCTGGGGCCATTATTGTACTGTATATATAACCTCAGACTTACTTATAAGTTCGGCTCAATTTGCAATAAAGGTTTATAAAACAAACACTGTTTTTCGTATTGCTTAGCGACGTCCTTTGGCAGTTAAATGCCGATTACGTGGATTTCTCGTTACATTGTATTCTATTTGAATACATTTTCAACGTCTGTTTAACGACCCTGCTTCAGCCAGTGCACAGAAAATCTAAAGATCTAAGGCTGGGAAATAATATTGTGAGTAAAGGTTTTGAGTCAGCGTCCATACACAGTGACCGTTTAGCAGAGGAGGAGGAGAAGGAGTAGGAGGAGGAGGAGGAGGAGGAGGAGGAGGAGGAGGAGGAGGAGAAGGAGGAGGAGGAGAAGGAGGAGGAAGAGAAGGAGAAGGAGAAGGAGGAGGATGAGAAGGAGGAGGATAAGGAGGAAGAATGAGGAAGATAAGGAGGAGGAGGATGAGAAGGAGGAGGATAAGGAGGAGGAGGAGGAGGAGAAGGAGGAAGATAAGGAGGAAGAAGGAGGGGGAGAAAGAGGAAGATAAGGAGGAAGATAAGGAGGAAGATGAGAAGGAGGAGGTTAAGGAGGAGGATGAGAAGGAGGAGGATAAGGAGGAAGAAGGAGGGGGAGAAGGAGGAAGATAAGGAGGAAGAAGGAGGGGAGAAGGAGGAAGATAAGGAGGAAGAAGGAGGGGGAGAAGGAGGAAGATAAGGAGGAAGAAGGAGGGGGAGAAGGAGGAACATGAGAAGGAGGAAGATAAGGAGGAAGAAGGAGGGGAAGAAGGAGGAATATAAGAAGGAGGAGGAGGAAGAGAAGGAGGAAGATAAGGAGGAGGAGAAGGAGGAGGAGGAGGAGGAGAAGGAGGAGGAGGAGAAGGAGGAGGAGGAGAAGGAGGAGGAGAAGGAAGAGGGTAAGGCGGAGGAGAAGGAGGAGGAGGAGGATGAGAAGGAGGAGGACGAGAAGAAGGAGGAGAAGAAGGAGGAGGATGAGAAGGAGGACGTTAATGTCGTTCAGGGACTCCGATATGAAGCCAATACCTGTTGGAGTAATTTAGGGCAGCAAGAATCGTTGTCATCAATACAGCTCCCATTTAGGCAGAAATTCGTTTCATCCAACTTCTAATTAAGTAACAATTATTTTTATCCATCCAGCTACAATTTAAGCAAGAATATTTTCATCAATCAGGCTCCAATTTAAGCAAGAATATTTTCATCAATCAGGCTCCAATTTAAGCAAGAATATTTTCATCAATCAGGCTCCAATTTAAGCAAGAATATTTTCATCAATCAGGCTCCAATTTAAGCAAGAATATTTTCATCAATCCAGCTCCAATTTAGGCAAGAACTTTTTCATCAATCCACCTTCTACTTAGATCAAATGTATTTTGTATCAATCCAGATTCTATTTAGCGAGAATTCTTTTCATCAATTCAACTTGCTTACTTGGAACCGCCGTTTTATAGTACAGCCATTTATACGCAATATTTTCTACCAGAGTGGTTTGCCCTTTTCTGGGGGGGGGAATTGTCCGGGGTTTTTTTGTCCGGGGTTTGTCCTGGGGGTTTTCCCAGAGGGAAAATGTCCGCGCCCCAGAGGAGAAGTACTAATAGTATACCTGAGTGCCGAATCGAGTCTAAAAAGTGACATCGACATTTAATTAAAGCATCAATTGGCATTATTATATGTAGCCTGTTCACTATCGTAGACCCCATCAGCGACACTCTGCGGCCACCCGTGTTTTCAGTTAAATTCTTTACTTGGATCACTCGCATTTGTTAGCTAAAATAGAAACTGTATGACATTGACATTCTAAATGGCAGCAATGGTCGTTAGCACCAATAATTATTATGACAATCGGTATATTATCACAATAACCCCGTGACTACTTTGATAGTCAATCTATTTTATTTCTCCATTTCCATAGCGACCAGTCAAGTTCACTACTCAGAGGCGCCCCCGATTACAGCGCGGCCACAGCATCGGAGTTTCACGCCTGAGCAACAATTGTGAAGGACATACTCAAGGTCCCCACGCGGTGACTTGAGATGCATGGATTCGAACCTTGAACCCACCGGCTCCTAGGCGGCGACGCTACCCCTAAACCACCGCATCGCCCCCACTCCCCGATTTTGTAGAGACTTTCACCATGCAGGACTTCGTTTGTGTATTCTGACCTTGCGTGCATACTAAATTTTGCGTCCGGAAACCGAACCTACATCGTCTGTTTAAAGTGAAAAGGTGGGTTCCATTTATTGAAACTGCTCGGGAGATTAAATCTAAACTTTCGATGGTTGCCAACAGTTATTGTTATATCCTTGTGATTTATGGATAATTGGATGACAGGTCATATCCTTAGTTGGAATAATGTAATTGGTTCAAAAATCAATTTCGCATCGCCTGAAATAAGAAAGTTTGTGACGGACAGGAGGCAAAATGACAGATGATAGAACCTTCGCACATTTGAAAATATTTTCAAATCTGAAGAAAGTTAATGTTTTATAGCATTATGATTTGTGGATATTTGGACAACAGATCATTTTCCTATTGGAATGATGAAATATTTTTTAACATTTTTAGGTCTCCGAACCTGAAAAATAAATGTTTGTGAGAGAAAGTAAAAAAAATGATAACTTTATGACGGGAGATACTGTCTAGACCTAGAAACGCAGAGCAATAATATTTATGATCTTTGCACAGATCAAACATCACATGAATAGCAATAGATTAAAAACAATAGCTCTTTTTTGAAATTGTTGGAGTTAGCACCCTTCTGCTCTAAACAGACGACAAAATATATGAAACGAGAGGCTAATGTAATTGTTTTTCCGCTAAAAGACCTCGCCATGCTGTTGATTACTGAGCCATATAGAACACCCTTAAGAAAATTTCTTTCTACGCTATATATATAGCAATACAGGTTTTGCTTACATTACCTTTACACCAAAGAGGCGTTGACAATGGATAACTATAATATAATCATACTTCCCACCACAATTTCGGCGAATATTTGAAGTATGAATCACGAAGGAATGGAACGCCCGACAAATCCCACCCTTGTTATGAGCATTGTCGTTTTAAAGAAAGCCCGCCGCAGTGTCTCTACGATTTCGACTTCCTTGTCATTTAAAACGATTAACAATGGAAGCTGTGTTTCTTTTATTTTGCCAGTGGAGTAGATGCCATCACGTTATAATTTAACAGACTCACTGGTTGATTACTGTTTAACGACTCTGCATCATGCATATGATAGAGAGGATTGACGTCGACCTCCTTATTACACACGCCTTATTCTGGCACCTCTCGATTGCCCCCGTGCAGCTCTGTGGCTTCTATTGCTTGGTGTCGTAAACTAAAGCGCAACACATCTGTAGAACGTGCCACCACGGAAAACGAAATTAAAACACAATAATTATTCATAGTAAAGGGTCGATAACGTCAACCTTCCTCCAGATGATTTCCAATCTGTTCAAACTTAGCAAATGATCGAATTTGACTTTTGTTTAGCTTTGATTTAAGCCTGTTCATGGTGCATATTATGTCCACATTATAAACTAAGATTAAACAGATTTTGCTGAATTTGTAGAGTCCAGAATATGCGTATTAAAGGTTTCTAAGGCGAGGTCTTATCACCTAAGGCAATTAGGTGATTGTTGTATAGTCATTTACAACGCATTGCGTTTGCGGGCATTTCAATAAAGAAAATATATAATTAAGCAATTATACACTGTAGGGTGTATTACTTAGCGACATCTAGCGGTCGTCAAAGGTTCACTAATCGAAACTTTCATCAAAATAATTACGTGTTCAAAATAGTCATCTTTTTCTATCATGGGAAGGGTCAACCTAGAGGTTAAGCGATGTTGCCCTATTTATAGAGTTTTATGGATTAGCATTAAAGGTGTTTAAGTTGCGGACTGTTACTGTATATAATTTAGTGACATCTTGTGGTTGTCAAAGGTTTATTACGAGACACATCTATTGTATTATATTTAAATCATATATTATATTTCTATCGGTAGAAGTGACTACTCAAAGCTCTGTCAGCGGTTGTTCTTTGCCAGTGCCAGTCCCAAGCCTGGCTGAAGGAGGAGGGTGACAGTAATCATCGTTGATATGCATGGCAGTGTCGTTAAACATGTAACAAGTACACTTCTTTTTAGCGATGCAGCAGTTAGCAGGCACGCACATATAATATATCGATGATATCGTTGAACGAGGTATAAATCTCTCAATCATTGGCGGAGACTCGAATCACGAGGGCCTACTATACGGATAATCAGACGTCCAATTGCTGTTCATAATATAATATGATATCAGGCATTTAGGATATCACAGAGATATGGTATTATTATATCATAGCGTCAGTAGCGGCGCCAGGATTTGAGGGGTTTTTATTTGGGGGGGGCTGAAACATCGCGGAAATTTTCCATTTTCATCCGCCAAAATTTCTGATGACTTTTTATTCATCCGGTCGAAATCACATGATGGGTCATGGCCTTACCATGGAAAAAAATTCAGTTTACAGTTTTACATGCCATTTTTAGGGGGCTTAGAGCCTGGATGGCCATATTTAGGGGGTTTGATCCCCCCTACTCCCCTGTCGCCGCTACTGCATAGGGTATATTCAGATTATTATACCATACTAAGCATTATAACTCCACATCACATCACGTGAGATGATGTTATACCAGGTCATGCATGTCCTGTCACCACGCCATATGCCATCAAAATTAATAATCAAATCAAGTCATATCATGCATCATTCGCGGCATTCGCCAGACGGCTGCGACAGAGTTAAAGACTAACTACACTTTAGCGACTGATCGTTTTATTACTGCACATTATGGAAAGGTAAGACGAGGCTATCGATTAAGCGATGTTGCCCTAATTATAGGATTGTATGAATTAGCATTAAAGGTGTTTAAGTTGCGCGCTGTATTGCATATTATTTAGTGATATCCAGTGGTTGTCAAAGGTTTATTACGCGTCACTCTTATTATAATCACATTTGAATCGTAATATGATATCAGGCCATTTTGGATATCGTAGGCCTATGGTAAAATATTTACTAACTTACTTAAGGACTAACTAATAGAACTTTTAACTTCAATTATTCATAATCTCTTATGTTAACATTTCTGCGTTATTGTCAGATTGTCTTTTCTCATTAAAACGAATATATATCACACCATAGCATGTACACATAATATTATTATATCAAACCCTACAATATCACTCCACATCACATCACATGATAAGATGTCAAGGTCACTTTATGTCAAATCATACCACACCATCTGTCATCAAATCAAGTCGTAGTATACCATACCACATCATTCCGTAGCGGTGGTGAAGGATCTCACCCTCAGGGTCGAAGCCATAACACAGCCGCTATATAAATATGCGATTACATTTACATTCCATGTAACACACACAGAACGCATCATGTTGCACGATACCATGACCGTCGCCACACGTGACATGCCTTACCATGTCCACAAACCAAAGCATACCGCACAAAATTGTAACGCCCGCCCCCACCGTCCTCCCCGGAGTCGCCACTTCCGGATCATCGTACGGTAAGGGGGCCGCGTGCTGTTGTGGGTGATGGTCCTGAGATATGGATAGAGGATAAGAGGAGGTGACTCTCGGGTTCAAATCCAACCGATGAAATGATTGCCAACCATCTCGGCTACCAAGCTCTCTATATGAGATTGGATCCTTGTGGGACAGACGCTCACTTCTGCGCAGCGTGCCCGGGTGGGTGAAATCTTTAGGCCTAGCGCCCAAAGACTCTGCCAGACTGATGGTCGACTGGTGAGGCACGTCCGCGAAGGTAATAGCGGTGGAGCTCTGTCCAGGGTTCAAACCCACAACAGATCTTGGGACCGGCGATGCCTCGAGCCGCTCTAAGCGTGCCACAACCTCCGTTAGCATTTCTCTAACATTAGAGTGTACGGCCGAAATGTCCTCCCTTACATTTGACCTTACGGTAGAGATTTCTTCTCTTATATCTGACCTTACCGAGGCGATCGCTTCTTGCGTATCCCTGGCCTGTGACTGCATCGCTTCTTGTGCATCTCGGGCATTAGTCTGCATTGACGAGTGCATAGATGTTATAGCCTCCATTACCACCTCCAGAGATGAGGGGGGCCTGGACGGCTGGGCAGGGGTCGCAGCCCTAGATTCCTCCATAGTATTTCACAAATTAATCCTACTTGTATTTCTATCAACGTCAGTTGCTTTCAATGCAATCAATGATTAAAGTCAGCATGTTCAATTAGTATTTCTTTGTATTCGTAAAGTCAGACTATGAAATTCACAAGCAAAGACGTTTCAAAGCAAACATAATTCAATATAAACCATTTCAATGCAAACACATTTCAATATGAGCACATTTCAACCGGAGTAAGCCTAAGTTGTTCCCCGATTTACGCTCAAGTCCCACGGCCAATTTTACTTCAGCCCAAAATACCTAAAGAAACGATCGCATTGTTTCCCCTCATAAAGCGTACCTTATTTCCGAAGACAAGGGACAAGTCCGACAGTGTACGAAGATGGCGACAGCGTGTCGAATTCCAGAAGATGCTCGCAAATAAACTCCGATCAAGTAGGTCACTCCATGTGACTGAGCTAAGAAGCGAAGGGAGGTCTTGTCGTTATATCCGGGTGAACAGCCGAAGCGAAAATGCGCCGAACAGAATTCCAGAAACGACGCTCCAAACAAATATAATAATAATAATGACTCCTGTCGTGAATGAATCGCCAGCAGAATCCGAGGACTTTCGATACGAAACGCAACTGCGTATTTAACCTATATACGGCTCCTGCCGAAGAAAGAATCTCCAGCAGAATCCGAGGACTTTCGATACGAAACGCAACTGCGCATTATAACCTGAACGTCGAATTTAAGCAATTCCACACGTCTTCTCTCTTTCACGATCCGGCGGAATCTTCTGCTCTCTTCAGGATCCACATTGTCGTCTGCACCTAATACGTCTTCACTCTGTCCGGATCCCCATTGTCTTCTGCGCAATATACGTCTTCACTCTGTCCGGATTCCCATTGTCTTCTGCGCAATATACGTCTTCACTCTGTCCGGATCCCCATTGTCTTCTGCGCAATATACGTCTTCTGCCCTCTGTCCGGCACGGTCTTCTGCGCAATCGTCGACAGTGCGCGGGTCTTATATAGAGCCTGCTGACGTCACGAACTACGCAAAAAGATCTACGCAGTTGAAATACTGCGTCGCAGAAAAGCTGCCAACATCCGTCCCAGCTGTGCCCCCTTGTCTACCATCCTGTCTGTCTGAGAGTAACGGTCTTTCTCTCTCTCTCTGCCTCTTAAAATGCGCGCTCGGTCCTCTTTTCCGTCTATCTATATATCCTTCTCAGTATCTCTCTTTGTGATAGCGACTATGTCTGGTGTCGCTCTCTTTCTCTCTCTGCGCGATTCCCGACTAATGCAGAGCGTGTGAATTTTAGCGACTCAACAACGATCGATTGCCGATCGCTCAGATAGCGATCGCTGCTTCGACGCGAACGATTCAAAGGCGACAATTGCAGCAGCGACGTAGGCCTATCACGTCGCGAACGATTAAAAATTCGACAGCGGTAGATTCCCGACAATCGCGGCATCGATGTAGGCCTATCGCGTCGCGAACGATTAAAACCCGACGGAGGTGAAAATACCAATGGCCGCCTTCCAATATATCTAAGTCGCCGGGAGTGCCAATTGCAGCGACCGAAAACCGAAACGCAAATTATATGCAGTCGTTTCAATACAACATACCATAGTTAGGCACATCACATTACACAGCACCATACCATACCAAACAAACATCGATTAATATCATACACCACATCATATAAAAATAACAAATAAATTAAAATGAGAGTTAAAAAAAACTGGTTCAGTACCTTGCTCTAAAGTGCCGTAATACGCCGAGCAAATTTCTGTCCAGGGTAACGGCCTCTGTTGTCATAGACCCTGGTCAAATCGGATCCATCCATCCAAAATGAGAGTTGAGTATAAGTCGCTATTCGAGGCATTCGCTAGATGGCTGCATTAGATTCACAGACACACGACACTCTAGCGACTGAACATTCTGCAGCTGCTTGACAACAACCAAGTGTCGTAGCTAAGGTTGCTAGCGTCGCCCGTCTCCTTTATGCAGACTTGAGACTGGCGCCACTGTTTATACACATCATTTGGTCGCCATGTGCCGTTAATTAACGCAGACCGTTCTCATGAACTAAACGGACAATATTATTAATGATGATGGAGCTGATGAGATATGTTGAACTTTGAAAGAATGTTCTATATAAATAATGAGGAAATTGTGTCTGTTTGACCGGAATGCATTTCCACAGTGTTTGAGCTTTTCACTCCAAACCTTCACAAGTGTGTCCGTCTGGACATGGGACACCCAGTGAAGGGGTTTGCGTAGCTGTTCAACCATGGGGCCATGGTGGGGGTTGAAACAAAACTTTTACACTTTCGGTGTGTACAATCACTTCAATTTCCACACTTTTGAGCTTTTCCCACAGTTTCTGTGCATTTCACACGAAACCCTCACTACTGTGTCGGTGTGTGCATGGGAGTGAGGGAGCGAGGGACGGACGGAGGGAGGGAGGGAGGGAGGGAGAGATGCAGGGAGGGAAGAGTGCGGGGAGGGACGGTGGGACGGACGGAGGGAGAGAGGTATGCAGGGAGGGAGGGGAGACAGGATGAGGGAGGGAGAGGTGGAGGTCGGAGGGTGATACCTGCCCATTTATAAAGTTGGAGATGCTACACTGGCATCCTATCCGTCTGTGCATTTAGTTCAGGGTAGTTGCTCTGGTATGTCGGTCATGGTCTCACCACAATTTACCTCCGAGAGCTATACTGGCTTACACAGGGTTTCCAAGGACGCCGTCCCATACGTTCTGCTGAGAACGAAGTCCTCCAGGTTCCTTTGCTCGTACTGAAACCATGATAAATTTCGGTGGTTGGCACAGTGGTCTGTGATGGCCTTCCTTTAGAGCCACGTCTACTCTCTGGAACTCTACCAAAATCCTTGCTCACTTAACTCATTTCAATTATATGCTAGCGGGCCGGAGCAGGGGGCGCCTCATGGTAGTTTCCATGAAAAGGTGCTGTATAAGTTTATTCCATGCTATACTGTTTTCACGTATAATTGCTTACTGGTTGCCAAGGATCCAAGGATTGTTGTTGCAAACTATTATGTCAGACTAAATCTGTTTTTTTTCTACGTTTGATGAATGTATAGCAATGTATGGTGTCGTATTAAATGCAATATCCACCATAGTTGACTGAATGTCTTCCTGCATGTTTTAAGACTCTTTAGATCCTGACCTGGTACCGATTCTGACCTAATTTGCCTGCCAATACATTTTGTTTTCAATAATTAACTGTAAATAACGTCTATCTCAAGAAATAGTTCTGCGTGCATCATAGTCCTGTAAAATATTGAAATTACGATTACTGATAATGGCGGTCGACGTGAAGGGTCATTGAAGAAATAAGATTACCTGAACGCTAGCTAGCTCGTTGGTCACGTTGGACACCGTTTCAGCATTTCCATATTGCAATATAAATTCGATATTTTAGCCAACAGTTGCCACTTGCTTTTCATGGGAGAAAAAGTCAATTCCAATTTGATCACCGTAACACGTATGCTGCTAATAATTGGTTAATAAATAAGTAAGGTACTTGCACAGAAATTTGTAATCGTGATAGTAAATTCGTAATCTTCAAATTTATGAAGTGTCTGACGATGTATCTAATTAAACAAAAGAAAATAATAAACACTTTTAAAATGGAAAAAAAGTCACTGTCGGATGCTCGAGTTGTGCCAGTCTGAATATTCGATAGAGGAGGGCGATGATGATCATGCACGACATACGGAGAGTTTCTATTACATTGACGGTGTTTGGTAGCATCAGGATGTTGTCTATCAATTAAAGATGAACAGATCGTTTTAGACACCTTTAACTACAAGTGAAAAATGTTTATAAAAATTTTGAACTGCATTCAAACGTCATTAGGAGGATTACGCGGAATGTCATGTTTCTTAGCACGATGCGATTGATCGCAGGAAAGCGGTTAATTATAATAGCAACACAGAAACTCATATCACCACAACTCTTATCACATTGATACGACTCCATTGCTGTTGATGCAGCCAAACGTGATGCTTAGGGTACATGTAGGTCTACAATTCCAATTATCGATGCAAACAGATACTTTATGTCCTATTCATGTATAATAAGAAGCATTTATGCAATCCATGACGAGGATTTTTTTGCATTTCGTTGGGAACTGAATCTTCCAGATAATTATTATCTCGTCGTTTCCACACGACATCCGATTTGTTTCAAGTGAATTATATTCATCGTCATCATCATCATTATCATCATCATCATCATCATCATCATCATCATCATCATCATCATCATCATCATCATCATCATCATCATCATCATCATCATCATCATCATCATCATCATCAATATCCTTAGGCTCATTGCCCGTGGGAGTCCGACGCCACTCTATGTCTGAGTCTGTCTCGCGTCATGTTGCCAAGCTTCAACCGGTCCGGTCAGCAGCTCTGATCCATATCATCAACATCTTGAAGCAACTGGTCCACCTTGTCTGAAGGAAGAGAATATTGGGAGAGAGGCATGAATGACAACCTGGGTCAATGCCCGTATGTGTCCCGTGATCTCTCCTCCGACTCTCTCCACCGGTCTGTCCTGACCGGCCTGTGCATGTCTGCTCCACATCATGACACCTTCAAGCATCTTGGTCGCCATTTCACTTGTGCCGTGGTTTTTGCGGATTCCAATCGTCTTGGTCTTTTACTGCCAGTGTATCATCACCCATCTGACAAACCTTCCTCCTTTTGTCCGGGCTTACGACCGGCAAAGGCACGTTGTTGGTTCCCTATGGCGGAGGATGGATGCAGTTTAAAGTCGTGCCAGTACATTAATTATATTCAGCCATTGATAACCGCATAATCGTGTCCCAATTATTGAGGCACGGGTTGCTTTTGCTAATGCATGCAAATTTCAGGAAAGAAACATAATAAATCAAGTGAGATTACCATACTAACAGCAATTCAGAACTACATGCTTTGTCACTTTGTCAAAATTTTCAGTGGAAACCGTTGCGGCGTGTCATTTGAAGTTCTGTCCATTTTGATATTGACCTGACTGATTACCTGCCAAAAATCTTTGTAATTCTTAATTTTCTTATTTATATTTAAATTCTACAACTTGCCGATCAACTCCCTTGACTGTGACGCGAATAGCTAGGGCTGCCACTGTTGGACAGTAATTTCTTGGAGGATGCAGATGCCTAGATAAAACAGCTTGAGGTCACATGCGCTAGTTGATAAAAATATGACACAGGCAAATGAACCAAACAGTGGGAGAGAGTTTGCGGAACGGAAAGACAGAATATAATATGGAGAGTATAAAAATCTGAATCCGAGAACAACAAGTCTAATATATAGACCACTAGCTGAATTGCCCGGCGTTGCCCGGGAAATTTCGATATTTGGTCCACAGCCACGCTGACCCCGTTCCCACATAACCTTTCTCACCCCACCTTCTTCCATAGGCCCCAACCCGGTCCCAGTCTGAGGTGCCTGGAGTTGTCGGTGAAATGTAGATTTTTCGCCCCAAACCCAGCTCCCATTGCAACCGCCTCTGCGGGGCGGGTTCGTCACCCTCCGTTGTGGCCAGCATTTGCCGGCGAATTTTGGTTCTTTTGCCTAAACCCGTCCGCCCTAAATACCGTAATGTCCAGATGGCCTGTAGGCTATACGTACGACGACACGTTACTATATTAATTACCGGTATCCATTGTCAATGTCTTGCGATCAACCGTTCATAATATTATTATCAGTGTTTTTAGTATAATTTAGCGAAAGCACGCGCTATAAAATCGGCCGCCTAAAGCGAAGTAAAGAAGTGATGACGTCATAAATCTATGGGTTCTTTGAAAGCGATCCGGCGACCAATCTTAAATACTGCATTATATTAGCTTTCGTCGGATTATTAAAAATTAAATGTTTCAAATTCGGCAAAGGTAAGATTTTTGGATCGCGAACCCCCCCATGTTTGTTAGCGGGTCCTAAAAAGTATTTTTGTAAATATTGGGGAAAATCGGTCGGGCGGATAAGAAGAAAATTGTTCGCAAACATTGGAAAAGTTCGCCTTTATAGTTTTAGATTATGATCTTGTTGCAAATCAAAATCCATCGTCGTAACACAGAAATATCGAGTTCTATCGTTTCAAATAGAAATT